>CM068584.1:24129198-24474198 GCA_035048485.1 Pteria penguin
TGACATCATCAAATTCTATGGAAACTGATCTAACACTTGGGGAAATGATAGTCCACAAATGACCTTTTCATAGGAAACTGATGATGCAATAATTGTTTTATCTAGATACCATCCAAAACGGATGTAAGTTGTAGAGTAAACTCTGTTTAAAACGTAATATTTCTCATTAAAATATTTTATGTTGAATGGTCTCTTACGTAGTTAATAATTTTCGTTTTGTGATTTGCAATATAATGCTTGTATATTTAATTTCGATCGCTATTTTGTAGGTTATGTTCTTTTTGGAGAGTTGTTGGTTTTATGATGAAGAATTTATATATTTACAGCATTATATGAACATTGGATTTCACATTGCTTTTAACTGTCGATGGTTTTTGTTATAGTGATAATGGCTTCAGTTTGTGCAAGTAATGTACTAGTGTTCTTCTTAATATTACAATTATGAAGTTAGTAGGTGTGAAGTACACAAGGTCTACTACAAGTGTTATTACTTCTTGATCCAGTGTGGATGATATAGCATCAGGAGGGCACCTTCCTTTGACCAACTTAAATCTGTAGGCCCCTTCGATAATTTGACCCATTGTATCAAAAGTAATCTTAAAGGGTCTCTCACAAGGTTTTGTTGTTTTTGCTTTCATCTGAAATCAAACTTTTCATATTTTTATGTCTTTTTAGGCTTTGTCATGTTTGTGTATTTTTATGTAATATCTATGACTGAAAAATTTCGGAGAGCATATAGTCGCTGTCCATTCGTCCGAGCACATGTCTCCCATGGTTTTCATCAGAATTTGATCATATTTCACCAAAATATTTTTTAGGTTATGGGCTTTGGGACAAAGGTCACTCAAGGCCATTTCTGAAAGGTCAAGGTCACTTATTAACTATGACTATAAATACCAAGAGGTACTTATATCTGAGACCTACACTTTTCATCAGTATTTGATCATGCTTCACCAAAATGTTATTTAGGTTAAAGTCTTTTGGTCATTTTTGAAAGGTAAAGTTCACTGAATAACTATGACTGAAAATACCATGAAGAATTTATATCTTCTACACCTTTCATCAGAATTTGATCATACTTCACCAAGATGTTATTTAGGTTAAGGGCTTTGGGACAAAGATCACTCAAGGTCTATCTAAAAGGTCAAGGTCACGATAAAGATGCATGGATTTTGTGTACTTTAACAGATTTTATTGTAATAAATGTAAAAGAATGTGCACAGAAATGAAATAAACAAATAATTTCTTGGATCTTTTGCAGGTTTTTGAGAAAAAAAGGGGCAACTTATTTACTAAAAGTATGTACCAATAAGCTTTGATAAATTTCTTCTTCAGAGCTTTATGTAAGATTTTTTAAAACTTGGTAGACAAACAAAGTACTTAAGGTTCCCTACAAATTTTGCTGTTTTTGAACAGATCCATCAAGGTGTGCATCCAGAGTAGAGCAATATAGCTCCTAGAGGGTACCCTCCTTTGACAAACTTCTCCTTCAAACCAGCTGCATAAAAGAACAAACTCAATGCAAACGAGTTATTTGAAAGACTATTGTAAAGAAAACTGATTTTGATTCCATTAAAAAATCAATATAGTTTATACACTTCTCGTACCCATGTTTTTGTGCACAATTTCAGAGTTTTATTTTCTCTGATTTTCATTATATTCTTATATACAGGTGTTTTAGAATGATTTGGTTTAAATTTTCATTCAGAATTTCGTTATCTGAGCCAAATTTTCTTAATGATGTAGCTCTGCAGCATCATATTCTATTTTGTTCCTTATGGCAAGGCAGCATGAAACAACTGTAAGCCAAAATATTCTTTCAAAGATTGAGACATTGTAGATATCAATGAAATTTGCTTGTCCCTGTTCATACAATATTTTCCTATTGCTTTAGCTTTTTACTTGGGATATTTATTTCTTGTCTCATAGTAATGTGTCATGACCTAACCCAGGGTCTTACTTGACGCTAAGGTCAAGGTCACTGCAGACATCAATGAAATTTCCTAGTCCTAGCTGTATTTTAGTACTTTAGTTATGCAGTATTATACTTGGTACATTAATTCCGTTTGACAAAGTATTGTGTAATGACCTCAGCTATAGTTCTTGGCTCCAAGATCAAAGCCACTATATACATCAATAGAATTTTCTTGTCTGGGTAGTACATATATTTTCTGAATGCTTTAGTTCTGAAGCAACATATTTGGCACATTTATTCCAATATAACAAGGCAGTCAGTCATTTGGCCCTAAGGTCAAGGTCATTGCAGACATCGATGGCACTTACTTGTCTCAACCATGTTTCCTTTATGCTTTATTTTTGCAAGCAGCTTCATTACCTTGGCCACTAGTATTCCCTATTGGTATGGGTTGTGGTTTGTGTCGTCGTATCCTGAACCCAGGGGTCATATGACTTCAATAATCCATTGGACATTGTCAGAACCCAAAAATTTTTTTTTTTTAGTCTTAGTACTTTTGCTCAGCATCTTAATACTTGTGTACTATTGTTCCTTATGACAAAGGGGATGTATCAGGTGTTCATTCAGAGATCAAGGTCGCTGTAGACGTTGACATATCCTTGATCATGGCCTTATTTTCTTTATGCATTAGTTCCGTAGCTGCATAGCTTGCACCATTACTACTTATGACAAGGCAATGTGTCATACAATTACATAATATTTTCTATAAATGTCACTTATAGATTCAACAACAAACATTCAAAATGTGCAAGGGCTATTGACAATCAACATGACAACAGGATTGTTTGATGATAAATTGATGTCTAATAATATTGTTTATTATAAACCTAATTAAGATGAGAAAGGGTGTGACAAATTGGATTGTTGGTACCATGAGTAAATTAAATCTGTTTTTGTACACCAGCATTACTATATCTTTTCCCTGACCTGCAATAGAGTATATTTAAACTATATGCTCTCTAATATGCAGGAAAATGTGTCTTTGTGATATGTAAATCAGAAGGAAATTTTATATTTGATTTTCTTTTCAGATCAGAGTTGATCCTTGGCTTCTACCTGGTTCTGCATTTAACATTTACCATTGGTATTGATAAGAAAGAATGTTTAGAAAATAGCACAGAAGCCGGGGAGAGGGCATCTGTATGAGAATGCAAATAACCTAAAGTGTATCACTATGTACAAGATGTTATTTGTTTAAAAACATGAATGACCCTTCACATTAAGGTAACCATGCTTTACTTGACTATAAAGTAAGAACTTTCACTTTGTAGTGGCCACTATCAAAACATCAAAAATCACCGGAGACTCCTCTTCTGTTAAAAGATTGTCAGGTTGTTGGTCAATACCATTATACTGGTTATAGAGTTGGCACATACCTCTGTGATGATAAAATCATGAAGCTATTCACATTAAATGTGATTTCATTCAGAGGTTCAAACTATATAACTACATGCTGAAAATTTATACCTCAGAAAACTATCTTCTTCTTAACTCATACTAAATTGTACACACGATCAAAAAGAGGTTGAAGCCATTTAAACACATGGTAAAGTTTATTCTGTGAGAAATAAGACTCCATGAGAAATTAATGTCAGTATACAAATAACACCAGCATTTAAAAAGTGATACCTGGACACAAGAAATTATGATACAAGAAATTATGATGCTTGGAAATCAGAAGCTGAGTTCAAGTGTTCTTGGAAGGAAAGCTGTTACATATTTTTAGCTCACCTGAGCCAAAGGCTCAAGTGAGCTATAGTCATAGTGCGCCGTCCGTCGTCCGTCGTCGTCCGTCCGTCGTTAACTTTTTCACATTTTCGACTTCTTCTCTGGAACTACATTGCAGATTTGGATCAAACTTTGTGTAAATGATGTACTCAAGGTCCCCTACTAAAATTGTGTTCGGGATCCAGATTCCCTCAGGGGTGGATCCAGGGCGGGGCCAAAAGTGCCCAAAACGGTACCCCTCTTCAAACATCTCCAGAACCAGTACATATATGGGGAAACTAATTGCATTTCAACAATCTATAAAGATGGGTTATTAAAAATTGTGTTCGGGGTTAAGATCCGTCAAATAGAAATTTACACTTTTTGACTTTTTGACGTGTTTCTGGACTTAGTCATTTCAATGCTGAAATGTGTCGTGTTTTTCAGTTAATTGATATTGATGATTTCTTAATGACTATTTTGATCATAATTGTGGTAAGGAAATTATTGTGAAAGAATTTGGTCATTATCTCAATTTTTAGATTTTTTATGAATTTTTTAAGACTTCCCTAAAAAGGTGGGGGTTGGCCATTTTTCACATTTTCAACCTTTTCTACAAAACCACATGAAAGATTTTAATGAAACCTGGAATACATGAAGTACTATAGGTCCTCTATCAATTTGGTAAATTTCATCCAAATTGGTTAACAGATAATGCCACCATGTCTAAAAAGTAGGTCTCACAATGGTACATATACCACTTGGTAATTGAAATATGGAGAATAGAGGTTCAAATCCAGCTGTTGTCAAAAATTTTTTTTTTCATTTCTTTACACATCTAAATAAGTTTTTAGATGTTTCTCAACACTCAACATATGAAATTAGACAATTTTAAGTTTAAGACTTCAAAAAAAAAAAAAGGGGGGGGGCGGGGGGGGGTTGTGGGGGTGGCATAATATTCATTTTTCACAAGTTTAATTTTTCATCTTTTTATCTAAAAAACCTGTTTTTTTTTTTTTTAATAGGATTTTAATAAATTTTGTAGGAATAGTAGAAATAAAGTCACTTTTATGATCCTCTTCAAAAATTCTGTGGTTTTTCGTCCCAGGGACCTCTGTACTGATGGGGCCACCTTACCATAGGCAAAAGTAGGTCCAAAAAGAGTTCCCTCCTTTAACATATATTCTTTTTCATTACGGGCTGTATACAGAGACAAACAGATTGCCATAGATACATGATCTAGAGGGATGAGTGAAGATGTAGTTTTTAATGGTCATTTGGTTTCCCTTCCAAAATTAAAATTTTAGAATTTTTTTTTCGACATTTCTTTGGGACTTGGTGAATATATTTCAATGCAGAAGAAGAAAGAAAAGTGTCATTTTTCCTAGTTAATTATTAATGATGATTTTCTTTTTTTTTTAATTTTTGGACTGTTGTGTTCATAATTAGGGTTAAGGATAGGTTTACTTGGATAGAATTTTGTCATTATCTCAATTTTTGGATTTTCTATGATTTTTTTTATGACTTCCTAATTAGGGTGTATTTTGGTTGTTTTATAGGAACAAGTTTCATTCCACATTTTTTCCTACTTCTGCTGTTATACCACATGAATTGATTTTGTGAAATGTGAAACATGGATATGGTATCATAAGATGAAAGAGTACTAAAGGTCCTCTATCAATTTTGTAAATTTCATTCAAATTGGTTAACAGATAATGCCACCATGTCTAAAAAGTATGTCTCGCAATGGTACATATACCACTTGGTAATTGAAATATGGAGAGTAGCGGTTCAAATCCAGCTGTTGTCAGAAATTTTTTTTTCATTTCTTTACACATTCAAATAAGTTTTTAGATGTTTCTCAACACTCAACATATGAAATTAGGCAATTTTAAGTTAGATCTGGACAATATTTGAAACAATTGTTGTTCATGACCCAGACTTGAAATCACTCAACAAAAGGCCCCACCTAAAGAAAATGACTAACTTGTTGCCCTGAATGACATCTTGCAGAGACAAATGAAATGCTTAATATCAAAATTACCTGAATGGATGTGCAAAAAAGTGTTGTTTTTTATTCTAGTCTGAAATAAAATTTGACATATTTTCAACATTTGTGTTGACTTAGTCACCGTAATGCAAAAATAAATGAATTCTTCCTTCATGCGTGACTGATCATCTAGGTACTCAGGTAAGCAATATAGGCCCACTTAGGCCTCTTGTTAAATGTTAGCAAAGCTGAGTTAAAGTGTTCTTGGAAGGAAAGCTGTTACATATTTTTAAATGTTAGAAATAAATTTTACCATTGCTAGTATAAAGGAAACCTGTAGAAAGACCATAAAACTGTCCATCAAAATTTAAGAATTTCTTGACCTCTGAAGTAAAGGTTCAGGTTTATAGAATCGGAGGTTTTATATTTTTATTAAGTTCATTATCTGTAATCCTTTTATCTCATATGAAAATCGAATGCAATTAATATTTACGAAAATATGTTGTTTATTCATGATTCCTGTGACAGCTGGTTTGGTTTAGGTTCGGTGATTGTATTTCAAAGTCTCCTTCTTAACCTCTTTTGATTGTAAAGCAATGTAACCAAATGCAAGGTATTAAATGGCGTAAACAATTTTTACAGGACAAAATAGGAAAAAAATGCAGTGTGTTAAAGAAAAATTTAAAATTTAATAAAGTTATTCTGTTGAGTATTATGCTAAATATACAGTATAGTATCTATCTTTTAGATATCAACAGTATTCATATATATCTAATAATAATACTGACTGTTTACCAAGAGGACCATTGGATTGATCTTTATTCACCTGAAATGCAACTAATTTTTCTTTTCAGATTAGATATGATGCAGTTGATTCTTGAATTATCTCTTGTTTTGCCTTTGATATGTGCTATTCGCATTAATGTGAAAAACTGTCCACTAAATAAGACAGCATGGGAAGCCAGGGAACAGGCATTTGTACATGTATGCAAACCACCAGAGGTGTATCACTGCATACAAGATGACCATGATGATTTGTTTGAAACATGTATGACTGCTCAACGTGTGAACTCCACAATTAAAGGTATGGTAATCATAGTATAAATCAGTAAAAATGTATATGAATATCAATAGAGGGCAAAGGATGAAAATTAGACTTATTTGATAATTAATTTCAATGTGTCCACAAAATTATAGCGATGAAATTTTGATGCCAGACAACTGTCTTTGATTGAAATTGTCTCACTTAAATCAGTAAATGTCCTATTTAATGATTAACGTGAGAAGTTTTCACTTGACATTAATGTCATTATTTTCTCGGAAATTTTGTAGAAATTTTCTGTAGTTTATATTGAATTGTATTCTGAGCCTGATAACTTTTCATTCCTTTCATATTAAAGAAAAAATAGTGAAATTTTACTTTCAAGAAATCACTTTACATACCTCTTTCAGTGATGAGATTATTAGAACTGCAGCAGGGATCTGTCGCTCACGGCTGAAATTCAGCCCTTCTATTTATAACAAAAATGTGTTTTTACCATTTTTAGACTGAAAAATTATTCTCGACCTCAACTTCTAGAATTAATACTCATTATCAATCCAAATTGAATTTATAAGATACTCATCTCAGCAATTAGTGTATCATCCATATCCACACGCTGAATCTAAAATTAGATCAGGCTGATCCAATGGTCTATATGTCTTACAGATGTTCAGGGATTACCATTTGATTTTGAGGAAGGGGGGGGGGGGAGCTGGCAAATTTGGTTGGATCATATAATTTACTTTTAGATTTTTCAATGGTAGAATAGTTCTTTCCTTGATAGTCCTGGAACAGATTAAATTAATTTTGACATTTTTTGTCATCAATAAATACTTGCTAAAACTCCATGGTAAATATGTACCATGAACAAAACACGTACATATACCTAATATAAACTAAAATATATCATGCAAACACCACTTCATTCACATAGTTCTTTATTCTACTAGTTTCTATAGTAAAATGCATAGTGTATCTGGTATCCAGTGGAGAATTTCCTTCTATCACTATAGATAGAAATGTTACTGCCTGTAGATTCCAGTCCAAATGATAATATTTTACTCTTTTTTGACCTACTTTGAACCATTACATTTTAATGCAAAAACAGTAATTCATAAAATTTTAAGGCGTTACAGAATAAAAAAGGAAAATTTTTTTGTCCTTTTTCTGGGGATCAATATATACAGATGAATGAAAAGTATCAACTGTTCACCAACAGATAGGAGAATAATCCACCATCCATTCAGACCTCCTGAAAGGGATAAGGGAATATAGATAGGGGAATATTCCCCCATCTAGTCAAGATTTAATCCAATATATAGGGGAATATTCCTCCATCTACATGTAGTATATAGATTTCATCAGATAGATAGGGGAATATTTCTCCATCTACATGTAGTATATAGATTTCATCAGATAGATAGGGGAATATTCCCCTATCTAGTCAAGAATTTATCAGATATATAGGGGAATGTTCCTCCATCAATACAAACTCCATCAGATAGATAGGGGAATATTCCTCCATCTAGTATGTACATTTCTTTAGACAGATAGGGGAATATTCCCCTATCTAGTCAAGAATTAAACAAATAGATAGGGGAATGTTCCTCCATCCATATAGACTCCATCACATAGATAGGGGAATGTTCCTCTTTCTATATAGACTCCATCAGATAGATAGGGGAATATTCCCCCATCTATACAGACTCTATCAGAGAAGATAGAGGAATGTTCCTCTATCTATTCAGACTCCATCAGATAGATAGGGGAATATTCCCCCATCTATACAGACTCTATCAGATAGATAGGGGAATATTCCCCTATCTATACAGACTCTATCAGAGAAGATAGGGGAATATTCCCCTATCTAGTAAAGAATTTATCAAATAGATAGGGGGATATTCCCCCATCCATATAGACTCCATCAGATAGGGAGGGGAATGCTCCTCCATCAATATAGACTCCATCAGATAGATGGGAGAATGTTCCTCCATCTATATAGACTCCATCAGAAATACAGGGGAATATTATATTCCTCATTCATATGAAGTATAGACCACATTAGATAGGTAATATTGAGAATATAGGCTGCATTACAACATTTTCTAAATTTTCTCAAAGGTCAAGGTCTAACTAGAAGTTACACTAAAAGTTTTTGTACTCGTTGATAGATCTACGAATCAAAATTCTTATCTGGACTGTACTTATGTAGTAGGGAAGTTACGACTATTTGAAAAAGAGCTGTCTAATCCATCGAAAGCTGATGGCCTCATTCACGTGAAAAATAAGACATTGCTCTTCTGGACATTTGTCCAAATGAGGTAAAGATAGAAATTTACTTTGTGACTTTGACTATAACCTAAATCCTCTGACATATTTTTCCTTCTAAACATGGGGGCATCAGTGTTTCATAAATATGCTTTATTTTCAATATTTGATCCCACTGGGTCACAGCTTGGTCATTTGAATTATTGTTTTGTAATCTGGCTTTAGCAGTTTCCTGTTCTTATTTACAGTAAGGTGATAAATTGATAATCATGATACAACGTTTTAAGACATTTATGAAATTCCCTCTTTATAACCCCTCCTACACAGTAATCAGCACAACTGGGACAATGTCAATAACTGTAATATTGTTTGGATGCAAGCTAGATATTTTTGAATTAAAAATTATAATAAAGAAAATCTACTATCTAAATTTTAATATGAGACATGCTGATTTTTAATTTCAAATCCAAAACAAGGAAAAAAATAAAATAGAAAAAAAAAGATAAAAAATAGTAAAAAAAAAAAAAAAAAGTACACCCCCTTTCTGAAAAAAAACCTCCAAAACACCCCCCCCCCCTAAATCACACAAACGAAACCCCCCCCCCCCCAAAAAAAAACAACAAAAACAAAAAAACAAAAACAAAAAAAAAAAAAAATAATAAAAAACAAAAAAAAAAAAACAAAAAAACAAAAAAAAAAAGACAAAACACAAAACAAGAGAATACAAGCAAATTTAGAGAATTGTGGTCCCCCCCCCCCCCCATTCGGGGTTCTATCAGTAAGGGTGCAGTGATATTGTCATGGTTGTACATGTCTACATGTATCTATAGTGCCATTGGGGACACACAAACCAAAATATCAAGGCCCCGTGTCTTATGCTTAAACTGTTACATTGAAGAAGATCAAAGGTCACAGTCAAAGGTCACATGATAAAAATTTTGGTACCAACGGAAAGGTATTGCAACTAGGAACACGTTTAAAAGTTATTACCAATGTTAAAGTTTTTGTGACAAACGGACAGACACCAGACAGACGAAGGAGATTTAATGTCCCCACGTTTTCGCGAAAAGCGATGGACAACAAGCAAGCCAACAATACAGTGATATATATTTTCTTTCAAATGAATTATAGAATGTACTGTGCGTCCGGATGCAAGTGTATTTATTACCGTTGCTTTTAAATTATTGTGTTTCTTCACTACTATGAAATACTGATAATGAGTATGAATACTTATTCAAGTTCCTTACCGTTTAATGATCCTCTTCTTTACTGCAAAACAAACGGCTTATTTCTTTAAATGGTCTACTTTCTATTGTGCATGCTTTTCTTTTAAATAAACAGGACAATCTAGTTAACTAATCTCATCAACGACATCGGGCAGATCCACCGCCAGCTGTGATAACGATTTCATACTAAAATCTATTTATAACGCGCGGCGCCTATTCGGTTAATGTCTAAGGAATGAGTGTCCAGGACAGACTACATGTATGTCAGGAGATACAAGATACTGAATAATGCTGGAATTCAGAGGCTGTTATATTTCATTCAAAGAAATAACTTTAAATACTGTTTCTGTTGTGGGTTCTTTTATTTATTTATTTTAATAATAATAATAATAATAATAATAATAATAATAATAATAATAATAATAATAATAATATTATTATTATTATTATTATTATCATTATTATTGTTATTATTATAATAATTATTATTATTATTATTATTATTATTATTATCAAGGACTTCCCTGTTGTTACTATTATTATGGACCTCTGAGACTGACAGTGTCAAATAATATTTGAATCTCCCGTTTATACATTATCCATGCCTGTGTGCAAAGAGATACATATACTATTTCAATTTTTTGGTAACATATTTAAAATATTTAGGATATATAGTACTCATGGCGTTGTTTTAGCATAGATAGCTCCCCGTATAGACCCCCCTTTAATAGTGAGACCCATGATAAGTTTCAAATTCATTTTTAATCCATAAAAAATAATATTTCTAATATTCGAACCTAAGCTGATTTACCCTAAAAGAGTAAAAAGCGCATTGGCACAAAAAAAAAAAATAAAATAAAATAATAATAATAATCAAAGAAAGAAAAAAGGGGGAGGTTGAGGTTGAGGTTATTTTTACTACGTCATTTTCTCTATCGGGAATATTACATCCTAGTTTAGTTCAACACGGAGTGGGGTGGGGTGGGGGATCCAGTCTCTCCTAGAAAGGGTAAACAGCGCATTGTCGCACAAAAAGGAGGGGGGTTAGTTTGAGGTTATCTATACTACGTAATTTTCTCCGTAGGGAATATTACATCCCAGTTTAGTTCAATCTAGGAGTATGGTGGACTGGCGGATCCAGTCTGGAAAAGCAAATGAACTTCTCTATATACACCGAGGAATGTGACCCAGAAGCCGGCATGGCCTAGTGGTATCTTGCCGGACTCCTGATCGGGAGGCCGGGGTTCGGGCCCGCTCTGGTCATGGCCGGTGTCTTGTCTTTCGGATGAGACAGTAAAAACCGAGGCCCCGTGTCGTGGTATGCATGGCACGTTAAACATCCCTCACTGCTTCGGGTGGGTCCGTTGCAAAGGTCAAAATTTGTATGCCCCGCATCAAGCAGATGCCGTCACCACATACGTGAAATATTCGTGGTGTGACGTAAAATAAAAATCAACCAATCAATTAATGTGATCCAGACAAATATTACATAAGGTACATTACTGAAATACCATCCCAGGATCTATGTAACTGCATCTGGGCATGATTCAGTCAAACCGCTCGTTATGGAGGTCGTGACCTCAAACCACTGGGACACGAAAATACCATCAGCGTGCAAAACAGACAATGAACCTCGAAAAGTGCACAAATGGAAGCAAATGGATATGTCGAGGAATTAATAAAATCTTAACGTAAAATAATTAAAGCCGCAAACATTGAAAGACAAAATAAAAATTACGCACAAGTACTTCACCATTTTCTGAGATATTACCGAACAACATCACAATTGAAATTTCACGCAGTTGAACGTCTTTTCTCCAGAAAAAATTAAAAGAAGCTACCTGTAATGTCGAAATTACCAATCAAAAGTCCGCTACGAAATAAAGGTACGTCCGAAGAAGACACAGAAACCAGCGAGATATCGAGATTAGTGAAATGAAGTTCTTGATAGAAAATCTGAAAAGTCATATTCTATATCATGTAATATAAAATCATTGTCAAAATTACTGTTTGAAATGACAAAGTATTTTTAATACGATCACATATTAATTTATTCATTAATGATACCGAATCATTTTGTACATATATCCAGAGACATAGGTTAGTTAAAGGCAGTCTAGGTCTCTGATATATCATATTTGATATAAATTTTCACGCAGTCAACTGTCATGTTAATCTTGTGTTAGTATTAATTGCTTTACAGAGATTCGGACATCGTGAACTTTAACACTTGTAGTTTTATACTGCTGTCTTATCTTCCGTTTAGATTAGCTGAAACGTGCATACACTTTCTATGACATTTAATTTAGAGATCAATCGAGAGACTCGTTACACTTTGTAAACGCACGTTATATTCTAAGATAATTGGCTAAATTGCTTCACTTATCTGTGAGTATCGAGATCGAGAGGGTGAACTTTTCACATTAACTGCGAACTTTATATGTCGTCGACACTAATCTATATATTTCCGAATATTTTCATGATATCTTATTTCATTTTAAGTAATCATAACTTTTCAATAAACAAAGAAATGTTAGATGCAATATCCATATATATTAGTCACGTGATTCTGTACCAATTTATTTGTAATGCATACCTACGTGTTGGTCAGTCTACCAGTTAGCGTGTACCTCAGAGCAGCTTACGTACTATGGGTCTATGTACATATGTTACACCAATGTTTAATATATTTAGTATGTTAAGCATTGTTATAACAATCTAATACTAAATGTTTTAAACATTAGTGTAACACAAATGTTGATAGATATAGAAACTAAACTATCTTATATATTGTATATAGCAATATTACAGAAACTATATGTTTATCAATGTACCTACTTGGGAAACATTTGTCTACAGCACTGTCTTTATTTAATAAGATAATTAAACTTGGAGCAAACTTACAAAAATTCTTTCTATCGATGTCAATGTGACAAAACACATTGTAGATGAGTACAAAATTGTTACTCTTAGAATCTTTAAGATATTGATGAATCGTAGTAGGTATGAAGAACTCAAGTTTCCCTACATATGTTGCTGTTCAAACCAGATTTGTCAAGGAGTGGATCCAAAGGGGGGGGGGGGGGACAAATACTTCAGAGTGTACCTTGTTGTGAAATACTTTTCAAACTCGCTGCACCCCCCCCCCCCCCCACACACATATTTATATATACATCATTTTTGTTAAATGCTTTATTTATAAATCTTTTCAATATTACCTACTCAGCTGTGTTTAAATCAAGTGAAAAAATTATTTAATACTTGCAAATAATCATTTAAAATTAATGCCTAATATGCGTTTATTGAATAATTGCAAAGTAACTGGAAATACGTGCTAATACAAGTAGGCGGTGTAATAATAAAAACTGACCCCGTTATCAATGTCAAAAACTGACCAGTAAGTAAATTTTCAATGCTAAATTTGGTTCAAAAGTCATTGAAAATTGACACACACCGTTAAATTTTGACTCCCCATGGGATAATTTGTCAACGATTTTTAATTTTATGTTTATTATAACCTTGATAACTGATTTTGGTCATAAGGAATGTCTCTCACCATTCCTTCTCATTTCCCCTTCCATATAACCTTATCCTCCTTCTTCCCTAACGGGGGAAATCGGGCTTCGCAATGGGTGCATATTGTCAGACGTTTATACATAGTGGTTGTAGATCAGCTCTTCAATGTTTTATGTAGTTTGGATTTCCAAAGTTTTGATCTTTAACATCACTGAAGAGACATTAGTTGTAGATATGCGCATCCGGTGCACTTAATTATAACGTATGCATGTATGTTATGATATTTAGTTCCCTCATTTACACTTCTTCCTAAAATTGATTTCCCCTGTAAAGGATGTTCTTGTTTAGATTTGCCATCTTACAAGATACCATCATAACCCCTACTCCATAATGAGCGGGCGTGCAGGCCTGGTTTAATTTCATAGTAAAACTTTTAACTTTAAATAAAAAAAAACTTCTTTGTCCGTGTGTGTATATGTTTTGAATTTTAAAGAAATGGGGCACATGTACATGATGAAAAGGGCGTTGTAGAATTTTGCTCACACATTAAGTCTTGAATTTCTTTCATCATAAATTTCAATTGAAATTTACCTTATTTGAGTACGTATATTCATAGAACAGAACGTTTCAAAGACAACTATGTAGTGTTATCATATATTTGTTTTTTACAAAACATTATATTACCTATAAAATATTACAGAATTCCAATATGTGGTTTGGGGGGGGGGGGTGATTTTATACTCGAATTGCATTTCTTAAATGGTAGTATTGTCCTATAAAATACTACAATTTATAAGGATGAAATTGAATATTCAAAATGACTACTAAGTACTCCTTAAAGAGGAGTTTGAAACCTTTTTCATATTGAGGCATTAATTAATGTTGAAATATGAACACCCCTCCCTATAAAGTATCATTTCTCATAGACAACACCAGTTGTTGATTTAAAATTCGTTTAGTACATGTACACTGTTTGATCATATTTTCAGTGGTAGATTTAAGGACAACCCCGGCGCTCCCCTCTTATATTCGTATAGGTTATATATCCGTTGGAATTAATTAATTCTATTTTCCAATTCAACTATGCGTTGAGACTTTTACTAGAACGCTGTTCCCGCGGAATTTATTTCCATAATAACTGACAACACCGAAGCAGTTCTGAAGTTTATACCTATGTTTTAATATACAATCATGAAACGAGGAAAGATAAGTAAGTTTTTTGAAGTTGAAATGCGACAAAGAACATAAAACAAAACAAAACTTGCTGCAGAAGAATTGAATAGAAGGTACCTTTGTATTTACTCCCAAAATTTGTGGCAAATCTAGTTTATACAATACTAATTCTTTAGTTGATATTTGCTATGACATGTCAAGGTACGGTTATGTATAATATACGGCACCGTCCATTTGATATTCTGGGGGGAGGGAAGCCTGGGATGTTTTGAAAAAAAATTCTGCCCTGATTTTGACTAAAAAAATATGATCTTGCTCAGTCACACAGTGAAAAAATAATCGTCTCCAATAAATTACCGTAATCTAAAATCATACATTGGAAAAAATTAAGTGATAAAACTCAATTTTTCCTGGATGGCTTTGCTCGCCAGAATTATACATAACACAACAGTTTGTGTTATTAGGATCTTTTGTTCTTCATCAGTTCAGTCATGGGCAAACCTACCATATTTTTAACTTGAATTTGATGGCAAAATCAGCAGATAGTTCGTATTTTTATGGGTACTAACTGTGCACCTCTTATAGCAGATTTGTTTCTATATTGTTATGTGGGGTGGGGTTTCATGTATTCTATTAAAAATCTATACGATTCAACCTTATTGAGATGTTGGATGATACATCTAGTTACATGTACATGCATCTTGACGACATCTTAGTTATTGATAACCCAGAGTTTGAAAGATATATAGCTAACGTATACCCACCTAAACTTCAGTAAAAAAAAAGCCTGTATTTGTGATACAGAAACACTTTTCTTTGATCTATACATTAAGACAATTAACAATAAAATTCTTAGTTGGAAAGTTACAGATATTCCTAGACTAGACTCCCAGCATATGGTATCTATAAAATTCAGTTTTTTCGATTTGCCAGCGCCTGCACTAACGTTTTGGAGTTTCATACAAAAAAAATGACAAATAATGTTTGAACTTCTAACTCTGGGTTACAAGTATCATAAACTTAGAAAAGCCTTCGGAAATTGTTTTACGTCCTATTCAGAACTTTTATCAAAATTCGGAAATATTACTTTATATCCAATGGAATTTCCCATCCCAATTTCTGCGTTGATCTTGTGTACATAAGAGGGTTCTAACAAGTTTATCTAGTCGGGTTCCAAAATAGTGAAAGGCCTTCGTGATTTACAATAGTATGACCCGGAGATCATCAAAAAGACAATAATTCGTGTATCAACCCCTTCTACACTCTTATATAAAAATTTTGACTTGAACGCTGATTAACAGGCGGGTGGGGACTATATGGAGGGATTTGTTGAACCCTTTTTATATGGCAGGGGGCATATAGTGTTGCACCCTGTCATTCCGTCATTTTGTCATTCCGAAACTTTGTCATCACAACTCCTCCCAAACCGTTCATCAGAATTTCACCAAACTTCACATGTAAGTAGGGCAGCATATGTAGATGTGCATGAAGGGAAGCAACTCTGCTGAGAATTTTTTTTCAGGAGTTATGGGACTTTGAAATCAGAAAATGTGCATTGCATATGGCTGAACCTTCATTGAATTTTCAAATATTAGTTCTGTGGCAATTATATTTCACTACTTGAGCTGCCAGCGGGGGCACCTGTGTCGCACCGACACATTAAAATTCTAGTTCAATGAAGAAATGGTCCTGAACCTCATTCCTTCTTATTGTTAATAAGTACTCTTTCATATCAATCAATTAAGGCAGAACACAGTTTACGGTTCATGAGGGGTGGATAGGGAGTAGTAGCAACACCAGGTAAATTTTGAAGCGTATTCATATCTTTATGTGCTCGGTCTTTCCGAAAAATAGTTTACATCACTAGCCGGTAGGGCTAGTCCAACCCAAACTTTTACTAGCCAGAAGAAAATTCTGCTAGCCCAGACAAAAAGTCTTTAATCTTGATAAATCTTAATTTTATAATTCATTGTTGTACACGAATTATTAGTCATAATCATTATTACACTTGTCATTGCACTAAATTTTGCGTATTGAAAAGCACGTCATTCACGAGGAAGTATCTGCAATTTGCAAGACTAAAACGATACACTACCCTCAGGATGTGGGCATTATAAAATTAATGTGACCAGTACTTCTTAAATTTAAAGAAAAACTTTAATTAAGGGACCGCCAGATCAAACTTTATCCATACTCATTCTGTAATTACATTAAAACGTCATTGGGATATGTACAGTAACTTCTTTAAATCTGCGCACATCCATCATTTTGTGTAAGACAAAGATACATATATTATATGCATTCATGAATGCATTCACGAATATAGAAATTTGTAAACCACAACACATTTAATCTTCTTAATTTCATTACCTATCTGAGTGCAAGATTTCTGGTAAATCACTTGCTTGGTCATTAGATAGATACATTAAAGATAATTTATCTGACTATACTGTAGAGAAAGTTTACAATAATATGTTTTGATTTCAATTTTTAAAGTTCTATTTGCGTTTTTGAGAGATCGTTTTCTTTTTGTATTCAGAATTTCCTCTGATAAATTAAACTGCAAAAATCATGTAAAATTTTTCAATAGATCTGAGTTTTAAACCAAATCAAAAATGTTCCAAATAAGATATAATATGCCATCATTGACGAAGTGTTTAAGAAATCAAAAACATTCGCTTATCTAAAACTGTACTGCATGGAGATATAGAAGATTATTTAACACTAGAGATTATAAAACGAAAGTCTAACAGTTGAATCGAACTAAAATTCAGACAGTTGTATCAAACACCGAGTGAAAAGAAAATATCGAGCCGAATTAAAATTGTAATGAATCGTTTCAGTCCTACTAGCAATGCGTTATCTTTTGTTCTCAAAAATTTCTTTTACTGAGACATCCAGTCGGGCTTTTTCAAAAGCAAATTTTACTAGCCCAAGGGAATTTTTGGTAGCCTCGGGCGTCGGGCTAGTGAGTTTTCGTAAAGACTGTGTGCTTAAAGTATTTGGATAGAGCTCAGTGAGATAAATTCAAGACAGTTTTCCTTTTGGTGATATATCAATTTTACTAAAAGTTATGGCAGTTTGAAGATGCCAAATTTTTACATTTTCGTAGATTTTTTTCCTTTTTATAATTCATGATTGATTTTGCGACTAAGACGGAATAGACATTTCTCACATTTTCAGAATTTGTGTCATAACTCTGTCAGTTTAGTTTTCCTGGGTAGCCTCTTTCCTTCACACCTCTACCCCCTTCTCTCTTCCTCGTCCTCCTGCTTCCAGTCTCATCCTCATTTCAGTATATGGCATCATTATGACAGACTTAAATCGTATTTACATAGCTGAGATAGGTTTGAGCAGATTTTTGTCAAAAATAACAATGTTTACAATCAAATTTGTATAACTATACAACAATTTTTTATTGATGAAAAAAAATCCCTTGCTCTGGCTCTTCCAAAAACGAAATTCCCTTTCCCCAAGGTTGAGGTAAAATATAATCTGGTTCGGTTGGAAAACACAGCCCCCCCCCCCCCCCCATTATCAAATGGACGATGGCTAACGATCTTTTGTTCTTCTATCACGATTTTGTACAAAATTTTGAGAGGAGAAATGAGACCAGGGGTGGATCCAGGATTTCCGAAAAGGGGGGGGGGGGGGTGACTTTTTAGAAATTGCGAACTGGACTTTGTTTTTTTGTGTTTTGTTTTCAAAGTCTTCCTGCCCCTCCCACCCCCTTTCCTCATAAAAATTAAATGGATGCTAACTAAGAAATGTTATGACTGACTTAAGCTGAATACACATTTATCTCCGAAATGGAGGAAAGGAGGACGTATATATTCTAAAAGGAGATGGTGGCGTAGCTTAAAACTTAAAAAAAAGGGGGGGGGAGCATCAAGCCTCAAATGGGTCCAAGGTGAATCCCTGGTAAGGGGGTCAGAGTGCGAGGAGAAACTCCTGGAAATTTTAGCGAATTTAGAATTTTGATATTAAAAATTCCATAAAAAACAATGCCAACTGCTGTAAAATTTTACAGCATATACATTGTACATTCAAATACATGTAAATATCAATCATAGTAGACCTATATCCTACGAACTTGTGTGTATATATTTCTGTTTTTGCATGAAGAGCGGTAAATTCATCTGAACTTATTCCTTACATGTCATGAATGCCAGTGTTTTCATTTAAAAGCTACGCGTTTTTAATTTAAAGAGGTATGTATTACACAACTGGGGAAAATTCTATTCAATTCATGCAAAGTTTACTCGCAATTTCAAGGAAACAAGCAAGCCCCCAAGCGTTTTAAGCCTTGGTCTTGCATCAGGGGACTGAATGCTGTGTGAATAATTTTGCTCACCCCCTAATATTAAATCTTGGATCCGCCCCGAACACGTCTAATTAGATCGAAATTTGCCATTGCCCAACGTAAAATTTAGACGATACGTAACTGACCATTGCGCAAACAAGAACTACACAGCATGAATTGCATTTCAAGGGTAATTTTAACGTTAAAATATGATCCAACACTGCAGATCGATTTTCAGCGAGGGTGACATTTTCATGCCAGGGTCACATTTTCACGCTTCCGTGCGGTCAATTAATAACGGATTAGGTCTATTTTTAAGGTAAAAATTCGACTCTTAAAACCGTTGAAAACTAATTCATGGGTCAGTTCTCAACGGGAAGGGGACCAGGTAGCGCAGTTGGTAGCGCGCTCGCTTCTCACAAATGCGACCCGGGTTGGATTCCCGGTGTGGTATGTGAGATGGTGGGGCTGTCACCAACCTGGCTTCGTGGGTTTTCTCCGGGTACTCCGGTTTCCTCCCACACAAACACCCTTACGCCAAGATCTGTGCCAACGAGCAAGATTTATATAAGTTGTTAACTTGTTTCTTAATCGCTGTAAAATAAATAAAGTTTTTTTTTTTTTTTAGTTCTCAACAGGGATCACTTTTTAATGTTACACCGGAATGGGAAGATGTAATTAGGTATAGACCTGTTCAGTTAGCGGGTGATCATGAATGCAAAAACTGCAATATATTGTATTATTTACATACATGCATGCATAAAAACAAGTACTGTACGCGAAGTAACGAGTCATAAGTATTTGCAGTCTGAGATTTCTCTGTATCAGTCAGTGTTCGATACCTTTGGGAGCACAACCTGAGCTTATCGCCATATTTTCAACTGGAATATGAAACACAGCACTTTTCAATTCGTCAACAATATGAATATACCAAGTAGATTTACACCAGATAGAGTAGCAAAAAAAAATATGCGAGAAAATTGGATTTCCCGTTTTTTATTTCGTGTTTACAAGATTCAATATTAAAACATGTTTTGCTCGGACCGCCTTTAAGAAGAAGACGGAAGTTGCTGATTTCGAAGTATTTGCTTGTTCTATTTGTGGCGATAAGAAACAACGTACATTCTTATCTTAGATGTCTAATCACATCATTTATCACTCAAAGCAATTATCCATTATATGACAAAGGTCATCCACAAAGAAATTTAGATATCTGCAATGCCCGCGTGAAACCCAGGAACGTCGGGATCAGATAATGAATTTACACTGATGTGCGCACTTTTTGGATGTGAATATCTTGGTATATAGTGCCTATGGATCTAAACTTGACTGTTTGAAATTCAGTCCTTGTGATTCAAATGAGACTTCGTGTGCAGCAATTTATCTGTATCATAGAAATGAATATCACCATGACGTTGTTACATCTATGGACATTATGGATGAAGGTCAATATAAACAGATAGAAGATAAAATTACAGTTGTTGTTGCTGATAGTGAAGAAGAGATGTCCATAGTGAATATTAATTTTAAAGGTACTAAACATTTACTATTTTTGCATAAAATGTAGGGCCCAGTAAGGCAATGAATTTGTTTCGTGTAAATTGAACCAGAAACACAGAGCTTACGGCTTGTTAGTCTCTTCTCAGTTATACCAATATAATATTATTTTGGTATATTTGAGGCGCGGGGGGGGGGGGGATTGGGCCGAAAGCACTGCAATTAAACTTTGATTTAAGCAATATAAACTGTATCTTCATCTGATATTGTTTTCCTTACACCTGTTTTCATGATGTTATTTATTGACTTAACAAATATCACATACTAAAATATCGTCAAAATAATTCCTATATGTAATACATTCCATGTGAGATGTCAGCTCTTTCTACCCTTTTAGTAATAATGTTTAGCCAGTCTAGGGTCACGTCTACACTTAACGGCATATCATCTCCTAAAAGGGTAGTTAAGATGCAGTTACATTTCCAGGAAGATTTAAATGTTTTATCTAGTTTGTTGAGGTAGGAGAGATCAACTTTCTTGTCATATTCATTTGTGCAATGTAAAAGTTTGATAACGCATGTTTTTAAAATTCATTATAGATACGTCTGTTGAAGCCAAAAATTATATACATATTAGTACTGCAGTGTATATGCATGATTGTATATATGTTGAGAGTACTGTGATTTATAAAAGCCTTTATGACGATTAAGTCTCATCTATTCTTTGTGCACTCTGCATCATGTAACTGAAACAAATATTTTGTCTGATTTAATAAAAGAACACTCCAGTAAATGTCTCTCACACACACACACCCATCTGTACACCCCCTCACACAGACACCCCCCTCACACACACACACACACACACACCCTCACACACACACACTTATGATGATAATAACAACAAATAAATAAACAGTTGAGGATGGATATATAGATGGTAGACTATTCCCATATCCATTTGATAAAGTCTGAGTGGATGGGAATCTATCCCCGTATTTATTACATTGATTGATTATTGTTTTACGTCATTCCACGTTTATTTCATGTATATGGTGACGGCATCTGCTTGATGCGTTGCATAGAAATTCTACCTTTGCAACGAACCCACTTGAAGAGGTGAGGGATCTTTTATGTGCCATGTCTACTGTGAAATGGGACCTCGGATTGTACTGTCTCATCCAAATGACAGAACACCGGTGTGCCCAGGACTGAACTCGAACTCGGGACCTTTAGATCATTAGCCAAGCACTAAATCCACTAGGCCACACCGGCTTCATATTTATTAGAAGTCAGATTAGATGGAGGTATATTCCTAATCATGACTGAAGTCTGTATAAATGAGAAAATATTCCCCATCTAATAGATGAGTTCTGACTAGATGGGGTAATATTCCCCGATCTCTCTGATGGAGTCTGTATGGATGGGGGAACGTTCCCCTATCTATCTCATGGAGTCTATATAGATAGTGGAATATTCCCCCGTCTATCTGATGGAGTCTATATCCATGGGGGAACATTCCCCTATGTGTCTGATGGAGTCTATATAGATAGAGGAATATTCCCCTTTCTAACAGATGAAGTGTATATAGTTGGAGGGATATTCCCCTATCTATCTGATGGAGTCTATAGAGATGGAGGAACCTTCCCCTATCTATCTGATGGAGTCTATATAGATGGAGGAATATTCCCCTATCTATCTGATGGAGTCCATAGAGATGGAGGAACATTCCCCTATCTATCTGATGGAGTCTATATAGATGGGGGAATATTCCCCTATCTATCTGATGGAGTCTATATAGATGGGGGAATATTCCCCTATGTATCTAATGGAGTCCATAGAGATGGAGGGACATTCCCCTATCTATCTGATGGAGTCTATATAGATGGGGGAATATTCCCCTATGTATCTAATGGAGTCCATAGAGATGGAGGAATATTCCCCTATCTATCTGATGGAGTCCATAGAGATGGAGGAACATTCCCCTATCTATCTGATGGAGACTATATAGATAGGGGAATATTCCCCTATCTATCTGATGAAGTCTATATAGATAGAGGAATATTCCCCTATCTATCTGATGGAGTCCATAGAGATGGAGGAACATTCCCCTATCTATCTGATAGAGTCTATATAGATAGAGGAATATTCCCCTATCTATCTGATGGAGACTATATAGATGGGGGAATATTCCCCTATCTATCTGATGAAGTCCATAGAGATGGAGGAACATTCCCCTATCTATCTGATAGAGTCTATATAGATAGGGGAATATTCCCCTATCTATCTGATGAAGTCTTTATAGATGGAGGAACATTCCCCTATCTTTTTGATGAATGTTTGACTAGATAGGGGAATATTCCCCTATCTGTCTGATGAAATCTTTATAATAGATGGAGGAATATTCCCCTATCTTTTAGATTAAATCTTGACTAGATGGGGGAATATTCCCCTATCTATATTCACTTATCCTTTTCAGGAGGTCTGAATGAATAGGGGATAATTTTCCTATCTGTTGGTGAAAAGTTGATACTTTTCATTTATCTGTATATATTGATCCCCAGAAAAAGGACAGAAAAATTTTCCTTTTTTATTCTGTAACGCCATTTTTTTTTTTCACATTTTCAACTCTTTAATTCTTCTAAATTGAATCTGATGAAACTTGGTAGTATTAAATAAAGATGGCCCTGAACAATTTTAAATTGTTTTAAAAGATTTAAAGAAACTAAAGGCTTATGATAAAGAACTATAAACTCGGAATTCACAATATATTGGTCTGCTGACCTTCTTCTGGAGAATTTATTAGAATTGGTAATGTTAGCTAGGTAAAATCCATCTTACTCTATTATCAACATATTTTATGAATTTCAAAACTTTTACCCAGCTAACATTACCAATTCTAATATATTCAACAGAAGAAGGTCGGAGATCGATATATAGTGAATTCTGAGTATATTGTTCTTTATTTTATGTTACCTTTGGAAGACTTTTGATATGTTTAATATAAACACTTATGGCTACTTACAAGCAATTGTTGAATATCATTGTGCAATGTTTCCTGTGTCTCAGGTGAGCAATATAGGCCTAATTCGGCATCTTGTTGCTTTTTTATCATGTATGGTACTTGATGATACACGTTATTTTGTTGGTTGTACTTGTTCTAGTTTTAAAATTATGTTTCTTTTTATTTTATAAAATGTGTTATATTTATATGATAAATGTCTTGTTGCACTGATCTGAATGAAACTTGACAGGAATGAAACACTGTCAACAAATGACCACATTAAATTTTTGAAATGCACACGATTTAATTTGAACATCAACTTGGCATATGAACTTGGGTAACTCAGATGAGGCGAATTCAATTGAGACCCCTTTTAGCTACTCCTTTTAAAGAAGAATGCATCGTTGTGTCTGGGATATACGTGAGGGATGGACAACAAGGGAAAGTGGTTGGAAATTGGCAGCAAGGAGATGTGAATGTCATTGTTCGAAACGTCAGAACTTGAAGGGAAAACCTCTTAGGAAGATGCATGGTAGAGCCCTTGCCCCTTGTCCGCCACTCAAAATGGGCATGAAAGTATATTTTTCAAAGGAACAATTCTATTTAAAAGTTTTGTGGAACATATTGAGGGATATGGCCTAATTCAGTAATTCACAATGCTATTATTTCTGCTAAGATATGAGTTGTACAGTTAAACTACAGCACACTATAATATAGGTAGCAGTCTCAGCATGGTGACTGAAGCGAAACAGGTTAAAATAAACGTGTTTTCTATTAAAACATTCAGCTTTGTATATTTGCATGATCTGGTATATGTGCATGCATGCTAGCACTCACAGCCAGGATATTTCTTTTCTTTTAATTCATTGCCAGAGGTTTTATTTCAAATATTGTTATGGTCAGAATAATTATTTCCAAAAAGTACGTGCCAACACCACCCCACTTCTCTGAATCAAATGATTGCAATCTTCACAGGGGTCAATCCCCTTAGGTTTCATTCTTCTCCCTGTAGTTGATGGAAACCAAACGTTTTCATGAAAGAGGCCACCAATCTAATGGTCACTAGTGGTTTTGATCCTTCATTCGAAACATCATAACTTTCTTTTAAGTGTGTTCTCTAGTTGTCTCTGAACCGTCAACTTGAAGATCAGAGGGAATTCGATTGACAATGTAGTCCGGGCCAAACAAAAACAGCAATATTGAAACCATAGCCTACTTAAACATTAGAAAAATACAATGTTAAATACATGCATACAGTAATGATAGAGGAAATTTCCCCAATTTTAGGAAAGCATCACGCAAATTCCCAATTTCAAAGGTCCCGGTCCCTGGTTTCAGAAGCTAAAAATAACCCTGTCCAGACTCATTACAGATCGACTGTCCTACATATATCCTGCTGTTGATTTTAATAGAAATTTTATATACCTTTATCGATAAGTTAGTGTTATTAACTGGTTTAGAAATTAAACTCCAATATGCAACTCTTAATTACTATATTACTGTTCATTAATACCTGTATAATTATGTGTATACAATTGCTTTTATATTAACATTTATTTTTCTTTACTTAAACAAAAAGTTCGTTGTATGTTTTAACATGAAGTAAAGAACACTAGCACCATATTTTTTCATATATAGTTCCGTTAATTTATTTATATGATTTAGGTGGTTGTCCTTGGGCATTGCATACAGATGGAGAAACTGTTATTGGCGGTGTTTTCAATCCCTGTGGTGGACCTGGATGTCCAAAGAAAAATGATACTGAATACTGGACCAATCAACTCTACAAATGTAAATAAAATTAATGCATTTTAGGATCGTACATACTGCTGCTCAAGATATGCATGCTTATCATCAGATGCAGTTTTTAAGTTACTTTGACTGTTAGTATTTTCAACTTATTCAGGTAGGTATGAGGCACTAACGGTACAATACAAATGAACTTGTTGTATTGTCCTCTCCTTTGATGAATTTCTTCTTCAGACCGACTCACTCAACATATGACAAGAAACTGAATTCATGAGTTGGTTTCTGTTTTTTTTTATTTTTTTGTTTTGGTTACAAGATTATTGACGATTTTGGCTCATTTTCAAATTTCGTTTATTGTTTTGAAGGGAGGTTAAGTATAGCATTTAAATTTTATGCATTTAACTGATTTTTTTTTTTTAAATGTAATGTATAAAATTTTAATGATTTTTATAAGATTTTAAAATGAAAATCCCCCGGCTATTCTATTTGTATGTAATATTAAGCTTTCTTTCTTCTCCTTTTATTGCCTTCACTGAATTTTCTTAATTCTTCTTCTTTTTTTTTTTATACGGTATGCCCGTCTTAAGACGGGGCGTATTATATTATGGCGTTGTCCATCCGGCGCCGGGATAAGCTTGTCCGGGCCATAACTTCTTCCCCTGTGTATGGATTTCAATAATATTTCACAGAATTGTTGCTTAGGATCCATGGGTGTGTCATGACTTTGACCCATTGTCATAGCTCAAAGGTCAAGGTCACAACATGCAAAGTGAGTAAAACCTTGTCCGGGCCATACCTTCTTCCACTGTGCATGGATTTCAATAATATTTCACAAAATTGTTGCTTAGTACCTAAGGGTGTGTCATGACTTTGACCCAAGGTCAAAGGTAAAGGTCAAGGTCACAACATGCAAAGTGAGTAAAACCTTGTCCGGGCCATAACTTCTTCCCCTGTACACAGATTTCAATAATATTTCACAAATGTGGATGCTTCATAAGAAGGGGTTAACGTTGTCATGTACCATAATTAGATTACTGTGACCTTGACCTTCACTTTGGATCTCTTTGATAGTAAAAACTCGACCACTTTGTCTTTGGAGCATAACTTTTGAACCACTTAGGTTTATCAAACCTTACATGTTGAGGCATCATGGGAAGGGGATGTGTCATGTACCAAAACTAGGTCACTGTGACCTCAACTTTGACTTTGACCTCTATGATAGTAAATAGCACTTAGGATTATTATACCTGCTCTGTGGATGCCTGATGGGTTGTCGTAAAGTGATGAATTATTGCATGTCTTCACTTTGTTGCCAGGGGGGGTATTTGTCCCGTTAGGACAGCTCTAGTTTCTGCCTGTCGTTGAATACTAATGGAAGGATGATGATGAACCTTAACATGAATGGTTCCCTACCACTGTTGTCCTAGAACTGTTTAAGAAGTGGATCCAGGGCCATGTGGCATAAATCCCAGATGGTGCTGTCATTTGACAAACATATCTTCTTGCTGCAACAAACTGAATGCAGTGAATACATTTTTGTTTTTGGTTTTATTATTAAATAATGAAATAAAATTTTCGACGCAGGTGTTTAAGTTAGCCTTTACCTTTAATCTTGGCTTTGCTTTCATCGTCTTGTAATTCACAAACTTTACCACTTTCTAACATCTACTTCAAAACAACAGAAAGGATTTTGAAATTCTCAAGATTCCCTACAAGTGATGTTGCTTTTTGAACATCCATGAAGGGGTATATCTAGGTTAGTCCACCATACAGCCAAACTGGACCCCCTTTTGAAAACCATTTTGTTTCAAACCAGTTGAATAGATTGACATAAGAAATGCAGTAGAGGAAATTTTCAGTAGTGCTGTTGCTTTTGACTTGACAGACTTTGCCATTTTTAGCTCACCTGGTGCGAAGGCTTATGCGAGTTTTTGTGATAGTACAGTGCCTGTCCTCCATCCATTGTCTTAACATTCTTTTTTTTTTTTTTTTACAAATTTTAACTTCTTGAAACAGCTTCTTGGATTTCAAATCTTATGTATATGAACCCTGAGAAAGGCGTTACCTCTTCGTTCAAAATTGCATCTGAATCCAGTAGTTTATGTGCTTCTGTTAAAAAAAATGACATAAACTTCCCCAGATGATAAAAGTTAATTATATTTCACATTATTCCAAAAAGGTGAAGTATTACGTATTTGTAGTTGTAGTTAAAGTGAACATTTTACTTTTATGATATTAAAGTTGTCTGTTTTCATATGTGCTCAGATTGTTCAGTTGATAAACTTCAATATAGGACGATATGGGCCTCTTGTTTTTCTTGAAATCAACCAGGATTATGGCCATGTTACCTAGCAATGTTTAAGTAATTGAAAAATTTTATGATATAGTAGTAAGGAAAATTTGTAGAACTTCAGTAGTATGTAACTTTTCTTTTAGATCCTATATGTCTCCATCATTATGTACCAACAACTATACAGGCTACAGAGTCTTTGACTTCAGAGGCATGGTTGACGGATATAATTGAATCTACTTCTACAAATCCTGAGATATTCCGAAATAGGTATGAACAATGATTAATCATATTTTGTACTGATGGATATGATACGCTGTTTAATTTTAAAATTTCAAATGAAATAGTAAGTCTCACCTTAGGGAGTGGAACTTTTTCCATCTTTAAATAAAAATTGTTAGTTTCTACCTAGGCTTATGCAGAAAAAGTATTTGAAAAGAGCATCACAAATAAAAATGAAGAAGTACCAATCAGTTAACCAGTGTCGAAATCTAAAAGGGGAGGCTCTATTATGAAATTGTCCTATACAAACCATTGTGCACCCCAGAATATACAACAAAGACCAGGTGCCGGGGAGAGTGAGCTTTTCCTATTTGCATACAACTCCCGTTGCAACAGTTATATGAAAACATGTCAAATTCAATGAAGGTCTCAATGCAGACCAGAATGTACATAAATGATGAAGGTGATACCATAATAGGTGTTTGTTGAACAGTCATTGAATTGCATTCCAGAACGTCATGAATCATTCTGCACAGCGGAACATCATATTCTGTTATGAGATCACCATAACGACCATAGATCTTCCTCAGTGATGATTTCAGGTGTTCTGTAACAAGTAACTTATAAGGCAGCCGTTAAGCCTTGTAAAAAAAACGTTGTATCTGATCATGTCCTGGCATACCTTATTGGCTGAGATACGAAAATGGCATAGGCAGGAGAGGCAGGAATGTTGCTATTCAGGAAAGGGAAGTTTGTTATGTGAAAGTTGAAATTGTCATGTTTCTCGTACAGGGAATTGTTCAAATGACCGTTATTATCAAAAGATAAAAGTATATCCAAGTACAGTATGAAGCAGATCTATCACCCTCGATTGTCTCTTTCATCTCCAGTTCATGGGGATAGATTTTATGTAGGTAATCCTTAAAGTTATGATTATTAATTGACAACACTTGATCTAGGTATCTGTAAGTAAAATTAAATTCAAATGTAAGGTGCGTTAACTGCCGGTTGAGAGCAAGGTCTGAACCCACAATGATGGCATATTAGGTAACAGCATCTTTATTAAATGTAGTAACACAATCGTTCAAGAAAATGTTTGATCCATTTTCCAGAGGCCAACAGATTTTCTGCATAATTCCTCATATATTAGTTCTTCTGTTCTTATCCCACTAATAGTAGATTAAGGGGAAATTGAGATTTTAATGTCATGTTTAAAGTATTGTTACTAGAAAGAGTGATAGGTAATTGCGAAGTTGATGATTGAACAATGGACAAGGACAGAGGTCACCATTGAAAATACATTTGATCTTTTGAGTGAAAATAGTTGAAGCTGAAAACCAAAAGTGATAAAGTCATGCATTTACAAATTTGTGATGAATTGAAAGGTCACTGATGACATTGAACTTGGACATTTTGCATTTAAATGTTTATTTCCACAAGTACCATAAGAGATATATTTATGGGATCATCAGAAATGATTGCTGAATGGGGACTATAAATTTTTTAAACAGTGACATTCAAGCATTTTCCCTTTAAAGTGTTGTTACCTGAGAGTAGTGAGAGAAGAAGGGTATGAGGCTATCAGATAGGATAATTGAATATATAGTCTACAAATAAAAAGGTGTTTCCAATATAAAGTGTCAACATATGGATATAACTTGTAAACCATGCGTGAGGGATGAATGGGGTATTCAGATGATGATTGGAGAATTTTCCTTAGATAATTATGTCAAGGTCAAAAGACAAGGACGACTTCAGCCTTTATCTTGATAAGCATAAGGAATATGTTGTGGGGCATATTCTGGAATCAAAATATTCATCCGTCTGTAGTTGCAATGGTTTCTGAGCCGTATAGTGTTATCTTTTTCACCTAGAGTCAATATACCACACATACAGACTCCCCATGGGATGAGGATGATTCCTATGGATTTTGGGGACTAAAAAGTCAAAGGTCATGTGTACTGAAAATTGATATAGGTAAATGGTTTACGGCTTTCATGGGATTCCCTTTTCACCTTAAACCAGTATATTAGACATATGGACTCCCCATGGCACAAAACTGATCCCTATCGATTTTAAAATAAAAAAGTCAAGTGTACTTGACATTGATAAAGCGACATCATTTCCTGGCTCTTGAGTGTAAATTTTTAACTTAGAGTCACCCTATCACACATGGACTCCTCATGGGACGAGGGTGATCCATTTCCCATATGACTAGAGTGATCTCTATCGATTTTGAGGTCAAAAGGCCAAAGGTCAAGTGTAATAATCATTGATATAGATAAATGGTTTTTAGGCTCTCGTAAAATGGTTTCAAGCTGTAACATATTTCAATTGCTCATCCTTTTAGCTCACCTGAGCAAAAGGTTCAAGTGAGCTATAATCATAGTGTGTCGTCTGTCGTTAACTTTTTCACATTTTCGACTTCTTCTCTGGAACTGCATCGCAGATTTGGATCAGACTTTGTATAAATGATGTACACAAGGTCCCCTCCTAACCTAATGTGTTCGGCATCCATATTCCTTCAGGGGTGGATCCAGGGCAGGTCACTAGTGCCCAAAATGGTATTCCTCTTCAAAACTCTTCTCTACCAGAACCAGCGCATAAATGGGGAAAGTATTTGATAATGATGATTTCTTATGGACTGTTGTGATCATAATTATGGTAAGGAATGTTACTTTGAAAGATTTATGACAATATCTCAATTTCAGGATTTTCTATGAATTTTTTCCAAATGAGGGTGTATGGGGACAATTCTTCACATTTTTAACTTCTGCTGTTATAGCACTTGAAAGATTTTGATGAAACATAGTATACATGAAGTACTATAGGTCCTCTATCTATTTTGTACATTTCATCCAAATTGGTCAACAGATAATGTCTTCATGTCTAAAAACTTCGTCTCACAATGGTACATATACCACTTGGTAATTTAAATATGGAGAGTAGCGGTTCAAATCCAGCTGTGGTCAATTTTTATTTTTTATTTCTTTACACACCTAAATAAGTTTTTAGATGTTTCTGAACACTCAACATATGAAATTAGGCCATTTTAAGTTAGATCTGGACAATATTTGAAACAATTGTTGTTCGTGACCCAGACTTGAAATCAGTCAACAGCAGGCCCCACCTAAAGAAAATGACTAACTGGTTGTCCTGAATCACATCTTGCAGAGACAAAGCAAATGCTTAATATTAAAATCACCTGAATGAATGTGCAAAAAAGTGTTGTTTTTTATTCTGGTCTGAAATAAAATTTAACATATTTTCAACAGTTGTGTTGACTTAGTCACAGTAATGCAAAAATAAATGAATTCTTCCTTCCTGCGTGACTGATCATCTAGGTACTCAGGTGAGCAATATAGGCCCATTGGGCCTCTAGTTTCAATCACCCATCCTGTTGTCGTTACAAATCATACAAGAGTGTTCTGTTTAAAATTCTTCGATGGTATTTTCACTGTATGGAAAAGAAAATCACCTAGATTATATTCCTGATATTTTACACCACAGTTAATGTAGATATTATTACAAGTTATGACAGTGATCATTTCTTCATTTCTGCAACTATCTCTATAAGAAATTGATGTAAATTAGACTTCATCTTGGTATGTGATCCTTGCATTAAATTACATTTCACAATTTCACTCTTCTTCAATTCCATTATACAACAATTTCCCATATATATTAAATCTTTATCTGACACTTAAGAGTGCGTTTCTTATAAATCCTTCAACACAGGCCTCTCCACTTGAGTCAACATCATCACAACACACACATATCTCTCAAAGAAAGCAACTGCCTAAGTTCATACTACCACAACTTCCCCTTCTCACCTGGAATTTTTTATTCCCTTGACCTGCATGATCACCACAAAGTGAAAACCATATTCAAAGAATCATTCACCAGAGGGAGGGTTAATCTTGTCTGCCCCTGACGACAGGACAATTCTCATTATAATATGAAAATTTATGCAACAGGATCTTAATGTATGAAAATAGGAACTACAGATTTGTGATCAGGTCAACTATCGCCAATAACCTTCAGTGACAGAGGGATTTTCAGAAATAATGTGAAGAAAATGGAATGTAAAAATTGATAAGGAGGTCAAATTTCAAAAATAATTTAATTTCCCAATTGATCCTTTGCATTTAAAATATTTTCACTTGAGAATAGTTACTGATGGACGCATTTGGATCTGCAGGCATGATGATTACAGATTGGGTCTGCATATTTGTTATATTAGTGGTATATTTGCTTTTCACATGAGATCATGACCAATTGAAAAGTATGATTATAAGTAATAGCAGAGGCCTGGATTCTTCAGGTATGTTAGTGACATATTCAACTTCCCTAGATTCCTTTTACATTTTACATTGAATTGAATGTTTATAACTTGAGAGTGATGAGGGATAGAGGACTAGGATTTCACAGGAATGATCATTTGAGTACAGGGCCTTTACTTTGGAGTAATTGTAATTTACAGATTATTATCATATCTTGTCAGTTATGCTAATCTGACTTATAAGTTAGGTGAGCATTGTGATTCATTATTTTATCATATGAACATAAAAACTGAAAGTTATATAACATTACTTATGCAGGAATGAAGACACTGACCCCATACCAAGTATACTAGGTGCCGTGGCAGGATTGATAGGAGTGGTGGTGATTATTAGTATAGCTATCATGTGTTATAGGAAAAGGAGAAAATGTGAGTAAGACAGGATTTGATTTTAATGTTCTGATTTCAGCACTTACTGGTCTACAGACTAGACTATCTTATGCAAAAGCTGATACCAAGCTGTTGATTGAAAATCAGTGAGTCTGTTAATAAGTGAAGAAAACATTAATTTTGCCAGATCCCAGCTATTTAGTTTCCTTATATTTCTTTACTACTCAAACAGCTACATAGTAAAATACAACACGTACTGAAACAATTTTGATTAGTGCACAAGATAAATTGAACTATGAACTTTATTAATTGTATGTATGACACATACTGACTTTAATTACTGATACTAATGAAGACAAGATAAATTGAACTATGAACTTTATTAATTGTATGTATGACACATACTGACTTTAATTACTGATACTAATGAAGACAAGATAAATTGAACTATGAACTTTATTAACTGTATGTATGACACATACTGACTTTAATTACTGATACTAATGAAGACATGTATCCTGTGAAATGTATCAAAATAATAGATGTGAAAGAGTGAAATGCAAATCAAATGAAGACATGAGTCTTGACTTTCAAAATTGTAGTTTGCATTGCAAATGTAAAATTTTGCCATTTTAGATATGAAATGTATCAAAATGTAGTAGATGTGAAAGAGTGAATTCATAACTAATCTGAAATGCAAATCTGGATTAAAACCTGATAAATGACAATATTTGTGTAATCAGTTCTGCACTGAAGAAAGATTTAAATTGTTTTCAGCAATTCTTTTAGTTACTTATAAGTATCTCTCAGACTTTCGGGGCATTTTTGGAATGTGGTTCATAGGCCACCTGAGCCATTTTCAACTACAGTCCTCCTTAACTGTAAGACAGATTATGATCAATTTTACTATAATTGTATTACTGGTGTAATTGTACAAACTGAGTTTGTACCTGTTAGTAGAGGGTGCAGCCATTAAGACAAAGTATGCCCAAAAATATACCCTTCGTTGAAAATTGAGGGGTAGGCTTGGTGTGGTGGTTAAGCGCTTGGCTTATCCGGGTTAGATTCCTGGGTTACACCATTATGTTTAAGAGGTTGGTTACCTCCTGCTTTCCTGTTGCAATATAACTGAAAAAATGTTGAATTAGCAACATAAAGCACCGATCAACCAAACTCTTTGAAAATCGGTAGAGATTGGCAAGGTCCATCTCTCTGTACATCTGTCAACGTTTTTTTTTTTTTTTTTTTGTTTTTTTTTTTTTTTGTTTTTGTTTTTGTTTTTGTTTTTGTTTTTTTTTTTTGAGGGGGCGGCACAATGGTTAATTTCTAGTTGAAGCAAAATCTCAACAACTTAGAGGACTATAAACTCAATACTTCACATATTATTTTCTTATGATGTGAGCTTTCAAATTATGTCATGACTAGTGATCTAGACCTTCGAAATTTGGTCTTTTGAATCAATAGGAGTAAGGTTTGATACTTTATATATACATCATTACATGTAGGTTCTTTATGACAACAGCTTTTTAATTAAAAATGACTTTTGACCTTGTGACCTTTACCTTGTTTCAACTTAGCATTGCAATCCTGAAATACGGTCTTTAGCAATTTGTTCTAAAAGAACTTGTAAAGAAGTATTGCTTTTGGTCCCCTTATGAATTCAAATCTTGGAGGGTGGTTTTTGTTTTTTCATCTTATACGCCCGTCATAATTTGGGACGTATTATGTTACGGTTTTGTCCATCAAAGGACAAGTTTTCCGGACATTTTGCTACATTCTTTCAAGGTATTGGATTGAAACTTGGCATACAACGAGGGTAGGTACATTGTGTAACAGCTCACATTTTGATATGATTGACTTGGTTTTGCCAGAGTTATGGTCCTTGAACTTAGAAACAGTTTTTTTCATGGATTGCAATCATAGCATAATGGCAGTTTCTATGGGATACAATAACTTCTGTAACCAATAATTATTGTCAATTGATTTTCATAAAACTTATACAGAATACTCTGATAGATGAAAGAATTTGCCTTTCAATTTTGTCAGTACAGAGTTATGGTTCTTTGATTTTTTTTTTATTTTGAAATAAAACTTAGAAAATCTTGAAAAATTCATTTCTCACTATTCAATCTCTTTCAAATTCAAATTTGTGCTAGAATTATATTTAAACTTTAATATAAATGTATATTACTAGTTTCTATTTCTTTTGTATTCTTGCTTTGTGGCATAGGAGAAAAAAGTGGTGGGTGTAAATTCTGCTCTTGGCCATAACATCTTACTGCCTTTATGGATTTCAGTCATGTTATACAGGGTTGTTGTCATGGGCCAAAACATGATATTTATGATATCTTGAGTCCTGAGTAATTAATGGGTGGGGAGGAACCTACACACTTTAAATTTTTTTCGTGTCAAACTTAGCGACGGACATATTATGCCAAGCTAGGTATTGCCTTGTTCTACGTTTTTGAGGGTTTTTAAAAAAATTTTTTAAATGATCTTTTGCACTTTGTCATTTCCACATATTTTGAGTCATTTTATTGATTCGTTTAAAAAGATTGAGTCGAAAGAGCAATTTGTTGCCAATTTTTTTTGAAAATTTCTTTTTAAAGGGTTATTTGAATGTGTTATTTGAAACTTTGCATAGCAAATTTTGTTCAGGCAAGCAATAAAGGCTACTGCTCAAGTTCTTTTAATAGTTCAAACCCTGCTAGACAAACATTTTTGCTATGTGTGCACTGGTGACCTTGACCTTGATGATATCACCATGGGTCAAGGTCATGTACAAAAATTGTGAGAAATATTATCCCAGATCCGACAAGGGAGTAAGAAGTTATGGCTCTGACAAATGTGAACAGTCGGACAGACAGGATGATTCCTATATAACCCCCCCCCCCCCTCCCCCCCCCCCCAACTTTGTTTGGAGTATATAAATAAAAAAAAAGCATCGCCTATTTTTTCACCAATTAAACCTAGGCAATCAAAGTTTGGGGGGTATTATATAGGACCCCCTTGTTGGATCTGGATAACATTTCACAATATTGTACATGACCCAAGGGTGAATCTTGGCCTTGACCTATGGTCATATCAAGGAGAAAGTCACAGTGCTCACATAGCAAATATTTTTGTCCAGGCCATAACTTGTTATCCCCTTATGGGATCTGGATAATATTACAATTGTTGTTCATAACCCAAGGGTGTGTCATGACCTTGACTCAAGATCATATGATCAAGGTTAAGGTCACAGTGCACACAGCAAACGTTTTGTCCAGGCCATAACTTCTGGCCCCCTAAGGGATCTGGATAATATTTCACAATTGTTGTCTGTGACCCAAGAGTGTGTCATGACCCTGACCCAAGGTCATATCTTCAAGGTTAAAGGCACAGTGTACACATATTCAACGTTTTTGTCCAGGCTATAACTTCTTTTTGCCAAGATGGATTTGGATAATATATCACACAATTGTTGTCCATGATCCAAGGGTATGCCATGGCCTTAACTCAAAATCGTATCCCCAAGGTCAAGGTCAAAGTGCATAGTTGTCAAAATAGTTGTATGGGCCAGCACTCCTTACTGCTATATTGGTTCTAGATAACACTTCACACAATTGTTGTCCATGTCCAAGGGTGTGTCTTGTTTTCCACTGAAGTTCATATCTTCAAAGTCAAGGTCACAGTGCACACATATCTGAAATCCTTGTAAAAGCCATAAATTCTTACTTTTACACATGTGTATATATGTCTCTGGCTGACCCAATGTAAAAATAGTATTCACCTCACAGATGGTAAAAAGATATGCAGCACCATCTTGCTAAGATTGCTTAATTGTAACTACTTGGCCATTTCTGTAACAGATGCATTTTATGTGTATTCTTACACAGAATTGTAATCTTGTGTAAACTCCATATGTACATCATTTTAAATATATCATTACATGCGTTCGTAAATAAATGCTTACAATTTGAATCACAATTTCTACTTTTGGGTTGGTATACAGTGAAAACAAGATGCATTTCTGTACGGTATCTTGGCATAGATTTGGAGTTAAAGATGTTATCAGTCCAAATCCAGGCAACCTCATCAAAATTTTGTCAACACCTAAAACTGACAGCATTTTTTTGCTGCAGTAATCAACTGACCAATATTGGTAAATGTCCCCATTGACATGTACTAATAGTAATGATCCTTTGATTTTATCATTGTCTAGATTTATTCAATGTAGTGAAGCAGATTTACAGTCTTTGTTATTAAAAAACAAAATAAGCAAGAGAATGTATGTGTTTGCCTCATTTGAGCATGACGGGACAAAATGTCCTGAGAGCTTTAGTGATATCCTGTGTGTCCGCGTTGTCGTTAGTGTGCTCATGCACAGAAAACTTTACCCTGGGCTATATTCTTTCAAAAAGTAGGGGTAGGGCCTTTATATTCTACACATAAATTCCTCATGACAAGAGTTTTCAGTTGACATTGACTTTGAACTTTGGTCTACTGTTCAGAAACTTTAACCTTGGCTATATCTCTAGAACTAATAGGGATAGGCATTTGATACTTTACATATAGATTCTTCATCAGAAGGGACTTATTTTGAGACCATGAGTTTTGACCATGTGACCTTGACCTTTCACTCTGACCTTCATATAAAAAGCCTTTTAACCTTGACTGTATCTTTTGAACAAATAAGAGTAGGGCTTCCATACATCAAACATTGGTTCGTTGTGACAAGAGCTTTCAATTGGTACCCTGACTTTTGATCGTGAACTTTGACTTTGATTTACTTATTGACCAGATCGCGAGGCAAGTCCATTCTATAAATTGGTGAAGTTTATCTGTCCATCTTTCTGTCTGTCCGTCTGGCATCAACAATTTGTGTTTATCTTAACCTCAAGCATACCATGTATGATACCAACTTCAAACTTTCTCAGGATGTAGACAATGATGAGTTCTTTCTGACCAACACATAATTTGGTGAACTTGACTTTGATTTTATGCTTAGCGACTTTGACAGTGTCTTGTTAAAAACTATATTTTTTTAACCAAAAGCGGTAGGGTTTTGAAACTTCACACATAGGCTCATGATGACAAGAGCTTTCATTTGATACTATGACTTTTGACCGTCTGAACTTGACATTGGACTTTCACTTACTTTTTAAAAACTTTAACCTTGGCAGCCAAATTTTTCTTCAAAATCAGGTTCGTTGTAAGGACCTTTTCTAATGGAAATTTCATTGATTTTTCCAAAAATTTGCCTAAAGTTTTATCAAACATTGATCTTTTAGCATTATGCAGATGGGACAAAACTTCCCAGATTGAAAGGTACAGGCACCTTTGAAAAACTAATAATAAAAAAAAATCCCATTGCTATGGTTATATCTTTTGAACCAATAGGGGTAGGGTTTTATACACCACACATAAGTCCCTCATGTAGAGAGATTTCATTTGATACCATGACTCTTGCCCTTGAACTTTGACCTACTTTTCAAAAACTTTAACACGAGCTATATCTTTTGAACCAGTAGGGTTAGGGCTTTAATACTTCCGACATAGGTCCCTCATAAGAAGGTCTTTCACTTGATGCCATCACTTTGGCTTTGAAATTTAACCCACTTTTCCAAAACTTTTACCTGGGCTTTTTCTCTTGAAATATTAGAGATAAGGATTTCACATGTAGATTCATTGTAACCAGAGTTTTCATCTGGTTAAAATTTGACCTTTTGAATTGACCGTGAGTAAAAAAAAACATTGAAAATACATGATTTTCCTTTCACAATGCCCCACTGGCGAGCTATGTGGTCTTAGACAATTCTTGTTTTTGCTTTGACTAGACATGCATTGTTGGGTAATAATATGGAATACAGCAAGGGTTTACATTATTTCTTCTATCAAAGGACACTATTTGTTTCCTTTGTAAAGCGATCGCTACTTAGTTGTTATCTTAATGAAATGTTATTTTGAATACTGGGGTACTTAAATCATATTAAGGAGTAAATATAAGAGAGAGATATTTCAACTGTATCATACTTACTTTTATTTTAGTTTTCAGCAAAGCTGGAAGAAGTCCAGAAGACGGCAATGTAAATGACTATATTGGACTAGGTATGTTTGCCATAGGAACAGAACACAATAGAATACCTCTAAGGGTTTACACTGATGTTTTATTGAATTTGGCCTTTGTTAATCCACCCAATCTTCTATATGGCTTTACTTGTGCACTTTATTAATTTTACATTAGGGAGATTCATTTAATTATACTCCCTGTAAACAAAGTTTGGGGGGGGGGTATAGAGGAATCACCCATTCTGTCTGTCCATCTGTCTTTCCGTCCGTCTATCCACCAAACCTTTTCCATGCCATAACTTCTCACCCTGTGCACGGAATTTCAATAATATTTCACAGAATTGTTGCTTAGGTTTCAAGGGTGTGTCACGACTTTGAACTACGGTCATAGGTCAAAGTTCAAGATAATAATAGACACAATAACTAAAATCTTGTCCGGGCCACAACTTCTTCCCCCGAAAATGGATTTCAATAATATTTCACAGAATTGTTGCTGAGGATCCAAGTGTGTGTCAGGATCTTCAACCAAGGTCAAAGGTCAAGGTCATGACAGATAAAATAAGTAAAACCTTGTCCAGACCATAACTTCTTCCCCTGGGCACTTGGGATCCAAGGGTGTGTCAAAACTTGAAACCAAGTTCATAGATCAAAGGTCAAGGTATATAATAGACACAATAATTAAAACTTTCTCCGGGACATAACTTCTACACCTGTGCACAAATTTCAATAATATTTCACAGTATTTTGGATTTGGATCCAAGAGTGTATTATAACCTTGAACCAAGGTCACAAGTCAAAGGTCAAGGCCATAGTAGACACAATAATTAAAATTTGTCCAGGCCATAACTTCTCCCCCTGAGCACAGATTTCAATAATATTATATGGAATTGTTGCTTTGGATCCAAGGGTGTGTCATGACCTTGAACCGCAGCCATAGGTCAAAAGTCAAGGTCACAATAGACAAAATTGTTATAACATTGTCCGGGCCATAACGTCTTCCCTGTGCACGCAATTCAATAATATTGTACAGAATTGTTACTTAGGATCTAAAGGTGTGTCATGACCTTGAACCAAGGTTATACGTCAAGGGTCAAGGTCACAATAGGCACAAGGGTTAAAACCTTTTTTTCATTGATTATACCTCAAAATATGCTCATAAATGGGACATCCATTACACTTATACCAGTGATGTATATTGATATGAATTATTGCATGTTTCTACTTTATTGCCGAGGGGGGTATTTGTCCCGTTAGGACTACTCTAGTTTGTTTCTTTTCTGTTTGACATGCTATCTTAAAATATAAATGATGGAGTAAGTGTAATACTTGTTCTATTGTAATTTTCACACGTGCCTGACTGCAGCTTTTCAAACATTTAATCCTGTTATAGATTTTGGCAGATTATCATATATCTCTTTTGGAAGTCTCTGATGTACGGAAGTAAAATTCATATATATGTATCACTCCTTAATGTCCATATATTCTTACTAACCAAGTTCTCAAGGTCCCCTACTACTTTAATTATTTTACGACCAGATTTGTCAAGGAGTGATTCCAGGACAGGGTGGCATATGTCCTAAAGGATACCCTCTTTCGACAAACTTCTTTTCCAGACTGGCTGCATAGATCAACAAACCAAATACAACAGAATGATCAGTCATTTTTAAAATTGATCCTTTGTAGTACTCAATAAGTTGTATGAGAGAAAATAGGAAACAATTCTTAACCTGTCTTTTTCACATATTTTGTGTCTTATTTTCTTCATTTAACCAATGTATAGAAGCATTTGACAATTTTCTCACTGTTGTTTATTACAACAGTGTAATATACTGGTGTATATTTGATTATAGAACACATTTATTTAGAGAGGTTGGGAAAGATATTTTTGAAACCTAAACATGTATTTTACATAGCTTTATATTTGTCATCTCTTAAATTGCTTGATAAAGGTTGTGAGGCTGAAAATTTGCAATAGAGAATGTTTGTGTTCCTTTACTTTTTATGTACCGGACTTCCCTTTGGAGGACTTCTTCGAATCTTTATTTTGTTTCAGTGTCAATTATTAATTTGTTTCTTAGCTTGAGGTATTTGTTTTTTTTTTTTTTTTTTTTTTTGGGGGGGGGGGTGTATTATTATGAGTTAAGTAAGTCATTCTTCTGATCTTTACTCTGTTTTTCCTTCTTTCTATCTTCATATTTTTCTTTCGAAAGAGGAAGACCCGCCCTGTTGCCACGGCAACAGGTACATGTAAGCTCTAGTTTCTTTTTAATTTGTGTACGATTTTCGCAACAAGTAATGGTTTCAAGTTTGGTTTAACCTGCATTCTTTATTAATTTATTAGTGTTTGTGTTCTTTAAATTATTTACATTTAAGTGATATTTGACAATCAACGAAAATGCAAGATAAGTCTTGATGTTGCCATTTACATACAGTAATAACATAACTTTTGAAATCTACTTAAATCTACTCATAAGGGTCCTGCATTCAGATGTGGGAGCCCTATAGGAATCACGTTGTCTGTCTGTCTGTCAATACGTTGGTTCTAACATAACTTTTAAGTAGTTCTTTACATACAGCTTTGATATTTTACACATAGATGCAGAATGATGAGAGAAAGATACCTATACATTCAAGGGGGTCAAAAGATCAAAGGTCAAGGTCACCGTCATATTTTTCAAAACTTTGGTTCTAATATGATAATTTCAGTACTTCTTCATATACAGCTTTCATATTTTATACATAGATGGATGATGATGAAAGGGAGATACCTATATATTCTGAGTTGGAAGGTTAAAAGTCAAAGTCACAGTTCTAACACTATAACTTTAGTAGTTATTCACATACAACTTTCATATTTTATACGTAGATGCAGGGTAATGAGAGAAAGATACCTAAACATTCTGGGGTCAGAAGTTCAAACGCCAAGGTCACAGTCATATTTTTCAATATAGCTTTCATATTTTATACATAGATGCAGGAGGATTCAAGGAAGATATCTATACATTCTGATGTCAAAATATCAAAAGTCAAGGTCACAGTCATATTTTTCAATATTTCGGTTCTAATATAATGACTTCAGTAGTTATTCACATACAGCCTTCATATTTTATATGTAGATGCAGGATGATAAGAGGAGGATACCTATACATTATGGGGTCCAATGTTTAAGGTCACAGTCATAATTTTCAGCAGTTTGTTTCTTTATGCCAAAATAGTGTTTTCAAGATCTTGTTCTTCTGTCTGAAAGATGCATATTCTATAGAATATTGCCAATGTTGCCTGCTGAATATGTGTATCACATGATGTATTGGTGTCGAGTATATTTTGAGAGGGAGATTCCTTCTCAGTTTGAGAAACCACTAGCCTCTTATGTTATACTTTAAATAAGTGATATTTCTCTACAGTTTGAGGTCTTATAAGGTCTTCTCAAACAAGCATTTGAGTATTGCCATATTTTTGAAAATATAATATAAAATATAAAGAAGTTCCATGAAAAAGAGGTCACAGAAAAGGAAAGTTCTTTTCAAAAGTTTCAATATTCTGGAATTTTTCAACAAATTGTTCCTGTCAATTGCTTCAAAACTTTTCAACTTTCAACTGATTTTCCTTGATTTTATTGAATAAATATTCTCAATGTGAAACACAAACATGTATATAGGTATGTTTTATCGATGCTTATGCATTTACACTTACATGGTTAAAGTAAATACATGCAGTAATTGATTTGCACATGTATCAGAACAGTTACTGTAAAATAGTAAATTGTTTGGTTCATCTCATCACCAAATAATCTATGGCAGGGCCATTCATGACTTTGTTAGTGTTCTAGTTATATTTATATTTCAAGAAGTGCATATATTTATGTTTTTCCCCAGTTGGAATTAAATTAAAAAAAAAAAACAATGCATAGTAATAATTTGAATGGCAGCTTGGACAGAGTAAATGTTGTCAAGTGATGCAGTTAAAGTATTTTGTTTTTGTCATTTTTTGTCTGGGATTGAAAATTAGAACTATGGAAAGTTATATAGATTATTATTTATTATTGATAGATAAGTAAACTTTTTGTTCAAGTTATGTAGAAATAATGCCATACACATGAAGAACTTATTATAAGATGATCCTGTAACCTCAGGTGCAGTTAGTGCTCCTAGACCTCTTTTTGCTTAATTTTGACTTCTTTTAAGTATTTGTGTATTTTTGGTTGACAACATTAACAATACATTCAGTGTAGGGAATGAATATGTTTCATAGTGTGGATGAAAATGTCAGATAGTACCCTCTTGTTTTTCTTATTTTTAGAGCAAAAATACTTTTAACCCTTTAATTTTCAAGGGACTCACTTTCTGTCCTACCCCGAGACATGTTAATGAAAAAGCTGTCAGGGAGGATCTCCGTGCCTTCTTTCGACGTCTCCGTTTGAAGGAATATTTCAGTCGACGTAACAAAAAGCGAGATATCATAGATTCTGATACTGAATGCAAGGAAGATGATCAATATGATAGCTATGAGCCAAATCCCTTCTCTGAAAAGAGGTCATGGGAACCTTAACCCAGTAAATGTGGAGCCCTAGAAGCCTTTACTGATGCAGTGGAGGATGAAGTTGAAAAGATGTTAAGCTCCAACCCGGGCCGAGTTAAAGACAATTTAGACAAAAAGGAGAGGAAAAGTTTACAAAGCCTCAAAGACAACGAGTCAATCGTCATTAAAAAGGCTTACAAAGGATCTACTGTAGTTGTTATGAACAGGTCCGGGTACGTAAAAGAAGCTAACAAACAGCTCTCTTTCTACACTAAACTCGATACTGACCCCACGTCCGCATTTGCTAAGACTATAGCAGCAGATTTAGTAAAGATGTGTGATGCAGGTGAGATTGATGAGGACACTTTTCATTACCTTCATTACCTTTGCTCTTCAAACTGTAGGCCAGGTCAATTTAATTTGTTCCCAAAATCCACAAAAAAGACGTCCCTGGCTGTCCCATCGTCAGTGCCATTGGTCATCCCACTGAGAAAATATCACAATTCCTAGACTACTATCTGCGTCCACACGTTGTGAAGATACCATTATATCTCAAAGACACAACGGATTACATTAATAAAACACTAAGTAGTAATTTACCACCCAGCACTATCCTTGTAACCATGGATGTCACCTCTTTGTATACCAATATCCCTCACGACAAAGGGATAGAAGCTTACAGAAAAGTATGGGATTCGAGGCAAAACAAAACGCCCTTCACCCAGTCTTTGGTAAATCTCTTTGAACACACATTGAAATTTAACAATTTCATGTTCAATGGAGAACATTACCTCCAAATCAATGGTACATCCATGGGAACCAAGATGGCGACCTCATATGCTAACATCTTCATGGCTGAGTTAGAAAAAGCCTTCTCGACCAGACCCTAGTCAAACCTATGAGTTGGCTTCATTTTATTGATGACATTGAAATGAAATGGACAGCTGGTAGAGAGAATCTGAATGAATTCATTAATTTTGCCAACAAGTTTCATTCTTCCATAGAGTTCACGGTTGATATTTCTGACACCACTAATGTCTTCTTGGATACTAGATCAACCCTCATGAATGAAAATATAACCTTTGATGTTTACACTAAGCCCACCGATTCTCACCTCTACATTAGACCCAGCAGTTGTCATCCTTCCCATGTCTTCAAAGTCTAGGCATTAGAGTAAGGCGAATATGCTCGACTGATGACTGGTATCGCACCAGGAGCTCGGAACTCAAACAGAGACTTTGCCATAGAGGCTATAATAGGAACTCGGTCGAAAAAGCTATTCCCGATGCCAAGTCCATTGGTAGAACAAATTTGCTCGAATACAAGATCACCGAGAATACCATTTGTCACCACCTTACTTCCATCTCTACTAGGCCTAACCTCCATTCTACATAAGCACTTCCCTACTCTCCACATATCTTAGCGTATGGCTGCGTACAGAAAGCCGAAAAGCATTAAAGACCATATTGTCAGATCCAGGCTTGACAATCCATTACCTGTTGGTTCATTCCCAACCTGCATCAACAAATGGTGCAAACTTTGTCTCCAGGCACAAACCACCTCTGCATACAGAAGCTCCATTAGAGACACGAGTACAAAATTTTAGAAAAGCTCTCTTGCAAATCCAAAAATGTGGTGTACTTAATCACATGCAGAGTGTGTAAGAAACAATATGTCGGGCAAACAGAGGATGCGCTCAACATGCGAGTAAATAACCACAGGTCATCCATCACCACTAAAAAATGCATTTACCTGTGGGTAAGCATTTTAACAAGGTTGACCACTGTCGGGAGGATATGATGGCAGAAGAAAGAGTTGCCAAAGAAAACTTTTGGAAATTTGCGCTGAAGACCGTAGAACCAAATAGTCTTAACAAACTGATGGATGTCTACCAAATGAACAAAAACATTAAACACCTGTCCTGTTGACTTTGTGCTTACAACCACCCCCCCCCCCCTTTTTTTCCTTTCTTTTTTTTTTTTTTGTTTGTTTTATTTTTTCTCTATTTATTTATTTGTTTATTTATTTTCACTGTTTTTTCTCATTCATTTTATCCTTTCTCATTCTACTTTCAACTATCAGCATATTCTCTTATTTCACTAAGTCATATTACAACATGAATGGGTCAACGGAAAACGCAACACTAGGTGTCGCCCTGTTCCCTTATGACCACGATATCGGATAAAAACCTGGTCATTTTACATTTGGATAGCGAACTACAAACACGCAAAATATAGCTGACGCCCGATATCACCGCATAGTCTTTAGCGACTTGCATTGACCCATGGTTGATCCGACAATTTTGAATAGTGAATGTTGTTATATTTCCTACTTGTGCTTATATATATATATATATATATATATATATATATATATATATATATATATATATATATATATATATATATATATATGCACATGATTTAGCGCATTATATCTAATAAATGCATCAGGCATTGTAATTTATTCCTGCATGAGAACACAAAATAAGACACTTATTCTATATATACATACTCATCACAAGTGTTGCCATGAAAACAATAAATAATAAAAATTTCAAATGACTTTTTGGATGTTTTGTTTTTTAATATCACTCACCAGACTCTACCATACAGTCTGGTACACATGAAAATATTTCTAGAGGGGGTTACGGCAGGCAATACTGGCCCTGACCCATAAACTGTGACAATAAGATCATCATTACACAATCGTCTTTGGCGACTAGAACATTTAATGCAGTCCCTAGTCTCTCTTCTGCTTGCTTTTAGGACAGTACTGAACTGTTATATAACTAAGGTGTTTTGAAGGAACACATGTCCCTTGTTATTCACTTTTCAAAAATATGACTCCTACAAAATGTGCAACAGAAAGACGGAGGGACATGGCATTATTCACAATATACAGAAAATCATGGTATCTTATTAAATGAATATTATTACCATGCCATTGTAAAATGAGTACATATGAGAGTGTAAGGGCTATTCTATAGGTCCTTATTGTATAGAGAAATTATATATCAATATAGCAGTGGCTATTATGCATTGAAGATGATATAAACATTGCGTAAAGGAATAACATGATATTGTATATATGTATTAATGATATATTTCAGGACAGTCACATTGCCAAGGTAAATCTCGAATTGATACATCAGGAGAAACAGAATATTTACTATTAAGTGGTACGTAAAAATCAATGCAATTTAAAAATCAACTCTAATGAATATCACATAAAAAATCAAATGTATACAGACTGCTGATTCTGACATTACATTATGTATTTGAATGGTCATTTCCCATCTAACAGTAAGGTCAAAAATTAAGGGTTGCAGTTATATGTTGTAAAATGATTTCATATACCAAATACCAGAAGTTAAACAACCTGAGCAACGCCTAGCGGGCTTAATACAGCATGTCGCTTAATTCGGACGGGATCAATTCGCATTTGGCATGAGTTTCATAAAAAACATCTGACGTTTAGTGAGGTTAATTGCGTTTCATTGTATTTTATCATAGGAATAAGTCCAAGGGCAATAACTCCTGCAATAATAGTCCTATCAAACCCATCTTCAAATTTCACCTGCATCTTACCTTGATACATCTGTATACCAAATATCATTTGAATCCATTATACTTTACTTTGAGATAATGAGCGGAAACCATCATTTTAATGAAATTTTCTGTCCAAGGGCAATAACTTCTACAAAAATACCATAGTAATGCATGATATTCTCTTTGGGAAAGACTCATTTACTAACAAAACCGTATCAAAACTCGAACTGGTACTGACGCCGCTTGAAATAAAGCTATATATACCAAATTTCAACTCAATATCTTGAAAGACAGCAAAACAAATCCGGAAAACATGATCCTAGACGGACAGATGGACGGACGTACGGACTACGGACAGCACCATAACATAATACGTCCGGTCTAATGACGGGCGTATAAAAAGAGGGGCCAAACTCCTCGAAACATCTGCGATTTTAGTGTATTTATATAAACAAATTCCATCAAACAATACAAACAGTAGAATTTTACAAGAATTGTATACATTCATATATATCAAAAATTAATCATAATAGACCTATGTGCTTCAAATTCTTGTGTTTTGATTAGTGTTTTTCTCGAAAGAATTGAATTTGACATTGCAAAAGTGAAACAATTTGTTTTACGCACAATCATTTATTCCTATTTGTAATATTAAGTAAACAATATCAGTTATTCAAGTTGATTTCTGCCGCATTTTCTCTGAAGATAGCAGAGATTTTAAAACAAATAAAGTAACACTCTATTCCGATAGTATACATACGATTTAAGTAAGTAGATGCAGAAAGAAAGATGTAATATGGAAAAAGTGAAATGCAAGAAGCAAACACCAGGAACATGTCGCACCAGCTTCCCATACCATGACTTTGTTAAATAAGTATATACCATAGCATACATAAATAATACATGTATATATTCTTAGATTTTTAAAGGTCCTTATTTTATGGTGAAATCCCAAGTCTCTGAATAAAGTATTGCCTTTTATTACAACCACAAACTTTTTTTCAGATTTCAATAAATCAGAAGGAAATGGGGATATCTGTTCTACTATTTTGCATAATGCGTGTCAAATGGGAGATATCGATATGGTGAAACATCTGCTCAGGAATTATAGAAAAGGATTAAACATAAAAGACAGAAATGGAAGGACACCACTTCATTGTGCTGGATTTTCAGGATCAGTAGAACTAGTACAGTATCTGATTGATAATGGCTGTGAAGTGTATAGTAAGGATAATGATGGTAGGACCATTGTACATATAGCATGTAACATAGGGCATGTCAATCTGGTGAAACATCTGACTAATATAGATAAAGGTGTATTAAAGATAAAAGACAACAAAGGATATACACCATTTCATCAAGCTGGAATTTCAGGATCAGTAGAACTAGTACAGTATCTGATTGATAATGGTTGTGATGTGTTTAGTGAGGATAATGATGGTTGGACCATTGTACATATAGCATGTAACAAAGGGCATGTCAGTCTGGTGAAACATCTGCTCAGGAATTATAGAAAAGGATTAAACATAAAAGACAGAAATGGAAGGACACCACTTCATTGTGCTGGATTTTCAAGATCAGTAGAACTAGTACAGCATCTGATTGATAATGGCTGTGAAGTGTATAGTAAGGATAATGATGGTAGGACCATTGTACATATAGCATGTAACATAGGGCATGTCAATCTGGTGAAACATCTGACTAATATAGATAAAGGTGTATTAAAGATAAAAGACAACAAAGGATATACACCATTTCATCAAGCTGGAATTTCAGGATCAGTAGAACTAGTACAGTATCTGATTGAGAATGGTTGTGATGAGTATAGTGAGGATAATGATGGTTGGACCATTGTACATATAGCATGTAACAAAGGGCATGTCAGTCTGGTGAAACATCTGACTAATATAGATAAAGGTATATTAAAGATAAAAGACAACAAAGGATATACACCATTTCATCATGCTGGATTTTCAGGATCAGTAGAACTAGTACAGTATCTGATTGATAATGGTTGTGATGTGTATAGTAAGGATAATGATGGTAGGACCATTGTACATATAGCATGGAACATAGGGCATGTCAGTCTGGTGAAACATCTGACTAATATAGATAAAGGTGTATTAAAGATAAAAGACAACAAAGGATATACACCATTTCATCAAGCTGGAATTTCAGGATCAGTAGAACTAGTACAGTATCTGATTGATAATGGTTGTGATGTGTATAGTGAGGATAATGATGGTTGGACCATTGTACATATAGCATGTAACAAAGGGCATGTCAGTCTGGTGAAACATCTGACTAATATAGATAAAGGTGTATTAAAGATAAAAGACAACAAAGGATATACACCATTTCATCATGTTGGATTTTCAGGATCAGTAGAACTAGTACAGTATCTGATTGATAATGGTTGTGATGTGTATAGTAAGGATAATGATGGTAGGACCATTGTACATATAGCATGTAACAAAGGGCATGTCAGTCTGGTGAAACATCTGACTAATATAGATAAAGGTGTATTAAAGATAAAAGACAACAAAGGATATACACCATTTCATCATGCTGGATTTTCAAGATCAGTAGAACTAGTACAGTATCTGATTGATAATGGTTGTGATGTGTATAGTGAGGATAATGATGGTTGGACCATTGTACATATAGCATGTAACATAGGGCATGTCAGTCTGGTGAAACATCTGACTAATATAGATAAAGGTGTATTAAAGATAAAAGACAACAAAGGATATACACCATTTCATCATGCTGGATATTTAGGATCAGTAGAACTAGTACAGTATCTGATTGATAATGGCTGTGATGTGTATAGTAAGGATAATGATGGTTGGACCATTGTACATATAGCATGTAACAAAGGGCATGTCAGTCTGGTGAAACATCTGGCTAATATAGATAAAGGTGTATTAAAGATAAAAGACAACAAAGGATATACACCATTTCATCAAGCTGGATTTTCAGGATCAGTAGAACTAGTACAGTATCTGATTGATAATGGCTGTGATGTGTATAGTAAGGATAATGATGGTCAGACCATTGTACATAAAGCATGTGACAAAGGGCATGTCAGTCTGGTGAAACATCTGACTAATATAGATAAAGATGTATTAAAGATAAAAGACAACAAAGGATATACACCATTTCATCATGCTGGATTTTCAGGATCAGTAGAACTAGTACAGTATCTGATTGATAATGGCTGTGATGTGTATAGTAAGGATAATGATGGTTGGACCATTGTACATATAGCATGTAACAAAGGGCATGTCAGTCTGGTGAAACATCTGACTAATATAGATAAAGGTGTATTAAAAATAAAAGACAACAAAGGATATACACCATTTCATCATGCTGGATTTTCAGTAGAACTAGTACAGTATCTGATTGATAATGGTTGTGATGTGTATAGTAAGGATAATGATGGTAGGACCATTGTACATATAGCATGTAACATAGGGCACGTCAATCTGGTGAAACATCTCACTAATATAGATAAAGGTGTATTAAAGATAAAAGACAACAATGGAATGACACCATTTCATTGTGCTGGATTTTCAGGATCAGTAGAACTAGTACAGTATCTGATTGATAATGGTTGTGATGTGTATAGTGAGGATAATGATGGTTGGACCATTGTACATATAGCATGTAACAAAGGGCATGTCAGTCTGGTGAAACATCTGACTAATATAGATAAAGGTGTATTAAAGATAAAAGACAACAAAGGATATTCAGCATTTCATCATGCTGGATTTTCAGGATCAGTAGAACTAGTACAGTATCTGATTGATAATGGCTGTGATGTATATAGTAAGGATAATGATGGTTGGACCACTGTACATATAGCATGTAACAAAGGGCATGTCAGTCTGGTGAAACATCTGACTAATATAGATAAAGGTGTATTAAAGATAAAAGACAACAAAGGATATACACCATTTCATCAAACTGCGTTTTCAGGATCAGTAGAACTAGTACAGTATCTGATTGATAATGGCTGTGATGTGTATAGTAAGGATAATGGTGGTAGGACCATTGTACATAAAGCATGTGACAAAGGGCATGTCAATCTGGTGAAACATCTGATTTGCATAGATAAGGATTTATTAAAAAAAAAAGACAAGTATGGAATGACACCGGTTGCTTGTGCAGGATTTTCAGGATCATTAGATCTAGTAGATAATCTTCAGAACATTGTAAATGAAGGATAAACATTATATCATTGCTTCATGATTTCACATTTTCATTTCAAAATGTACATTGCACATAGTGGATACAAAAACACTTCAAGACATTTGATGATAATATGTTTTAGTTGTACCAGGTGAAACTTGGCAGCAAGCTTATAATCAAAGTAATCCTTTGTTACAGACACGAAAAGAAAGAAAATATATACAAAGCACTAGTCTAATAAAAACTGGTTTCTTGAATTGGCTACATAATGAGCGTTTCACTATGCGCTATCTAATAGGAAATGAGCCAAACACAAGCTAACAGCTTGCTTACAGGTCAAGTGGCGCCCCCTAAAATGTATTTACATTGACCTACTGGAGGTAATTAGATTAGGTGATAAGAAGTTATAGATAGAAGGACAGAGAAAATAAATAACAAACAAATGGGAGTGAAAAACATATAAGTGATAAAATAAGTACCAATAAAAATATGTTTTAGTTGTACCAGGTGAAACTTGGCAGCAAGCTTATAATCAAAGTAAGCCGGCGTGGCCTAGTGGTATCGCGTCGGACTCCTGATCGGGAGGCCGGGGTTCGAGTCCCGCTCTGGTCATGCCGGTGTCATGTCTTTCGGATGAGACAGTAAAAACCGAGGCCCCGTGTCGTGGTATGCATGGCACGTTAAAGATCCCTCACTGCTTCGGGTGGGTCCGTTGCAAAGGTCAAAATTTGTATGCCCCGCATCAGGCAGATGCCGTCACCATATACGTGAAATATTCGTGGTGTGACGTAAAACAAAAATCAATCAATCAATCAATATAATCAAAGTAATCCTTTGTTAATTGCTTCAGGTGATTTCGGAGTCGGCAAATAGGTCAGTAAATGTACAGTTGGGTGCAGTCCTAACCTTACATAAAGTGCACTTCAAGTTAACTTTATGACTGCTTTTCAAGTTTACTTGGCGACTACAGAGTAAACTTGGAATCAAGTTTAGTAGTAAACTTGATTCCAAGTTTAGTACTGAACTCGATTCCAAGTTTACTCCAAGTGCACTTCAAGTTTAGTTTACTTTCTATATACATGTGCATTTACTATATTTTTCTATTAAATATATATAAAAGCACTAAAAAGGAAATTGTAACAACATTCACTATTCATAAGTATCGAATCAACCTCAATGAAGGTTAATGCAAATCGCTCGAGAAAAAGGGGTCAATATAAAAGCAGGGGTAAGCGATAACGATACCAAAACAATTGCCAAATTTTCGAAGCAATCTTCCTCTTCGGGACACACATATACAAACACTTACATAAATATACAGACACGAAAAGAAAGAAAATATATACAAAGCACTAGTCTAATAAAAACTGGTTTCTTGAATTGGCTACATAATGAGCGTTTCACTATGCGCTATCTAATAGGAAATGAGCCAAACACAAGCTAACAGCTTGCTTACAGGTCAAGTGGCGCCCCCTAAAATGTATTTACATTGACCTACTGGAGGTAATTAGATTAGGTGATAAGAAGTTATAGATAGAAGGACAGAGAAAATAAATAACAAACAAATGGGAGTGAAAAACAAATAAGTGATAAAATAAGTACCAATAAAAAGAAAAAAAAATACTGTCAAGAAAAGTGGTAATATATATATATATATATATATATATATATATATATATATATATATATATATATATATATATATATATGTATATATTCTATTGTAATAAACAAACGTGATAAGTAAACTTGGGGTCATGTGATAGTAAACTTGAAGACGGAATTACTTTGAAGTAAACTTAATATCAAGTGCACTTGACTAAACTTTATGACTGGTATTCAGGACGAAAAACTAAACTTAAAGTGCACTTGTCAAATGCACTTGAATGTAATGTTAGGACTGCACCCAACTGTACCTACTTTGGGAATCTTCCGATCGCTGCTTGGAATTAACAACTACTTGCATGAATGAATGAATTTTAGAGTTATTTTTCTGAATTTCTACCATACTTGAACCAAGGTCTCACTGGGTATAGGCGCTGCAGTCCTTAGTTGTCCCTCAGTAAAGTTTTCTTATTTTCACCTTCGGGACTGCAAAGGGTATTTTAATTAAACTTGATGTAGATTAGTTACTCATGGTCGCCTACAAGTGCTGCCAGTGGTTTAAGGGCAGGGCGATACTATATAGGCCCAAGAAGTTTCCCACCTTTGACAAACTTTCTTCTTTAATTAGCGGTACAGATTAACAAACCCATTGCAACAGAATGATCTAGAGTGGCGTCTTAAGACGTGATGTTTTTATAAATGAGTTGCAAAATAACGCATTGTAAGCTCACCTTAGCTAAAGTGCAAGTGATCTCTTAGCATAAAACACAATCATGTAAATGTTTCCTCTTCTGAACTGCTGCAGGGATTTTCATGACCTTTGGTTTTTAGCTCACCTGAGCCAAAGACTTAAGTGAGCTATAGTCATACTGTCAGCCGTCTATTGTCCGTGCGTCCATTGTAAACTTTTCACATTTTCCACTTCTTCTCAAAATCCACTTAACAGATTTCTATGTAAATTAATAGGAATAAAGTACTCATGGTCCCCAACAAGTGTTGTTGTTTTTTTGTCTCAATAAGTCATTAGGTGTCACCACCACAGGCAAAGAAAAAAGTAGGTCACAGACGGTATTCTCCTTTGACAAACCTCTGCTTCAGACTGGGTGCATACAGAGACAAACTGAATGCATAGGAATACTCTTGAGGGATGTGTGAAGAAGTGTTGTTATTTTTGGTTCTGTTGCAAAATCAAATTTCTCATGTTTTTTTTTCACTTAGTAATTTCAATGCAGAAAAGTGTCGTGATTCTCAGTTAATTGATAATGATGATTTCTGATGGACTATTTTGATTAAAATTATGGTAAGGAATATTATTGTGAAAGAATTTTGTCAGTATCACAATTATTGGAGTTTTAGGCATCGAGCATGCGAAGCATGATCGAGAGCCTATAGGGATTGTAAAAATGTTACCTCTTTGCCGCATTTCCTGGCCAAATCTCATTTGCGAAAGAAAATAGTACTTTCTTTTGAATGCTCATATTAGATTCTAGAAATGGAATTATACTTCCTGATTGTCTTCTATTGCCTTTAAACATTTATTTGTGGAAATGTTTAATATGCATTGTGACGTAAACGACATACGTAAACATTATGATTCATGATTAAATTATGCAAAGGTATATACAAGATTTGACCAAGGGTCAAATTCGACGTTCATACTTTCGGATATCCTCGACCTTTTTCATGTAAAAGGCGAGATTGTTCCGAGTGTTGTTTATAAACTTAGATATTAGGGCGTAAGGATACATGATGTCATGTTTTCATTGAAGATCGATTTATGAACTGTGCGCGTAGTTTTGAGTATGCAACTTTAGATACAGCAGTGAATTGAATTTTGAAAGTTTGAACTGCATTTGCATTATTTGTTGTTAATAAACCTCAATGGTATATACAGTCCACTCTCATTACAACGTCACTCGAAATAACTGCATATTCCGAAATCAGCAGAAATCTGCCCGTAATAAAAGTACATGCTCTTATTTGTGTTCTTTATACCGCCATATTCACATTCTGGCATCGGCAGCACGGAACAAATGTACATTTGCATACCAATTAAAATTCTATACACCGGCAGACTACCTTAACTGCCGACAACTATCGACAAGGGATTTCACAGCTGATCGCACCAAATATCCAGCACGCGGTTTAGTCTGTTGTTTGATTTTTTTACAACGCACATGCGTTTACGTTTACATATGGCCAAGGATGTATAGTTTAAGAACTAAACTATACTTCCCTGATATGGCTTCATTTGAAATAATAAAACACTAATTATGCAGGAACTGGAATATATTTATTCTACACTCAGTATTTCTACGTAAATATTTTATACATTACATACACTGTACATATAAATTAAACAGAACACAACAGAGTTCGGTGATGACCGTAATTATAGTTCTCTCCAAGTTTATTAATTGAAAAATTTTGGTTTATATAATTTCGTATATATTAGCAATTTTAAATTCGTTTAAACGGCAAAATTCCGAAATACAGACATGACCGTTGTAACGAGAGTCGCTGCACCAGAGTCGTTGATGTACTCTATAGAATTGGGATTCGAAATTTCAAGGACTTGGAAATATTAACCATGATACCCCCGCCAAGGGAGGTTTTTTTTTTTTTTTTTTTTTTTTTTTTTGGGGGGGGGGGGTCCAATATAGGAATCACCATGTACGTCTGTCTGTGCTCCCCGAGTTGTGTCCGCATGATAACTTATGTACCATAGGACTCAGGATGATCAAACTTGGTATGTGAATGTCTCATGGGAATGGGATGTGTCATGTACCAAACTTTGGTCACTGTGACCTTGACCTTGGCTTAAGACCTCTTTGATAGTAAATCCTAGGCCACTTTGTGTCCGGAGCATAACTTTTTATTTGGTCAATAGATTTGGATAATATTTCACAGGATTGTTTCCTTTGACCTAAGGATGTATCATGGCCTTAACCCAAGGTCAAAGGTCAAGGTCAATGTGGACTTGGTTGTTTAAATCCTGTCCGGACCATATCTTTTTACTGGACGGATAGATTTAGTGTTGCCTTTTGCCTAAGGATGTGTCATGACCTTGACCCAAGGTCATAGGTCAAAGGTGGATGTTACTGTGGACTTGGTTGTTAAAATACTATTCGGCCCATATCTTTATATGCTATCTTTATATGGGTTGATGGATTTAGATAATATTTCGCAGGATTGTTGCCCATCGCCCAAGGGTGTGTCATCGCCTTGACCCAAGTTTAAAGGTCAAGTTCAATGTTGACTTGCTTATTAAAATCGTGTCCGGGTCGTATCTTTTTATTTGGTTAATAGATTTGAATAATATCTCACAGGATTATTGCCCATGACCCAAGGGTGTGTCATGACCTTTACCGAAGGTTAACAATCAAGGTCACGGTGTACTTGGTGTTAAAGATCCTGTCCAGGCAATATCTTGTTATTTGGTTAATAGATTTGAACAATATTTCACAGGATTGTTGTCCATGACCTAAGGATGTGGCATATTTCAAGGTCGCTGTTTCTTTGGTGACTAAACTCTGATTGGATTTTGGCAAGACTAAATGTTCAGCTTCCTGAACTATTGCATGTTCAACTTTTTTGTCGCGTGGGGTATTTGTCCCGTTAGGACAGCTTTAGTGTTTAGCTTGCCAGGACAAATGTCCGGAGACCTACTATCATACTCTTGTCGCACATGTATCCAGTCACAGTTAATTTAAAGAAATTAATCAACATAGTTGCTCATTGTCCCACTTGCACTTTAAACGGCTTGATAATCAATCCTGCTCGATGCCTTTATGGCCTTTCAGGCCTTTGATTTACGACTAGTTTTTAAAAGACTTGTGGTAATCACTTACCCTTTGGTAAGTGGATTTTGGAAAAATTTCTAGAACATTGAGAAACTGCATTCACAGGCTTGCTGTGAGTCAAGGATGTATCCTGTATATTTGGAGATCAAAAGTCAAGTTTACTGAGCATGGATAACTGAAAATAGTCTCCAAATCATAACTGAATTCCCCTTACACTTATCCACATGAAATTTTATGTATAGACTCCTCATCAGTCAAGGATAAGCTTGACCAAAGGTCAAGGTTACTGAGCATGGAAACTGAAAATGGTTTCCAGGGAATGAATTCTCTTTACACTGATCATCATATGTATTTGATCTTGACATTGAATTCAACCTCTGTTTTTAAAGGGTGAAGTAGGCTTGTCTCAGTGGATAAGGTGCTGGCTTTGTGATTGAAAGATCCCATCTTTGACTTCTGCTTTGGGCAACCAGTGTCCTGTCTTTAGGACGGGACAGTAAAAACCAAGGTCCTGTGTCACGGTAGGCATGGCACATAATAGATTCATCACTGGTTCGGGTGGTCCATTGCAAAGGTATAAAATTCCATGCAGTAGATGCCATCACCATATATGTGAAATAATTATGATGTGACGTAAAACAATAATCAATCAAGTAATTTTAAGTGTTGACTTACTAAGAGTGTGTCACTTCCTTCACTCAAAGCCACTATAAGCACATAAACAAGTTTTTGTTATTCAAATTTGCTTCCACTCTGGGTATTTGTCCTATAAGAACAGTTCTAGTTTTATTATTTATACTTTGGTATTTCCCATGAAGATTCCTTATGCTGATAACTTTCGTTTTGTGCCATCACTTTTTACCTCCTGACCTTGACCAGAGACTTTTACCTACATTACAAAAACTTCAATTTTGGCTACGTCTTTTCTACCAATAGAGATAGGGCTATGCAAAATACCTTGTCTTTGCGACTTCTCCTAAACCCCTTGAGGGGTTTTGATGAAACTTGGTGTAAGGAATTATGATCCAGGAACAATTGATCTGAGGTCATTTTAGAGCTTTTATAAGGTGATACCTGGACGACAGTTATAGTTTAAAAGAGGATTATTATAGATTTTAATGTTAAACATACTTTACTCCTGCTTATAATACATTTTCATACGCCCGTCTAAAGATGGGGTATATTATGTTAATATGGTGTTGTCCGTCCATCCGAGGTCATGTTTTCCAGACTCTTTTTCTGAATTCTTTCAAGGTATTAGATTGAAACTTGGTTGATACTTTTATTTATTTCTTTATTGTTACGAGAGGGATTTTATGGTTTCTCTTCAAAAGTCAAAACGTTTTGACCTCATTGACAAATTCAATAATACTTGTAGATATCTGGATGATATTTTGGTTATCGACAACCCTGAATTCGAACAATTTATATCAGAAATTTATCCACCAGAGCTCACATTGAATAAAGCTAATACTTGAGATAAATCTACACCTTTCTTAGATTTAAACATCAAAATTACCAACCACCTAATATATACTAATATTTATGATAAACGTGAGGATTTTGGATTTCCTATTGTAAATTTCCCTTACTTGGATGGCGATGTCCCTCGACTCCCATCATATGGTATCTATATATCTCAATTAGTTCGATTTGTCAGAGGCTGCACCGATGTTTTTGACTTTCATAAACGAAATTTACAAATTACTACTAAACTTTTAACTCAGGGTTACAGATATCACAAGCTAAGAAAAACATTCGGCAAATTCTTCAGATCTTATTCAGAACTTCTATCGAAATTTGGAAATAACGATAACGTTATTTTATTATGTAATAAAATAATCAAACGTCTTATAAATAGACAATATGATATTGAGATCATCAAAAAGACTATAGGTCTTGTATTTGGCCCCTCTACAGCCTTATGCAGACTTTTACTTGAACGTTGCACGCTGACTAACAGGGCGGTGGGGACTATATGACGGGCCTTGTCCAAACCTCTTTCAGAGGAGACATGGTCCTGAACCTCGTCCCCTCTGACTGTTAGTCGGGACTCCTACAGATCTAGGGTCTTAGCTCGCTTTCAGACTGGCAGAGCACGGTTTATCATGTTGATGTCGCATATATTTTTATACCATTATGTATTTTACAATACCTTGCGTGTTTATATTTTTATGACCTCTCAATATGCGATACCTGTTGACCCTTGTTTTTTACATGGAGGATTATTTATAAATTTTTAAATGTACGTCCTTTGATTGTTCTGCTGTTACGGTGAGTGGGAAGGTGGGCCCGTAAACCGGTTAACCACACCATTTGTTTGGCTTTTGTCAAATTAAATGACCGTCCTAAGTCGGTATCGTAATTGCACTACATTCAAATATTTTTGTAATGTGATATATGTTCTAGTATATTATTTATATTCATGTATTGTATAGCTCTATGGTGACTTCTGCCACATAACTGAGCCAGTCACTCCTCTTTTTTCTTTATATCAACAAGGGTCAGTACCGGTATACATTTGGATATGATTGCTTCGGTTCTGCCAGAGTTGCGACTCTCGAACTTAACAATTTTCAGGGACTTCACAGTATTCCGGACTTAAAGGTTTTAGATTAAAACTTTGTATATAACTTTACATCAATGAGGATCAATGCTAGTTTGCATTTAGGTATAATTGTTTTGGTTTTGCCAGAGTTATGACCCATGAACTTATAAATTTTCAAGGATTTTACAGTTTTTCTGACTTTTTTCTGCAGTCTTTGAAGGTATTGGATGAAAACTTGGTATGTTACTTTATATCAATGAGGTTCAGTACCATTTCGCATTTCGGTATGATTGTTTTGGATTTGCCAGAGTTATGCCCCTTGAACCTAGAAATTTTCAAGAATTTTACAGTTTTCCGGATTTCTTTATGCAGTGTTTCAAGGTATATATATTGGATTGAAACTTGGCCATTCATTCAAATCGGTCCATTTCAAGCAAAGCGTTGAGCGTATTATGCCACATTAGGCATTGCTCTTGTTGTAAAATCTAACTGAATGTATGTTTAGAAAGAGCATCAATATCTCTATAGAAAACAACTTTTCATGACTACTGTAGAAAAGGAGCGGACCATAGTTCACATAGAGATAATGATTATAAAATTTAAAACTGTCCTTTTTTCCTGATTTAAATGAAAACTGAATGCATTTTATATTGAAAATAATAATAAATGTTACTACATCTGGGACATGTGTTTTTGCACCCGGACTGATAGATTGGGGCATATTGTTTTTGTCCTCTCTTTCTGTTCATTTCTTTAACGGTCTGTTGTCAACTTTATCCTTCATCATAACTTTTGAACCATGAGAGATAGAGTCTTCATGTTTGGCATGCATACTCCTGTAATAAACCCCTTTCAAATTACAGCATGGTGAGTGATCTCATGACCTTGACCATGACCTTAATGCTAAATTCATTTTGTCACCAGTTGCACAGTGATACACAAACACATCTTGTTCACTCTATTCCATATATTGTGCTGTAAATAATCCAGGACCATTAACCATATGGACTTGTGATTAATTGAAATTGTATTTATTATTGTTATTTTCAGATTAGATATAATGCAGCTGACCTTTGACTTGCTTCTTGTCCTGCCTTTGATATGTGCTATTCGTATTAATGTGAAGAAATGCCCACTAAATAAGACAGCATGGGAAGCTAGGGATTGGGCATTTGTACATGTATGCATACCACCAGATGTGTATCACTGTATACACGATGACCATGATATCTTGATGGAAACATGCCTGACTTCTATCCATATAGACCCTTCAAGTGATGGTATGTCTTACACAATTACTGAGAGATGTTTGGGCCATATGATGTAATTATAATATTACCTTAACTAATAAATAATAATATGACATGACATTTTGTTCAGGCAAAAGAAAAAAAAAGTTGTGTTTTTCTAGTGACATTGGCAAAATAACTTAGAGTAGGTACATCAAATTTTGTTTTTTACTTTTGTTTATTTATTTATTTATTTATTTTTTTTTTTTTCATTTTTATATAAACATAATCCACAAGACAGGATCTTTAAGGCCAATTCTGATAATGAAATTTGTAACCATAATATGCAAATAACAACACATTGAAAAAAAAAGCAATTTCACAGTGACTGGACAATTCTTTAGTACATATTATTAATTAATTAAAAGATTATTATTAATAAACGAACATATATTTCAAAAGGAAAGCAAAGTATGAGCTTTCTGTAATTTTATTTGGATTATCTTTATGGAAAGTTGTAGACGGCACTCTTTTTTTAATGGTGTAACACTCAAAAATTAGAATAGTATTTCACACTATTTCTTGTATTAAAAACGATGTTAATTGATAAAAAAATGTATTGATGATGTATATTTAGTCAATGTAGTCCTGTACGCCATTCTCTTACAAATATGTTCATATAACATAAATGTCCATATTTTTCTATATCGATATTTATTTAGTGCAACAGTGAAAATCAGATCCATATGATATAGAAATTAGGTGTAAAACATGTTGTGTGTGTGTGTGTGTGTGTGTGTGTGTGTGTGTGTGTGTGTGTGTGTGTGTGTGTGTGTGTGTGACATTTATTGGAGTGTTCTTTTATCAAAGCAGACAAAATAATGTGTGTGTGTGTGTGTGTGTGTGTGTGTGTGTGTGTGTGTGACATTTATTGGAGTGTTCTTTTATCAAAGCAGACAAAATATTTGTTTAAGTTACATGATACAGAGTGCACAAAGAATAGATGAGACTTAATTGTCATAAAAGCTTTTATAAATCACAGTACTGTCAACGTATATACAATCATGAATATATACTGCAGTACTAATATGTATATAATTCTTTGCTTCAACAGAGGTATCTATAATAAATTTTAAAAACATGCGTTATCAAACTTTTACATTGCATAATGAATATGACAAGAAAGTTCATCTCTCCTACCTCAACAAACTAGATAAAACATTTAAATCTTCCTAGATATGTAACTGCATCTTAACTACCCTATTAGGAGATGATATGCCATTAAGTGTAGATGTGACCCTAGATTGGCTAACATTATTACTAATAGGGTAGAAGAGCTGACATCTGACATGGAGTGTATTACATACAGGAATTATTTTGACGATATTTTTAGTATCTGATATTTGTTAAAATTTTTAATGTGTAAAGAAAATATACCAATATAATATTATATCAGTATAACTGAGGAGGGACTAACAAGCCGAAAGCTCTGTGTTTCAGGTTCAATATACGCGAAACAAATTCATTGCCTTACCTGGATCTACATTTTATGCAAAATAGTAAATGTTTAGTACCTTCAAAAGTAAAAGTCACTATGGACATCTCTTCTTCACTATCAGCAACACAACTGTAATTTTATCTTCTATCTGTTTATACTGACCTTCATCCATAATGTCCATAGATGTAACAACGTCATGGTGATATTCATTTCTATGATACAGATAGATTGCTGCACACGAAGTCTCATTTAAATCACAAGGACTGAATTTCAAACAGTCAGGTTTAGATCCATAGCCATAGGCACTATATACCAAGATATTCACATCCAAAAAGTGCGCACAACAGAGTAATTCAATATCTTATCCCCACGTTCCTGTGTTTCACGCGGGCATTGCAGATATCTAAATATCTTTGTGGATGACCATTGTCATATAATGGATAATGTTTTGAGTGATAAATGATGTGATTAGACATCTAAGATAAGAATGTACGTTGTTTCTCATCGCTACAAATAGAATAAGCCAATAGTTCGAAAAAAGCGCTTTCTGTCTCCGTTTATTCTAAGACATTTTAAAGGTGGTCCAAGCAAAACATGTTTTAATATTGAATCTTGTAAACACGAAATAAAAAAAGGGAAATCCAATTTTCTCGCATATCTTTTTTTTTTTTTTTTGCCACTCTATCAACTGTAAATCTACTTGGTGTATTCATATTGTTGACGAATTGAAAAGTGTTGCGTTTCATATTTCAGTTGAAAATATGGCGATAAGCTCAGGTTGTGCTCCAAAAGATACCGAACACTGACTGATAACCGAGAAATCTCGCACTGCAAATACTTATGACCCGTTACTCCGCGTACAATACTTGTTTTTATGCATGTATATATGTATATAATACAATATATTGCAATTTTTGCATTCATGATGCCACGCTAACTGACAGGTCTATACCTAATTACATCTCCCCATTCCGGTGTAACGTTAAAAGGTGATCCCCGTCGAAAACTGACCCACGAGTTAATTTTCAACGGTTTACGAGTCGAATTGTAACGTTAAAAATAGACCCAATCCGTTGTTTAATGACCTCACCCACTCGTGAAAATGTTACCCTGGCATGAAAATGTGACCCTCGTTGAAAATGGATCACCAGTGTTAGGTCATATTTTAGCATTAAAAATTACCCTTGTGTATAATGCTCCCTTGTAACATCAAAATGCAATGTATACTGTGTACTTCTTGTCTGCACAAGGGTCAGTTACATATCGTCTAAATTTTACGTTTGACAATGGCAAATTTCGATCTAATTAGATGTGTTCAGGGGCGGATCCAAGATTCGGTCCCTGATGCAAAACCAAGGCTTAAAACGCTCGGGGGCTTGCATGTTCTTTTTTTAAATTTGCCAGTAAACTTTGTATGAATTGAATAGAATTTTCCCCAGGTGTGTAATACATACCTTTTTAAATTAAAAACGCGTAGCTTCTAAATGAAAACAATGGCATTCATGACATGTAAGAAATAAGATTAAATGAATTTACCGCTCTTCACGCAAAAAGGGAAATATATACACACAAGTTCGTAGGATATAGGTCTACTTTGATTGATATTTAAATGTATTTGAATGTACAATTTATGTGCAGTTTTCGTAAAAATTTACAGCAGTTGGCGTTGTTTTTTATAGAATATTTAATATCAAAATTCTAAATTCGTTTTTCGAGTTTCACCTCGCACTCTGACCGCCTTACCAGGAATTCACCTTGGACCCATCTGAGACTTGGTGCTGGCCCCAGGGTCCCTACCTTTTTGTCTTTTTGTTTTTGTTTGATTTCTGAATACACAGAATTTTAAGTTTTAAGCTAGGTACGCCACCATCTCCTTTTAGAATATATACGTCCTCCTTTCCTCCATTTCGGAGATAAATGTATATTCAGCTTAAGTCAGTCATAACATTTCTTAGTTAGCAACCATTTAATTTTTATGATGAAAGGGGGGAGGGGCAGGAAGACTGAAAATAAAAAACAAAAGAAAAAAAAAACCACCAAAGTCCAGTTCGCAATTTAGGAAAAGTAAATCCACCATCCTTTTCGGAAATCCTGGATCCACCACTGGTCTCTCATTTCTCCTCTTATAAATTGTACAAAATCGTTACACAAAAAAGCACTCGTAGCCACCATCCATTTGAAAATCGGGGGGTTACAACCGGACTAGATTATTTTTACCTCAACCCTGGGGCAAGGAAATTTCGTTTTTGGAAGAGCCAGAACAAGGGAATTTTTTTCAACAATGAAATATTGTTGTATAATTATACAAATGTGATAGAAACATCGTTATTTTTGACAAAAATCTGCTCAAACCTATCTCAGCTATGTAAATACGCTTTTAGTCCATCACAATGATGCCATATACTGGGATGAGGATGAGACTAGAAGCAGGAGGACGAGAAAGGAGAGAAGGGGGTAGGGGTGTGAAAGAAAGAGGCTACCCCGGGAAAAAATAACTGACAGAGTTATAACACAAATTCTGAAAATGTGAAAAATGTCTGTTCGTCTTAGTCGCGAAATCAATCATGAATTATAAAAAGAAAAAAATCTATTAAAATGTAAACCTTTGGCATCTTCAAACTGCCATAACTTTTAGTATAGGATAGGGATATCACCAAAAGGAAAACTGTTTTGAATTTATCTCAACAAGCTCTATCCAAATACTTTAAGCACATACAGATATGAATACGCTGCAAAATTTACCTGGGGTTGCTTCTACTCCCTGTCCATCCCTCATGAACCGTAAACTGTGTTCTGTCTTAATGAATTGATCTATAAGAGTCCCAATTAACAATAAGAGGGAATGAGGTTCAGGACCATTTCTTCATTGAAAAAAGTGCACCGCTAACGGGTACATGATACACCCGCATCATGTTTAAATGTGGTCTGCAAGCCACATCCTTTCATATGACACCATCAAAAGTTTTGTTCCCCCTTTAGTTAAGTAGGATAATCCCGGACAAGCTTTTCCGACCCCGCCCATTTTCCACCACTCCAGGGGCCTGACCCCAACTTTCAAACCCACATGCACAACTATAAGCCACATCTTTTCATATGACACCATCAAAACTTTTGTTCTCCTTTAGTTAAGGAGAAATCCGGACAAGCTTTTCTGACCCCACCCATTTTCTCCCACCCCAGGGGCCTGATCCCAACTTTGAAACCCACATGCACAACTACAAGCCACACCCTTTGATATGACACCATCAAAATTTTTGTTCCCCCTTTAGTTAAGGAGGAGAAGCCCGGACAAGGATCGATGGATGGACGGACGGACAGACGACAGCAGCGGGCTTATAAAAAGGGTTCAACAAGGTCAACCATATAGTCCCCATCCGCCGGTTAATCAGCATACAGGTTCAAGTAAAAATTTCTATATAAGAGTGTAGAAGGGGTCAATAGAATAAATAGTGTCCTTTTGATGATCTCCGGGTCATATTATTGTAGATCACGAAGGCCTTTCACTATTTTGGAATCCAACTAGATAAACTTGTTAGAACCCTCTTATGTTTGTACACAAGATCAACGCAGAAATTGGGATGGGAAATTCCATTGGATACAAAGTAGTATTTCCGAATTTTGATAAAAGTTCTGAATAGGACGTAAAACTATTTCCGAAGGCTTTTCTAAGTTTATGATACTTCTAACCCAGAACTGAAAGTTCCAACGTTATTTGTAATTGTTTTTGTATGAAACTCCAAAACATTAGTGCAGGCACTTTCAAATCGAAGAAACTGAATTTTATAGATACCATATGCTGGGATTCTAGTCTAGGAATATCTGTAACTATCCAACTAAGGGAAATTTACCACAGGAAATCTAAAATCGTCATGATTATCATAAATTTTGGTATGAATTTTATTGTTAATTGCCTTAATGTATAGGTCAAAGAAAAGTGTTTCTGTATCACACATACTGGCTTTGTTTTACTGAAGTTCAGGTGGGTATACGTTAGCTATATATCTTTAAACTCAGGGTTATCAATAACTAAGATGTCATCAAGGTACATGTATATGTAACTAGATGTATCATCCAACATCTCAATATGGTTGAATCGTATAGATTTTTGAATAGAATAAATGAACCCCCCCCCCCCCCCCCCCAACCACCACCACACACACACATAACAATATAGAAATAAAACTGCTATAAGAGGTGCACTTAGTGCCCATAGAAATCCCTACTGTCTGATGATTTTGCCATTCAGTTCAAATAAAAAATATGGTAGGTTTGCCCATGATTGAACTGATGAAGAATAAAAGATCATAATAACACAAACTGTTGTGTTATGTATAATTCTGGCGAGTAAAGCTATCCAGGAACAATTGAGTTTTAACACTTAAATTTTTCCAATGTATGATTTTAGATTACGGTAATTTATTGGAGACAGATTATTTTTTCACGTGTGTGACTGAGCAAGATTATATTTTTTTAGTCAAAATCATTGCAGAAATTTTTTTTTCAAAATATCCCGGGCTTATCTCCCCACAGAATATCAAATGGACGGTGTCGTATATTATGCATAGCCGTACCTTGACATGTCATAGCAAATATCAACTAAAGAATTTGTATTTTATAAACTAGATTTGCCATAAAAGTTGGGGGTAAATACAATGGTACATTCTATTCAATTCTTTTGCACCAAGTTTTGTTTGGTTGTATGTTCTTTGTCGCATTTCAACTTAAAAAACTTACTTATCTTTCCTCGTTTCATTATCGGATATTAAGACATAGGTATGCAGTTCAGAACTGCTTCGGCGTCAGTTTTTACGGAAATGAATTCCGCAGGAACAACGTTCTAGCAAAAGTCTCAAGGCATATTTGCATTGGAAAATAGAGTTAATTAATTCCAACGGATATATAACCTATACGACTATAAGAGGGGAGCGCTGGGTTTGTCCTTAAATCTACCACTGAAAATAAATATGATCAAACAGTGTACTTAGCGAATTTTAAATCTGCAATTGTTGTGTATGAGAAATGATACTTTATAGGGAGAGGTGTTCATATTTCAACATTAATTAATGCCTCAATATGAAAAAGGTCTCAAACTCCTTTTTAAGGAGCACATAGTAGTCATTTTGAATATTTCAATATCATCCATATAAATTGTAGTATTTTATAGGAAAATACTATCATTTAAGAACTGCAATTCGAGTATGAAATCACCCCCAAACCACATATCTTGACCCCATGTATATATCAACTTTTTTCCCAGTTGGAATTCTGTAATATTTTATAGGTAATATAATGTTTTTGTAAAGAATTTGACAACAACAATACATAGTTGTCTTTTAAACGTTCTGTTCAGTATGAATATACATACTCAAAGAAGATAAAGTTCAATTGAAATAATCTACAACTAATGTCTCTTCAGTCATGTTAAATACCAAAACTTTGGGAATCCAAACTACATAAAACATTTAAGAGCTGATCTACAACTTATATGTATAAACGATTGACAATATGTCCGATTCCCTCCGGTAGGGAAGGAGGAGGCAAAGGTTATATGGAGGGGAAATGAGAAGAAATAGTGAGAAACATTCCTTATGTCCAATCTCAGTAATGAAGGTTATAATAAACATAGAATTAAAAATCGATGAAAAATTATCCCATGGGGTGTCAAAAGTTAACGGCTTGTGTCAATCTTCAATGACTTTTGAACCAAATTTAGTGTTAAAAATTGACTTACTGGTCAGTTTTTAACATTGAAAACAGGGGTCAATTTTTATTATTACACTCGCCTATCTGTATTAGAATGTTCTTCCAGTTACTTTGCAATTATTCAATAAACGCATATAAGGCATTTATTTTAAACGATTATTTGCAAGTATTAAATAATTTTTTTCACTTTTTTCACTTGCTTCAAACACAGCTAAGAAGATAAGATTAAACAAATTTATAAATAAAGCATTTAACAAAAATAATGTATATATAAACATGTGTGTGTGTGTGTGTGTGTGTGTGTGTGTGTGTGTGTGTACAGTTGGGTGCAGTCCTAACCTTACATAAAGTGCACTTCAAGTTAATTTTATGACTGCTTTTCAAGTTTACTTGGCGACAACAGAGTAAACTTGGAATCAAGTTTAGTAGTATACTTGATTCCAAGTTTAGTACTAAACTCGATTCCAAGTTTACTCCAAGTGCACTTCAAGTTTAGTTTACTTTCTATATACATGTGTATTTACCTATATTTTTCTATTAAATATATATATATATAAAAGCACTAAAAAGGAAACTGTAACAACATTCACTATTCATAAGTATCGAATCAACCTCAATGAAGGTTAATGCAAATCGCTCGAGAAAAAGGGGTCAATATAAAAGCACAGGTAAGCGAAAACGATACTAAAACAATTTAAAAATTTCCAAATTGTCGAAGCAATCTGCTTCCTCTTCAGCACACACACATACAAACACTTACATAAATATAAAGACACGAAAAGAAGGATAGAAAATATATACAAAGCACTAGTCTAATAAAAACTGGTTTCTTTAATTGGCTACATAATGAGCGTTTCACTATGCGCTATCTAATAGGAAATGAGCCAAACACAAGCTAACAGCTTGCTTACAGGTCAAGTGGCGCCCCCTAAAATGTATTTGCATTGACCTACTGGAGGTAATTAGACTAGGTGATAAGAAGTTATATATAGAAGGACAAAGAAAACAAATAACAAAAACAAATGGGAGTGAAAAACAAATAAGTGATAAAATAAGTACCAATAAAAATAAAAAAAAAATACTGTCAAGACAAGTGGTAATATTGGATGACGAGTTACATGACTCGTATATATATATATATATATATATATATATATATATATATATATATATATATATATATATATATATATATATATATATATATATATATAAAATATGCAATTGTACATAATAAGAAAATTATTTCTATCGTGTTATACGAAACTGAATTATTGTAATAAACAAACGTAAAAAGTAAACTTGGTGTCATGTGATAGTAAACTTGAAGACGGAATTACTTTAAAGTAAACATAATATCAAGTGCACTTGACTAAACTTTATGACTGGTATTCAGGACGAAAACTAAACTTAAAGTGCACTTGTCAAGTGCACTTGAATGTAAGGTTAGGACTGCACCCAACTGTAGGTGTGTGTGTGTGTGTGTGTGTGTGTGTGTATGTGTGTGTGTGTGTGCAGCGAGTTTGAAGAAGTCTTTCTCTGGAGAGTACCCTCTGAAGTCTATGTTGCCCCCCCCCCCTGGATCCACTCCTTGACAAATCTGGTTGAATAGCAACATATGTAGGGAACCTTGAGTTCTTCATACCTACTAAGATTCATCAATATCTTAAAGATTCTAAGAGTAACAATTTTGTAATCATCTACAATGTGTTCTGTCAGGTTGACATCGACAGAAAGATTTTTTGTAAGTTTGCTCCAAGTTAATTATCTTATTAAACTAGAGCTGTCCGAACGGGACAAATACCCCCCGCGGCATAAAGTTCAGATATGCAAAAGAGCATCTCTTATGGAAACCATTGAGGTACAATAGAGGAGGTAAAAAAAAAAAAACTGTTACTACACGATTTTAACAACCAAGTCCACAGTGACCTTGACGTTTACAACCAAGTCCACAGTGACCCGACCTTTGACCTATAACTTTGGATCAAGGTCATGACACACCCCACCCTTTCGTCATGGGCAACAATCCTGTGAATTATTATCATAATCTATCCACCTAATAAAAAGATATGGCCGGGACACGATTTTAACAACCAGGTCCACAGTGACCTTGATGTTTGACCTTGGGAAGGTCATGACACACCCTTCGGTCATGGGGAACAATCCTGTGAAATATCTACATCTATCCACCCAATACAAAGATATGGCCTGGACACGATTTTAGCAACCTAGTTCACAATGACCTTTGACCTATGACCTTGGGTCAAGGTCATGACGCACCCTTGGGTCATGATACTGAAATATTATCTAAATCCATCCACCCAATAAGAAGATATGATACGGACTCGGTTTCAACAACCAAGTCCACAGTGACCTTGACCTTTGACCTATAACCTTGGGTCAAGATCATGACACACCTTTGGTTTATTGCACCAATAATGTGAAATATGTAAATTCATCCATCCAATAAAAAGATATGGCCCGGACTCGAATCGGGACGGACAGACAGACAGACGGACATGGTGATTCCTATATAACCCCCCCCCCCCACTTCGTTTGCGGTGGGTATGATAAAGACAGTGCTGTAGACAAATGTTTCCTAAGTAGGTACATTGATTAAGCATATAGTTTCTGTAATATTGCCATATACAACATATACGATAGTTTAGTTTCTAGTGTTTTAATCATTTAGTATTAGATTGTTATAATAATGTTTAAACATACTAAATGTTTTAAACATTAGTGCGACATATGTATATAGTACGTAAACTGCTCTGAGGTACACGCTAGCTGGTAGACTGACCAGCACGTAGGTATGCATTACAAATAAATTGCTACAGAATCACGTGACTTATATACTTGGATATTGCATCCAACATTTCTTTGTTTATTGAAAAATTATGATTACTTAAAATGAAATAAGAAATCATGAAAATATTCAGAAATATATAGATTAGTGTCGACGACATATAAAGTCCGCAGTTAATGTGAAAAGTTCACTGTCTCGATCTCGACACTCACTGATAAAGTAAAGAAATTTAGCCAATTATCTTAGAATATAACCTGTGCGTTTACGAAGTGTAATGAGTCTCTCTAAATTAAATATCATAGAAAGTGTATGCACGTTTCAGCTAATCTAAACGGAAGATAAGACAGCAGTATAAAACTACAAGTGTTAAAGTTAACGATGTCTGAATCTCTGTAAAGCAATTAATACTGACACAAGATTTACACGACAGTTGACTGCATGAAAATTTAGATCAAATATGATATATCAGAGACCTAGACTATTTTCAAGTACTTGAAAGGAGTCTATGTTTCTGGATATATGCACAAAATTAATCGGTATCATTATTAAACAAATTGATATGTGATCGTATTAAAAATACTCTGTCATTTCAAACAGAATTTTCACAATGATTTTATGTGACATGATATAGAATATCACTTTTCACATTTTTTTTATCAAGAATTTCATTTCACTAATCTCGATATCTCACTGGTTTCTGTGTCTTCTTCTGACATACCTTTATTTCATAGCGGACTTTTGATTGGAAATTTTGGCATTTCAGGTGGCTTCTTTTAACCTTTTTTCTGGAGAAAAGACATTCTACTGCGTGAAATTTCAGTTGTGATATTCGGTAATTTCTCAGAAAATGGTGAAGTTCTTGTGTGTAATTTTTGTCTTTCAATATTTGCGGCTTTAATTCTTTTCTGTTAAGATTTTATAAATTTCTCGACATATCCATTGTTTCAAGGTGTAGGGGAGTTACTTTTCGAGGTTCATTGTGACTGTTTTGCACGCTGATGGTATTTTCGTGTCCCAGTGATTTGAGGTCACGACCTCCATAACGAGCGGTTTGACTGGATCATGCCCAGATGCAGTTACATAGATCTTGGTATGGCATTTTCAGTAATGTACCTTATGTAATATTTGACAGGATCACATTCCTTGGTGTATATAGAGAAGTATTCAGTGTTTATTTGCTTTTCCACACTGGATCCGCCACTCCATCATACTCCTGGATGGTCTAAACTTGGATGTAATATCCCCTACGGAGAAAATTACGTAGTATAGATAACCTCAAGCTGACCCCCTCCCTTTTTTGTGCGACAATGCGCTTTTAACCCTTTCTAGGACAGACTGGATCCTCCAACCCACCACACTCCTGGATGAACTAAACTAGGATGTAATATTCCCTGCAGAGAAGATGACGTAAAAATAACCTTAGCACCCCCTTTTTTTCTTTCTTTTATTATTATTATTATTATTACTATTATTATTATTATTATTATTATTATTATTATTATTATTATTATTATTATTATTATTATTATTTTGGGGGCGCCAGTGCGCTTTTTACTCTTTCAGGGTACATCAGCTTAGGTTCGGCTATTAGAAATATTATTGTTTATGGATTAAAAATGAATTTAAAACTTATCATGGTTGTCACTATTAAAGGGGGTCTATACGGGGAATTATCTATGCTAAAATAACACAATAAGTACTAGATTTCCTAAATATTTCAAATATGTTACCAAAAAATTGAAATAGTGTCATTTTGCACAGAGACATGGATAAATTATAAACGGGAGATTCAAATATTATTTGAAACTGTCAGTCTCAGAGGTCCATAATAATAATAACAGGGAAGTTCTTGATAGTAATAATAATAATAATGATAATAATGATATATTTCAAATATAATTATTAGTATTATTATTTAAATGAATAATAAATAAATAAAAGGACCCACAACAGAAACAGTATTTAAAGTTATTTCTTTGAATGAAATATAATAGCATTTGAATTCCAGCATTATTCAATTTCTTGTATCTCTTGACATAGTCTGTCCTGGAAACCCATTCCATAGAAATAACCGAATAGGCACCGCGCATTATAAATAGATTTATTTAGTATGATATCGTTATCACAGCTGGCGGTCGATCTGCCCGATGTCGTTGATGAGATTAGTTAACTAGATTGTCCTGTTTATTAAAAAGAAAAGCATGCACAATAGAAAGTAGACCATTTAAAGAAATAAGCCAGTAAAGAAGAGGATCATTAAAAGGGTAAGGAACTTGAACAAGTATTCCTACTCATTATCAGTATTTGACTGTTTCATAGTAGTGAAGAAACACACTTGCATCCGAACGCACAGTGCATTCTATAATTCATTTGAAAGAAAATATAAATCACTATATTGTTGCCTTGCTTGTTGTCCACTGCTTTTCGCGAACACGTTAGGACATTAAATTTCATTCGTCTGTCTGTGTGTCTGTCCGTTTGTCACAAAAATTTTAGCATTGGTAATAACTTTTAACCGTGTTCCTAATTGCAATACCTTTCCGTTGGTACCAAAATGTTTATCATGTGACCTTTGACTGTGACCTTTGACCTTCTTCAATGTAACTTTTTACCGGAATACACAGGGCCTTGATATTTGGCTTGTGTGTCCCTAATGGCACTGTAGATACATGTAGACATGCACAACCATGACAATATGTCAAAGATCACTGTACCCTTACTGATAGAACCCCGAAAGCGGGGGACCACAATTCTCTGAATGTGCTTGTTTCCTCTTGTTTTGTTTTGTTTATTTGGGGTGGTGGGGGGGGGGGTTTGTTTGTTTGTTTGTTGTTGGTTTTTTTTTCTTTTTACTATTTTTTATCTTTTTTTTTTTTATTAAGGCGTTGAGCATTTGCTCGACAGTCTTATAGCGATCGTAAAAATTTTACCTCTGCACCGCCTTTTTAATTCACGTAACAAAGTAGTACCATCTTTAAAGTACTTAAAGTAGTAAAAGTTCTTGGAAAACCGGCTTTGTTATCCTTGTTGTTGAAATTTCATTGCACAGAAATAGGTTTAAGCATAGGTCTGCTTAACTTAAATTATCAATATATTGCCCTGTAACACTTATTATTCTGTCGCTTATTGTGTGTGTTAAAATATTCATTCGCCGTGATGACGCAAGCTGATTATGAATTACAATCGCACTTCAGCTTCATGGGAATTTTTTCAAATATGGGGAAGACCACGTGACATATTGCCTTATTTGTAGAAATCGTAGTAAAACGCTTGTAACACACGAGATCAAGGCCGAATTTGACATTAAGCGCCAATATGGAAACCGATCGCGCGATCTTCGAAATATATATAATAATAATATAAATAATATAATAATAATATATGTAGATATAAATTTCAGTCTAAAAAAGAACAAATAGAATATTTCATAGAATCCTAAATATACGCTGGCAATGCGTATCACAAGGATATCTAGACATGTGACCACTAATTCATAACGAGGCTGACCTAGGTTCAAGTGACGCGTTATCGGTAATTTTTATATCACTGGATTTCGTTTTGTTTCATTCATTTAACCTAGAATCAACAAATATCGACAAAATTAATTACATCCTCAAGGCTAAACATCACAAGCCTATTGTAAATTACATCAGGTACTGTTTACCTATGCTGTGTATGCTACTGCAGACGAATTTAAAATATATCTACACGCAGTGTGTACAGCTTTTTATCTGCCCTTACCGTCTGTGCTATAAATAACACTTGCTGGACAGGGAATAGCTTCTACAAAATGGCGGTGGTCACTTGTCTTTTCGCGCAGCGATAGCAAGCAAGAGCAGGTAATTCCAGTCTATCTTAAACAAGCATAGCTTTTTAAAAAGTTGAGGTTCCAATCGGAACAGCATTTTTGTGGTGTTTGGAGGTAAGGTTTTTCAACAAATTGTCGGCATTCCAATGGGCACTAACTGTGCTCCACTTCTGGCTGACATACTCCTTTACTCATACGAAGCTGAGATCATTCAGTCTTTGCTTTCGCAAGGAAAAAACAATTGGCTCTTGGCTTCAATTTTACTTACAGATATATAGATGACTTGCTTTCAATTAATAATCCTTCATTCGCGGATTACCTTAGCATCATCTATCCAAGTGAACTGGAGGTCAAAGAAACCACAGAAAATAGTAATTCTACTTCGTATTTAGATATTATATTGTCTTTCGACATTGATGATCAATTGAACACCTCACTCTATGACAAACGTGACGATTTCAATTTCGCTATCACAAAATTTCCTTTCATAAGTAGCAACATTCCATCATCGCCCGCATACGGCGTATTCATATCTCAGGTAATACGTTATTCCAGAGCATGTTCAAATTACAATGACTTTGTTCTGAGGGCTAGGCGACTTTCAGTTAAGCTGCTCAACCAGGGTTATATATGTGCTAGACTAGCAACGTCACTGAGGAAGTTCTACGGTCGTTACGAGACTCTTATTACTCCATATGATATCTCGTTATCCAGACTTTTAAATGATATTCTGGACTGAGACCGATTCCGATCACTTTACACAGATTTGACACTAGATACTAGAAGGTTACCTACTTCGACTTCTCCATATATAAATACATATGGAATTCACACGATTTGACTCTTTCTACGGGGTATATGTGACGGGTGTTGCTAGCAAGCAGGAGATGCTCACTCTCCCCGGGCACCTGATCTCACTCCATCACAGGGGTTCACATATGCTCTTCAAGTAGAAATATTTTGTTATTTTCCATTTGTTTTTCATTTTCACTGATTTTGTATGTCCTATGGTTTCATGATTTTTGGACTTGTGGTTTGGATTTATCCATCATCTTTACATTAAATGATCAAGATGTTGGTCACAAAGCCAAATAGCTTTATGTAAATGGGATTACTTGTTTTTGCGCAGTTGTGAATTTTCCCGCTAAAAATTCTAAAGCCACGCCTCATTTTTTCCTTATTAGGGAAGTAGCATGTGTATATATCACATGGTCTTCCACATATCTGGAAAAGTTCCCACGAGGGCATAAAAATGGCAGCCGAGAAAGTTTTCAAATCGCCTACAAAATTTGATGCGGATGTAAAGGATGATAGCATGGATTAAGACAGAATTTTAGATCGAATGCATGAAAAATAAATTACGTAGAACTTACATGTGAAGATTGTATTCCAAATCAACCGATAACGTGCGATTGTGATGCACAATCGGCTTGCGTCATCACGGCGAACGGCATGGCGTTGCAGCCCTTACACGTGCACATAAAATAAACGACCGAATAATAACTAGTGTGTTTGGACGATATACAGAAGCTGTTAGCCCTAGTGTCAGTGTTAGTAGCGTAGACAAAAACAGTAACCTAGACCATATCTTAAAACAAATTAAGCATAAGGCTTCCATATTTTACAGGCAATGGTAACAACTTGTCCATTTCTATCTTTGTAAAAAAGGCAATGGTGTTCGATTGATTTCACATGTATATTCTTTGCGAAAAGATATTTGACATATTTCTGCAAGAATGACGTAAAGAACAATAAAATGTTATGATGATATATTATATGATATATGGCTGTTGGTCCTTAAGCTTTTATTTTTACTCAATTCCAAAAATTATCGGAATTCAACAAAAAAGATGAACACGGCTGGTCAATTTCTGCTACTTTTGACAGCTTTAAATCAAATTTAGCTCGACGCCTTTGTGGCCCTTCAAGCTTTTTGTTATTATTTTTTCCTTATTTTTGAATTGAAATTTAAAATCAGCATGTCTCATATTAAATTTGAGATAGTAGATTTTGTTTATTATGATTTTTAATTCAAAAATATCTAGCTTGTATCCAAAACGATATTACAGTTATTGGCATTGTCCCAGTTGTGCTGGTTACCGTGTGGGAGGGGTTATGAAGAGGGAATTTCATAAATGTCTTGAATTGTTGTATCATGATTATCAATTTATAACTTTACTGTAAATAAGAACAGAAAACTGCTAAAGCCAGATTGCAAAACATTAATTCAAATGACCAAGCTGTGACCCAGTGTGATCAAATATTGAAAATATATTTGTGAAACACTGATTCCCCATTGTTCAGAGGGAAAAGTATGTCAGAGGATTTAGGTTATAGTCAATGTCACAAAGTAACTTTCTATCTTTACCTCACTTGGACAAATGTCTAGAAGAGCTAATGTCTTACTTTTCAATGAGGCCATCACCATTGGATGAATTAGACAGTTCTTTTTCAAATGAACGTAACTTCTCTGCTACACAAGTACAGTCCAGATATGAATTTTGATTCGTACATCTATCAACGAGTACAAAAACTTAAAGTGTAACTTTTAGTTTGACCTTGTCCTTTGAGAAATTTAGAAAATGTTGTAATGCAGCCTATATTCTCAATATTCCCTATCTGATGTGGTCTATACTTTATATGAATGATGAATATTCCCCAGTATATCTGATGGAGTCTATATAGATGGAGGAACATTCTCCCATCTATCTGATGGAGTCTGTATGGATGGGGGAATATTCCCCTATCTATTTGATAAATTCTTGACTAGATAGGTAGAGGGGAATATTCCCATATCTTCTATGATAGAGTCTGTATAGATGGGGGAATATTCCCCTATCTATCTGATGGAGTCTATATAGATGGAGGAACATTCCCCTAACTATCTGATGGAGTCTATATGGATGGGGGAATATTCCCTTATTTATCTGATAAAGTCTGTATAGATGGAGGAACATTCCCCTATTTGTTAAATTCTTGATTCTATCTAATGACATCTACATACTAGATGGAGGAATATTCCCCTATCTATCTGATGGAGTCTGTATTGACAGAGGAAGATTCCCCTATATATTTGATAAATTCTTGACTACAAAAGGGAATATTTCCTTATCCATCTGATGAAATCTATATACTACATGTAGATGGAGGAATATTCCCCTATCTATATTCCCTTATCCCTTTCAGGGGGTCTGAATGGATGGGGGATTATTCTCCTATCTGTTGGTGAAAAGTTGATACTTTTCATTCATCTGTATGTATTGATCCCCAGAAAAGGAACAAAAAAATTTTCCTTTTTTATTCTGTAACGCCTTTTATACACACGTAAGATATCATTCATAGGATAGGAAATGCTTGTTCGGTCAGCCACATATATTCTGCAAGTTCAATATCTTTGCCCAAGAAAGCCGGTGTGGCCTAGTGGATAAGGTGCTCGGCTCGTGATCGAGAGGTCGCGAGTTCGACTCCCGCCCGGGGCACACCGGTGTTCTGTCTTTCGGATGAGACAGTAAAAACCGAGGTCCCGTGTCACGGTAGGCGTGGCACGTAAAAGATCCCTCACTGCTTCGGGTGGGTCCGTTGCAAAGGTCTAAATTTGTGTGCAATGCATCAGGCAGATGCCGTCACCATATACGTGAAATAATCGTGGAGTGACGTAAAACAATAATCAAACAAATCAATATTTGCCCAAGAATGGTTGGAACAAATACATTGGAATCCTATTCATTAGCCTAATTAAAACTCATTTAAGAAATGAATTTGATATTTTTTGTGAATGAAACTCCTTCCTCCCCAAACCTAGATGGAAAAGTGCATCAGTGCACGTACCATGTACATGTACTAGATTTCCTCCCTGTAAGATGTTTGTTTATCCCTTATCAATTTATTTTTCCTTATCATGTTAATATTTTCAAACATCAATGCCAAAATTGAGTTTCTTTTCGGATTTATTTAAAATACAAGAAAAAAAACCCCTGTGAAAACCATTATAACATGATATCATAGGAAAATGTTTGTTGATGAAGGTCTACCAGAAATCATCTAGCCAATCAAATGTGCTCTTACATGCTAAAAGTGTCATTTTGGTTGTTCTGTGAGTGGTGTTTGGTTTTTACCTTGTCATTCTGATTCTGAGTCAGCCTGCATCTCATAACAATAATGATTACATACGTGTTGATAATGTGACCTTGGTTGTCAAGACTGATTTACATTTGACCTAATAACAAATTTAAACTTCACCCTTTACTTTTTAACAATAGAAGAGAAGACTTTGATACTTCACATTCTTATTCTTTGTGGCAAGGCCTTTGCATTTGTACCATAATTTATTACTTTGACCTTGTCTGTAAGATTTGACCTACATTTGATTAAATGCCCTTGTTAAGTTTTTAAGAATTTATTTGCCCTTTTGGGGGAAAATGTTTCACAAACATTTCATGTTAATATTCATTGGATACATTGCCATTAACATTACATACAAAACATAATCATCCTGTTTGTTATATACAGTATAGTTATCTTATTTCAATATTTTAGGTGGTTGTCCATGGGCACTGCATACAGACAGTGGAAAAACTGTTATTGGAAGTCCTTTCAACCCCTGTAGTGGGAATGGATGTCCACAGAAGGGCCAATTTTACTGGACATACCTACTCCTTTGGCATCTTCGGGTTTTCTGAACAGAGAAACATGGAATATACAGTTGACAGTCATTATCTCAAAGTTGCTTAAGTCGAAATTCCGTTTAACTCAAAGTCAAGATCAAGTCCCGAATTTTTTTTTCTTTGATTTCTACACGATTTTCCTTCGGTCAAGTGGAAGTCGGATAAGTCGAAATTCCGCTTATGTCAAAGGCATTTTTAGTCCCAATACTCCATTTTCTATATATTTTACACTCGTTATCTTGAAGTGTCGATGTTTGTACAAAATAAATTGATTAACACAGCAGTAAAGGTAGAAAAATTGCAAACAACCAATTATCCCAACGGGGAATGTACGGTAATGATCGAATATTTGACCATGAAGCCATTTCACCTGATCAATGATGATTAGATAATTGGATTTCATCGGCATTTGTAATTTTAGGATATGCTAATCTCATTTGTAAGACATCTTCATTTAGAGCAGATGATAGGCCAGTATCATTTTCGCAGCTTATAAATTATCAAATGAATTAAAAATATAAAGAGCTGAAATTACGATTTTTAAATTTTTCTTCATTTAGGCCATTCTTAAAAAATTTTATGTTTGCTGTAATGCGACTCAGATTTTTGTATGTGGGTAGGTAGGTATTTTAGACCAACTGTATATAACTCAATAAAGATATCAAAATGCATTTCACCATCATTTAGCATGAAAATTTAGATTTTGTTTAATATTCTTTGATTTGCATCAAAAACAGACAGACACAAGACAAAGTGTATTCTGTGTAAGCACTTCATCATGGCAGTTAGAATAGAATAATTCCAAAACTTGTTTTTCTTGAATTTAATTTCATTAGTCATGCCAGAAGATCAAAACATTCAAATACTTCAAAAACTTGAATATCAAAAAAAACACAGATAGTGCCAGGGTTAAAGTTAATTTTTCTTTGGTAATCGCTTTTATAACTTTTGGTTTATTTTCTCTGCAATATTAGCACATGGGCAGCACCACTCTTTGTGACTTTACAGCATCCGCATCCCTTCTGGTGTCGTCTGTCGAGGCGCAATAGTAGCAGATCTCCTTGCGCGTACCTCCACAGGCTGCAGAATAGTAAGGGACTTCAATTGGACTCTGGCAACTAAGTTGCAGTCTTACGAATACCACTCCCTGCAATGCATCACCTGTGGATAAAAAAAGAAAACAAGGCTATAAATTTGAATATTCTTTAAACTTGAAATTTTTTGCAATTGATCCGTTAGATAAGGATAAAGCTCTGGAAATGCGTGATAGTATAAGACTCTTGACTTTAGCATTCCCACAGTGTCTGTTTTTATATTCAATAGAATAGTATTGTAACTTTATTTATACTTCATAGACTAACATGGATTATCTATCGGTTTGATTAATCAGACAAAAAGCCTAAATAGACGAACAGATTTGCAGCCTGCTTTACCTGTAAATCTTGGTTTATCCACACTTAATTTTGGTACAGGTTTGGTACATTGTTGTTGCATCAAGATATCAAATGCATACCCTTTGGTAGTGTTGCTATGACCTGGTTCTTCTTCACTGACAGGAACAAGTGCTTTGTAATCAACATCGATTGAAACATACTTCAATCTTTTATCAAAGTCTGTTAAAACATTTATTTGATACTAAGGCCAAGCGCGATGTGGTTCACATGCGTTGGCACTCGTCGAAACAAGAACACCTGCCCTTTTCTGGAACTGCTTATCAACTTAAGAAGGGATGACATCAATAATGTCATCGGTTACTTTTTCAAATACATCAAACCATATTTCTTTTGTACTAAATTTTCTAATTTCATTTTTCTTAATGCCTTTTTTCTTGGTTTCAAATGTCAGACTAACTGTAATTGAGAAAACGGCCTCTTGGCCGAATACTGGACATTTCGGTACAATAATATTTCGATACAAGGACGTTTCGGTGCATAGGAAAGACGTTTCAGTACAAGTTAAAGACGTTTCAGTACAATGAAAAGAACGTTTCTGTACGCTAAAAAGACGTTTCGGTACATATGTTTGGGTGACTTTTTCACTATGTTTTAGTCTGGATGTGACTAGTCAAACGCACACTGTGGATGTTAATTTCATCCCTAAGATTTGTAGCCGATCCACTAATGGGCTGAAAATCAGAGGTCACCAGAACGTGAACCCTTAGAGGGTTTCACCAGATCTTTATATGCAATGGAACAAATAGTGAAGTGGAATAAAGATATGGTTTTAAACAGATTGCGTCCATACAAAAGTTAAAATGTTTACGTCTATAAAAATATGTCTACGGTTCGGGTTACGGTATTTTTAAGTACATGTATGCATGATCACAAGTATGCGAGATAAATACGGCATATGAGTAAAACAAAATAAATAAATAAACATATATATATACCAGTCTACTGGGCAGTTACTCAATAATTATCTGCCCTTTACCGATAGGTGTCGCAGTCGTATCTGTCATTACGGTACTGAAAAAAGTTATCAAGATAGTAAAATGACCTATGAGCGTAGTGGTTAAGACAATATTTGTGTTTATTTTTGTTTAATTGAATGGTCTGATCGTTGACTAGGATTGAAAATTAATTAACATGTTTGTTTTTATAGTCCATTATGAATTTCAGTTTAAAATTTAAATATAAAAAAAAAAACAGAAAAAGAAAAGGAACCATTCTCCGGCCTTACTAAAATGTTGGTCAACAAGCTATGTTATTTATTCAGTAATGGATGATGTGTTTATGTAATACAGATTTATTAGATAATTATTAAATAATAATAAAACTTATTAAATACATATCAGATACATAGACTTCTTTCAAAACATAGTCTATGTTTCGGCAAATATCAATATCAAAACCTAGACCATTTCACAAATGAAGATTTTTCGTAACTAAATGTCACTATATTTCAGTATGCAGATGAATCGTTGTATCCGAGGATGAGAAATATCATCTACTTAACTATTTCCAAATTCAGGCTATCCGTATTTGAAAAACCTGGGGTTGAAAGTTTCGGAAAATCCTTTAAAAAATTTCGTATATGATCTTTTTGAACATGACCTGAAGTTTTATGAAAATTGAATACAACTCTACAGAGATAATACTTCGCAAGTACCGAAATCAGCTTGTCCAAAATAACTTAGATAAACAGTGGCGGAAGAGTGGGGTCGCTCGCTCCACACCTGGCAGTGACCCAAAATTTTACCAAACCCTGTATTTTGGCCAATATTCCGTTAAAATTGACAAAATTCGCCCTCCTCCCCCCGCAAAGGAGGCGCTGGATCCGCCATTGGATAAAAAACGAACATCAATTCACTGCATTACTTCCCTCGTGTATGCAATGTTTATTAATTTGCTTGAATCAATATACATGTATATCAATAATAGTCTTATGGATGAGGGGGTTAAACAGCCGACATAAATCCAATAGGTTTATTGCGTAATACGGACGACATTTTCTGGAATGCAGCTTTAACTTTTGCCAAGAATACGTATGCAGAGATATTACTAACCCCAGGTGATAACCTGGTTTTACATCTGTTACATCATCCATTTTCTGGTAGTACAGTTTAAGCTACCACTCGACATAGGGATATGGATCGAAGTAACAATCATGGGATTAATCAGAGATTGATGTCTCTGAAATAATTTAATATTAATAGATCAGTACTAAACAGTATATTATTCATAGAAACTCGCATTATAAGCCATAAGATTGAATCTATCTCCGTTTGCTTTAGGTTTTGTAATGTAATGTTACTAAGGCAACCCATGGCAAATAGTCTTATTTCATCTATAATCACTGTCAAAACTGCAAAAACAACTGAATAAAAAAAACCCCCAAAAAACAAATGGAAAAAAACATTAGGTAGTATCAGCTGATGCAAGTACTTTTAAACTTGTTTAAAAGTCCTTTACTGATGATACAAGACTAAGCTGATGATAGCCATTTTCAGTACCTTAATGGCAGATACTCTCGTGATCTAAAAATGGCCGCGCCCGTGTATTACGCGATAGAATGGTCTATATATATATATATATATATATATATATATATATATATATATATATATGGCGTTACAGAATAAAAAAGGAAAATTTTTCTGTCCTTTTTCTGGGGATCAATATATACAGATGAATGAAAAGTATCAACTTTTCACCAACAGAAAGGAGAATTATCCCCTATCCATTCAGACCTCCTGAAAAGGATAAGTGAATATAGATAGGGGAATATTCCCCCATCTAGTCAAGATTTAATCTAAAAGATAGGGGAATATTCCTCCATCTGGTATAAAGATTTCATCAGACAGATAGGGGAATATTCCCCTATCTAGTCAAGAATTCATCAAAAAGATAGGGGAATGTTCCTCCATCTATAAAGACTTCATCAGATAGCCTATTTATTTATATCAAATGCACCAGTAGATCCCTTTTCCAGTTGGAACTTGACATGTCACCACACTGTATCCAGAATTTGTGCACTTCATATGCAATATGCTTCCTAGGTCATATCTTAATGAAAAGTAAAAAGAATGGATGATAATGCCTCATTTTCAAAATTTGATACTTGATCTGTATTGACAAGAAGATGATTCTTCTTCCATTACATACTAAGTGTACTGTATATGTTACATTATATTAGCTGATTAATATATAAGTGTTATGTAATAGCAATGCATTCCTAAAAACACATACTACAGTATAGTCATGACATTTCATGATTATTTTCAACTGAGGACCTAATTTTTTAAAATAAACAGGCATTCTCTACCCAGAACTCTGACAGAGAATGATAAACAGGATGGCAAAACACCTCCCCCTATTTGAATATATTTGCATCATAAAATTTTAGATGAATTGTTTCTTAAGAACCTTAATATATTTCATATTTACTCACTCAATACAGTATTATTGTAAATTATAAACAGAACTACTGATTACTTGTACATAAATACAGGATACATGTACATGGCCTTGGGTTTGAAATACGACTGTAGTGACGAATTTAGAGCCGCCCCCTTTTTTTGCCACATATTTACATGTAAAAATTCAGATCTGGCATCAAAAATGACCGATTACCGAGTAGTTTGGCTAATACACATGTGCCCCCCCCCCCATCCCCCGGTTTTGAAAATTTTGGATCTGCCACTGGATTGTTTAGCTCTGCTCCCGTACTGTATACGATAAATTTAGACGAGTCACACAAACAGTATTTATGTATCATCAATATGTTGAGCTAAAAAACTGTACCTCAACAATTCTTTTTCCTGTATTCCAACATAAATCTCCATCAACATCGTTCATCTACTTTCAGTTAACTCGGGTACACGTGTGCAGGTCGGTCTCCATACGCTAGTTCCGATCTACTTTTCGATTTTAAATGCTCCCTCTTAGACTTTTGATTAAGATATTTGATTATCAGAAACAAATTTACACCAAGATTTTTTTTTACTGATCTTAACTTTCAATATTCGCCTCAATCGTGTCTTCTGCTGTTCTAGCGCTTTGTATCAAATGTAAACAATCTTATGTCATTTTTATCAACCGATGCATTCCGAACGGTGCTATATTCGGATAGTGTTTAATTCCTCCCTAAAAGATCGAGTCAAAAGAGCATTTTGTTGCCAATATTTTTTGAAAATTTCTTTTTAAAGGGTTATTTAAATGTGTTATTTGAAAGTTTGCATAGCAAATTTTGTTTAGGCAAGCAATAAAGGCTACTGCTCAAGTTTTTTTTTTTTTTTTTTTTTTTTTTTTTTTTTTTTTTTACTTTTATTAATAATACATGTAGGACAAACATATAATAAACATATAACAATGAAACATAGACGACAAGACAATACACATCCAATACACATCTTTCACTCCCAGATTTTCTCTCTCATTCATTTCTCGTCTTATTCAATTCTAAATACTTTAGTTCATGGTGCAACTGAACCATATATTTTGAATGTATAAGTATTCTGAAGATAGTGTATTGAATCATAAATATTTTCTTTCAAATATAAAAATATATTATTAAAAGGGAAGAAAAAAGGTATCATATACTGAAATGTATATTGTTTACGCAATACATGAAATATAAATGTATTCAATTGTCAAGTAGTGCAAGTAATGCAATGAAGTATATATATATATATATATATGCATGTACATACACACATAAACATAAACATAATAACACACACACACACACACACACACACAGACATATATATATTATATAAATATATCATGTACTGAAATGTATTGTTTATACAACATATGAAATATAAGTGTATTCAATTGACAAGTAGTACTAGTAGTGTAGTGAAGTATACATATATATACACACACATATACACATAAACATACACATAAAAACATACACACATATATACGGTATATATACATATACATACACACATACATATACACATATATACATATACCGGTAAGTATATTGTTGAATATATGCATTGATGATAATTAGATATTAAGTTCACAATAGTTAAAGTATGATATTCACAATAGTTAAAGTATAATAATAATGATAATAGAGTTTAGGCTACAAACAAGTTTTTCCAAGTGTGCCATCGCTTATTAAATTCATCTTCACCTCCTTTTCTAAGATACATGTACCTTTCAGTCTCATAGTAATTCAACAAATATGTTTTAAAACCACAGAAAGTCATATTGGCACTTTGTCTTGATTTTATATAAATGAAACATTTAAGGAGAATAATAATTAAGTTTAATGTATTACAATTATATTGATGAACTCCAAATATTATATTGGATGGTGATAGGAAAATATTTAAATTTGTGTTAAAACGAATCCAGTTTTCTAATTCCATCCACAACTTAGCTCTAACTGGATTACAAAGGACAAATAAGTGAACGATAGTCTCTGATTCTGTATTACATACATTGCATAAAGGAGAATTCTTAATTTTAATGATATTTAACAGTTTATTTGTAGCCAATATTCTATGAATTATTCTGACCTGAAACCATCTCAATTTAGTGTCTTTTGTGATTCTAAAAGGATTTAAAAATGTTTGTTTCCAAAAGTTAGAGGGTGTATTTACTAAATTTAAACTAGGGTCATTTACCCATTTTAATTCACATTTTGGTTTTTTATATGCAGATTTGATGAAAATTTCATATATGTCCTTGCAGCCTTTTTCAGAAGCCAAAATAATTTTCAAAAAAGCAGGCAAACAAGGCAATTTACTTTTATGAGGGCTATCTTTGAGGACTGGCCACACTTTTACTAAAGATTTAACCAAACCGAAATATGTTGTAAAAGGTAGATTTACTGTAAAATTGTTGCATAACTCTTGATGAGAGAGCACATCACCATTATTTTTTAGTAAGTCCTGGACAAAGATAAATCCTTTTTTGTAAAGATTTTGAATGACCATAGATTTATTATCAACTCTAATAAGGGGATTATACCATAGTGGGGAAAGCAGAATTTCATTTATAGACTGGGGGGTCACTTTTGTTTGAAATTCCATAAGAGAAGTTAAAACTTCTTTCCAGAAAGGATTCGCAGTATTCCGAATCAGTTTATTTATATAATCTACACCAAAATGGGAAATGGCTTTAATATCACTGTTTATTGTTATGTTAAATACGCGGGTCCAAATGCAATCTGAGCGGAATAGTCTGCGAATCCATGTAATTTTTAATGATTTAATGAAATTTTCAATATCAATCATTCTGCATCCCCCCTCTTGGTAATCCTGAATGATGGTATTTCTAGAAATTCTATCTTTTTTGTTATTCCAAATAAAGTTATAGAAAATTTTTTGAAGTTGATTGATATTTTTAGATGCAGGTTTTGGTAATGATATGAAAAGATGTGTTAATTTTGGTAAAAGAATGGATTTTACTACTGTAATTTTACCAAGAGTAGTGAGATTTCTCCTTGACCAAGACTTAATATTTTTAATAATAGTTTGTACACCCTCATCAAAGTTAAGTTTCTCAACATTCTCTAAATTTGCAGTAAAATTTATACCTAAAATGTTGAAAGGTTCATTTGTCCAAGTAAGATTGGTATCAGTACATAAATTTTCAGTGGAGTTACATTTAGAGCCAATCCAGATAGCTTTTGTTTTAGTAATATTTGGTTTCAGACCAGAATATTTCGAGAATTGGAATAATAAGTCCAATGCGCTTTTGAGACATTTTTCAGTACCATCGAGAAAAAGTGCTGTATCATCAGCATATTGCAACAGACATACATTTTGAGGTCCAATATTGATACCTTTAATGTGGTGATTTTGGCGAACAAGTATTCCCATAATCTCTACACATAGGAGAAAGATATATGGAGAAACAGGATCACCCTGACGGCAGCCGCGCCCTATTTTAAAGAATTTAGAGAAAATACCATTCTGCAAAACGCAAAGAGAAGCTTCATTATTTAAAATCTTTATCCAATTTATAAGATTTGGTCCAAAATTGAAAAAACTAAGAGATTTGTACAAAAATTTCCAGGAAACCGAATCAAAAGCTTTTTCAAAATCTATTAAAAGAAGCATTCCAGGAATATTGTTTTCTTTAGCTGAGTATATTGTATCATAGATTAGACGGGTATTTTCTCCAATAAATCTACCTTTCAGGAAACCTCTTTGATTTTCATGTATAAGAAAATTTAAAACAGACTTAATTCTATTAGCTATACATGATGACAGAATTTTATATTGTACATTCAAGAGTGATATGGGGCGCCAGTTCTTCAAATATTCACGAGGCTTATCTCCCTTTGGCAAAATTGATATAATTCCCTGCTTTTGGGTTTGTGATAAATTTCCTTTTGCAAAAGCTAAATTTATTGATTTAAGATAAAATTCTGATAGGTTTTTCCAAAAAAACTTATAAAACTCTACAGTAAAGCCATCAGGACCAGGCGATTTGTCATTCTTCATGTTCTTGAGTGCTAGTGAGGCTTCTAGATATGATATGGTGTTTTCCTCAAGTGCACTTGCTTGATGGTCATTCAAAATATGAACTTGATCCTTATTTATTATAGTTTCTAAATTGATATTTTCCAGGTGTTGATCTTGGTTTGCATATAATTGAGTGTAAAACAATTCAATTTCTTTTAAAATATCTGTCTGGTCCACAATGGTTTCACCGGCAGAGTTTTTAACTTTGGAGACAGTTTTATTGACAAAATTTCTTTTTTCTAAACTAAGAAAGTATTTTGATGGTTTTTCACCCTCCTCTATCCATTTAGCTCTTGTTCGAATAAATAACCCTTTAATATAATCCTGTCGAAATTGTTCTAATTGATCATTTAGTGTTGAGATACGAATTTGGATTGATGGATCATTATTTTCTAAATAAGTTTCTTGTAATTTCTTTAATTCATTCTCAATTTTTTCAATTTGTTTATTTTTATCTCTTTTCTTAGCTGATGAATAGATGATGGTGAAACCTCTAATTTCAAGAAGAAGCAATTCAAAAAACAGTTGATCATCTATAGTATTTTGTGTTTGGGAGGGGGTAGCATATTGTTCTTTAAGATTAGAAATAATAGATTTTACTTTATTTACATAAATATTATCTTTAAGAAGAGAGTTGTTAAACTTCCAGAATCCTTTTCCCTTTTTGAAATCATTTAATTTAATGGAGAACTCAATGATTGAATGGTCAGTTCTATAACCTGGTACAATATTGGTGGTGTCAATTAAGGACATTAATTCATTAGATGTTAAAAAGAAGTCTAATCTTGCCTTTTTTATGGGGTTATGACAAAACCATGTACATGCTTTGGAGTTTTCGTGTTGTATTCTCCATGGATCACATAAATTTGCATTTGCTTTGATGTTAAGAAGTTTATCCCTTGATTTGGGATTATTAACATGTTTGTAGTTATAGCAGTCTATATGAGGATCTTGTACCAAGTTCATATCACCACCTATGATTACAAAGTCTCCATCAAAATTATCAATTCTATCTTGTACATTATCATAAAACCATGGAGAGTCTTTATTAGGGCCATATATGTTGATTAAAAGAATGGTATATTTGTTTTCAATACGGACCTCCAGGTATAGCATATTACCATTATCATCTGCGTCCTCCTTTGTAACCTCAAACTCAAAGTTATTGTTGAACAATATGGCTACTCCCCTCGCTGTAGATTTACCGGGGCTAATATAGATATCGTATCCCCAAAGCGATCGTACCAAGTTTTCATCTTTTGCTTCAAAGTGGGTATCCTGGAGAAAATATATAGAATAGTTTTTATTTTTAATGTAATTAAGTACATCGCGTTTTTTCTCCATGCTACCCAGTCCTCGGCAATTCATAGACATAATCTTAATAACGTTACTCATTTAGAAATCGGGCCGGGGAGATAAGTAACAAAATATGTTAATGTATATAGAGACAAAAAGTATACACATAAAGAAATGCATGCATATGACATAATGATATATACTAGTACATAGGAAGAAAACCAATACACATCGCCATCTCACTGTACATAGCTGTATCACGGGCATAGTCTCTCAACCAGGGGGAGATAATACTCACTCAGGGACAATATAAGAATAACAAAATCGCGATACGTATACGCCGAATATTCTATATATATTATATAATTCAGTACACCATGAAACTGAGGACTTACCATACTAGCAGTATAATTCCCATTCACACACACATAAGACACACACAATATACTAAGACACTGAAACATGAAGTCAAAAGAGTCGCTGAGATGGTCCCTGACAATACACACTGTAAACACAGACACGTGTATGGGTCAATAAACAGATCGCTCTGCTGGAATTAAACAAATTTTAACTTTATGTTACATCCAGTTGTATTAAACTCATATATATCCTCACTTGGTATTTAGTTTCTGTGCAATATTATCAAAAATATCAAATTTATGACGGCGTCCTTCGGTGTCCAATGCGAAAACTCTACTGTTATAGTACCAAGCCGAGTGCACTTTTTCGCTCTCTTTCAATGCTTTGATGAGATCAGCATTCATTTGCGTTATATGGTCCAACATAAGGAACGTGCTTTTGAGTGCTTGGCGGTTTCTTATTATCAATGTCTTTGTTTCGGCGTTGATACACCTCACAATAACCGGTCTTGGTCCTCGGCTGTTTCCTGGAATCCTATGAATTGCAAGAATGTTAACCGGATTGATGTTCACATTGACTTTTTCACTCAGTAACGCACAAAGATCTTCTCGGAGGTTCTCTTTGGGTCGCTCCTGCCATACTGCTCAAGTTCTTTTAATAGTGCAAACCGTGCTGGACGCAAAAAGTTTGTTCATCTCATTTTACACCAAAACAAGTTAAAATTGATTCGCAGCACTCAATACGTTAGCTCTATATTATAACTAGAGCAGTCCTAATGGGACAAATACCCCCACGGCAACATAGTTGAAACATGCAATAATTCATCCCCAGATACGTTACTGGTATAAGTGAAATAGATGTCCCACTTAAGCTCTTTCAGGTATAATCAATGAAAACAATCTGGTTTGTGTGTACTATGACCTTGAAATTGTAGATATGACCTTGGTTCAAGGTCATTACACATCCTTGAGTCATGGACAACAATTGTGTGAAATATTATCCAGATCTGATAAGGGGACAAACATTTTTTCTATGTGTGCACTGGTGACCTTGACCTTTATGATATGACCATGGGTCAAGGTCATGACACACCCATGGGTCATGTACAAAAATTGTGTGAAATATTATGAAAGTTATGGCCCTAACAAATGTGAACTGTCGGACAGACAGGATGATTCCTATATAACCCCCTAACTTTGTTTGTGGGGAGTATAATAAATTGGCAAAAAATGGCATTGCCTATTTTTGCACTAATTATACCCCTGCAATCAAAGTTTGGGGGCATTATATAGACCCCCTTGTTGGATTTGGATAATATTTCACAAAATTGTACATGACCCACGAGTGAATCTTGGCCTTGACCTAAGGTCATATCAAGGACAAAGTCAAAGTGCTCACATAGCAATTTTGTCCAGGCCATAACTTCTTATCCCCTTATGGGATCTGGATAATATTACAATTGTTGTTCATAACCCAAGGATGTGTCATGACCTTGACTCAAGATCATATCTTCAAGGTTAAGGTCACAGTGCACACATAGCAAACGTTTTGTCCAGGCCATAACTTCTGGCCCTCTAAAGGATCAGGATGATATTTCACAATTGTTGTCCATGACCCAAGAGTGTGTCATGACCCTAACCCAAGGTCATATCTTCAAGGTTAAAGGCACAGTGTACACATATTCAAAGTCCATAACTTCTTTCTGCCAAGATGGATTTGGATAATATATCACACAATTGTTGTCCATGACCCAAGGGTATGCCATGGCTTTGACTCAAAATCGTATCCCCAAGGTCAAGGTCAAAGTGCATAGTTGTCAAAATCCTTGTCTGGGCCAGAAGTCCTTACTGCTATTTTGGTTCTAGATAATGTTTCACACAGTTGTTGTCCATGTCCAAGGGTGTGTCTAAAGGTCATATCTTCAAAGTCAAGGTCACGGTACACACATATCTGAAGACACTCTACATGCCACAAATTCTTACCTCCAGGCTGGATGTGGATAATATTTCACACAATTGTTGTTCATGACCCAAGAGTTTGTCATAACCTTGACTCAAGATCATATCTCCAAGGTCGAGGTCAGAGTGCATGGATGGTCAAATCTTGTACCTGTGATAGGTCCTTACTGTTATATAGGATCTGGATAATATTTCACACTATATTTTTCCATAATCCAAAGATGGGTATTGCATTGTATGGAGAGTGTTTTCCATCTGTGTATCTGTCTGTCTGTGTATCTGTCTGTCTGACTGTCTGTCTGTCCATGAAACATATAAGGACCACAACTTCTTCCTTTTTATTTTAGAGGCAGATAATATTTTACACAATTGTTGCTAATGACCCAAGGGTGTGCCATGACCTTTAACCAAGGTCATATCTTCAAAGTCAAGGTCACAGTGCATACATTGCCACAATTCTTGTCCAAATTATAGCTTCTTACTTTTAATTTGGAGGGAGATAGTATTTTACACAATTGTTATTCATGCCCTAAGGGTGTGTTCTGTCCTTGAACCAAGGTAATATCTTCAAAGTCAAGGTCACTGAGCACACATAGCCAGATTTCTTGTCTGGGCCATAGTTTCTTCCTGTTACGTTGCTGGAAGATTTACACAATTGTTGTCCATGACCCAAGGATGTGTGATGACCAAGAACCAAGGTTATATCTACATGGTCAAGGTCAGAGTACACACAAACCATATTATTTTCTTTGATTAAACCTTAAATTGTATAAGTGGGACATCCATTACACTTATACCAGTGATGTATCTTGGGATGAATTATTGCATGTTTCAACATTATTGCCACAGAGGGTATTTGTCCCATTAAGACAGCTCTAGCTTTTGTAGGGTAAGTTGAAATTTCCATTTTAGTTTAGTTGTCTTCATTTTCACTCACGTTTTTATAATTTTGATGTAGGTGATTTCTTGCATGCTAAAGGGCAGCTGTTCAAATCCCCTTTAAATGCCTCAAAAATTATTTTACACCAAATCAGGATTAATATTCAGAAATACAAATGGAAAAAATCATTCGGTTTTAATCTTTTTCACATATTTTGAGACAGGTTCATGGCATTATGCAATGAACTTCGTTTTTTGTATGTCTGTTCAATAAGGATTTTTACCTTCTATTATTTAACTTCAAACCTATGCAGTGATATAGTACAAGATTTACCTTCAAAAACTTCTGTAAAAACTGTTTGATCACGGAAATTAGTTATACACATAATAAAATTTCATATGTGAACTCATGAATTTCCTAACAGGAAATGTAGTTTAAATTAAAGTATTTGTTCTACTTTTTGTGCTTTAAATCAGGTATAATCAGATACGCAAGTCATGATTGTCTGTTTCCTCTTCTAAATGGTAGTTATTATTGCCAAAATATAATTATTGTAAAATTAAATTGGATCAGCTAAATTTAAAACATTTCTGCTAGTTAGTATTTACTTCTTTCACTTCTTAATAATATGATCCAGTTCTACAAAGTTACTGTATAGTTGCATAGGACTGTTTTGTTCGCAGGTTGATTTAGTCTGAGGTACATTTCTGCCTGATAATGTGATCAGCAAATTACCTGATAATCTAACGTAGATATTATTATATGTACAATAAATTCAGTTAACTTGTAGTCCAAGTGTTCATGTTTACAGATAGACGAAGACATTTACCAATATTGGACTTAGTTTAAAAATAATAAGTGTTTAGTGTAAAACATATCATCATATCTATAGTAGAATATCAGAATCATTGAAAGTGATAGAATTGTTGACCACATTGTCAAACAGAAATATACATCAGACACCTTAACTCTGCAAACAAAAATTATTGCACAACCTGACAATAGACTGATAGAACTAAACCATATCCTGGAGTATTGAAATGCGTATACACCATCTAAATGAATTTCATTATTTATAGCTGACCCAATCTAAAAATAGCATTCCCATCACAAACAATTTAATAAGGCTGACCCAGTGTAAAATTAGCATTCACATCACAGCTGGTAAAAAGATGTGCAGCACCATCTGGCTAAGATTGTTTAATCGTAAATACTCGCCCATTTCTGTAACAGATGCATAATATGCGTAATCTTTCACAGAACTGTAATCTAGTGTAGACTCCATATGTACATCATTTTGAGTATTTCATTACATTATAGTACATGTGTTCGTAAATAAATACTTACAATTTGAATCACAATTTCTACTTTTGGGTTGGTATACAGCGAAAAATAAGATGGATTATCCATACTGTACCTTTGCATAGATTTGGAGTTAAAGATATTATCAGTTCAAATCCAGGCAACTTCATCAAATAAGATGTGATCAAATTTTTGTCCACACCTAAAAATGACAGCAATGTTCAGCTGCAGTAATCAACTGACCAATATTGGTAAATTTTCCCATTGACATGTACTAATAGTGATGATCCTTTGATTTTATCATTGACTAGATTTATTCAATGTAGCAAAGCAGTTTTACAGTCTTTGTTGTTAAAAACAAAATAAGCAAGAGATTGTATGTGTTTGCCTCATTTTAGTTTGACGGGACAAAATGTCCAGAGAGCTATTGTCATATCCCGCGTGTCGGCGTTGTCGTTAGTGTGCTCACGCACAGAAAACTTTACCAATAGGGGTAGGGCTTTGATATTCCACACATAGATTCCTCATGACAAGAGTTTTCAGTTGACATTGACCTTGAATTTTGGCCTACTGTTCAAAAACTTTAACCTTGGCTATATCTGTAGAACTAATAGGGATACATGTATTCCTTTGATACTGTACATATGGATTCTTCATCAGAAGGGACTTATTTTGACACTATGAGTTTTGACCTTGTGACTTTGACCTTTGACTCTGACCTACTTAAAAAAAAACTTTGAACTACTTAAAAAAAACTTTAACCTTGACTGCATCTTTTGAACCAATAAGAGTAGGGCTTCCATACATCAAACATAATTTCATTGTGACAAGAGCTTTCAGTTGGTACCCTGACTTTTGATCGTGACCTTTGACTTTGATTTACTTTTTGACCAGATTGCAAAGCAAGTCCATTCTATAAATCGGTGAAGTCTAACTGTCCGTCTTTCTGTCCACCCGTCCGTCTGGCGTCAACAATTTGTGTTTAACTTAACATCTAGCATACAATTAATGATACTAACTTCAAACTTTCTCAGGTTGCAGACATTTATGAGTTCTTTCCAACCAACACAAAATTTGGTGACCTTGACTTCGATTTTATGCTTAGCGACTTCGACAGTGTCTTGTTAAAAACTATATTTTTTTTAACCAAAAGGGGTAGGGTTTTGAAACGTCACACATAGGCTCGTGATGACAAGAGCTTTCATTTAATACTATGACTTTTTACTGTCTTACCTTGACCTTGGACTTTGACCTACTTTTTAAAAAATTTAGCCTTTGCAGCTAAGTTTTTCTTCAAAATCAGGTTCGTTATAAGGACCCTTCCTACTGGAAATTCAGATTTTTCACAACATTCGCCTAAAGTCTTATCCAAGATTGATCTTTTAGCATTATGTTAATGGGACAAAACTTCCCAAATTAAAAGCTACAGGCACCTTTGAAAAACTTATAATGAAAAAATCCCACTGCCATTCCTATATATATTTGAACCAATAGGGGTAGGGTTTTTATACATCACACATAGTTCGCTCATGTATAGAGATTTCACCTTGAACTTTGACCTTCTTTTCAAAAACTTTAACACGAGCTGTATCTGTTGAACCAGTAGGATTAGGGCTTTGATACTTCCGAAATAGGTCCCTCATATCAAGGCTTTCCATTTGATGCCATATTTTTTGCCTTAAAATTTTACCTACTTTTCCAAAACTTTTACCTGGGCTTTTTCTATTGAAATATTGAGATAGGGATTTCACAACTAGATTCATTGTAACCATAGTTTTCATCTGATTAAAATTTGACCTTTTGAATTGGCCTTGAATAAAAAGAACATTGAAAATACATGCTTTCCTTCTCACAATGCCCCACTGGCGAGCTATGTGGTCTTAGACAATTCTTGTTTTTGCTTTGACTGGACATGCATTGTAAGGTAATAATATGGAATGGATTGAAGATTTACATTATTTCTTCTATCAAAGGACATTATTTGTTTCCTTTGTAAAGTGATCTCTACTTAGTTTTTATCTTAATGAAACTTTATTTTGAATACTGGGGTACTTCATTCGTATTAAAGAGTAAATATAAGAGAGATATATTTCAGCTATATTATATCTTACTTTTATTTTAGTTTTCAGCAAAGCTGGAAGAAGTCCAGAAGATGACAATGTAAATGACGATATTGGACCAGGTATGTTTGCCATAGGAACAGAACATAATAGAATACCTCTAAGGGTTTACAGTGATGTGTTATTGAATCTGGCCTTTGTTAATCCATTCAATCTTCTGTATGGCTTTTCTTGTACACTTTGTTCATTTTACATCAGGGAGATTCATTTAAATTTTTGTTTTCTGTTTGACATGCTATCTTACTATATAAACGATGGAGTAAGTGTAATACTTGTTCTATTGTCATTTTCATACATACCCCACTACAGCTTTTCAAACATTTAATCCTCTATTATAGATTTTGGCAGATTATTAAATGTCTCTTTTGGAACTCTCTGATGTACAGAAGTAGCATTTTATATGTGTGTATTACTCCCTAATGTCCATAAATTCTTATCACTGAAGTTCTCAAGGTCCCCTACTACTGTCATCATTTTACGACCAGATTTGTGATTCCAGGACAGGGTGGCTTTTGTCCTAGAGGATACCCTCTTTTGACAAACTTCCTCCTCAGACTGGCTGCATAGATCAACAAACCAAATACATCAGAATGATCAGAGCATTTTTAAAATTGATCCTTTGTAGCACTCAATAAGAGAAAATATGAAACAATTCTCATTTTCTTGATTTAACCAATGTATAGAAGCATTTGACAATTTTCTCGCTGTTGTTCATTACAACAGTGTAATATACTGGTGTATATTTGATTATAGAACACATTTGTTTAGAGAGGTTGGGAAAAATATTTTTGAAACCTAAACATGGAATTTACATAGCTTTATATTTGTCATCTCCTAAATTGCTTGATAAAGGTCGTAGGGCCAAAAATTTGCAATATAGATTGTTTTTGTCCTTTCAGTTTTTTATATTCAAGTGATACTTGACAATCAAGGAAAATGAAAGATAGGTCTTGATGTCGCCATTCATATACAATAAAAAAATAACGTTTGAAATCTACTTAAATATACTCATAAAGGCCCTGCATTCAGATGTGGGAGCCCTATAGGAATCACGCTGTCTGTCGGTCTGCCCATCTGTCTGTCTGTCAAAACTTTGGTTCTAACATGATAACTTCGAAAGATACCTATACATTCTGAGGGTCAAAAGGTCAGAGGATAAGGTCACCATCATATTTTTCTATACTTTGGTTCTAACATTATGATTCCTCTAGTTCTTCATATACCTCTTTCATATTTTATAAATAGATGCAGGATGATGAGAGGGAGATACCTGTATATTCTCGGGTCAGAAGGTCAAAAGTCAAGGTCACGGTCATATTTTTCAATACTTTGGTTCTAACACTACTGCTTCAGTAGTTATTCACATACAGCTTTCATATTTTATACTTAGATACAGGGTTGGTTGGTTGGTTGATTGGTGTTTTACGTCGCTTTCAACAATATTTCAGTTATATCGCGACATGGAAGCAGGAGGCTACCAACCTCTTAAACATAGTGGCGCAACCCGGAAATCGAACCCGGATCGTCGGCGCCGCAAGCCAAGCGCTTAACCACTACACCAAGCCTGCCCCTTAGATGCAGGGTAATGAGAGAAAGATACCTAAACATTCTGGGGTCAGAAGGTCAAACATCAAGGTCACAGTCATGTTTTTTAATATAGCTTTCATATTTTATACATAGATGCAGGACGATTCAAGGAAGATATCTATACATTCTGATGTAAAAAGGTCAAAAGTCAAGGTCACAGTCATATTTTTTAATTTTTCGGTTCTAATATTATGACTTCAGTAGTCATTCACATACAGCCTTCAAATTTTATATGAAGATGCAAGGTTGATGAGAGGAGGATGATACCTATACATAATAAGGTCAAAGGTTAAGGTCACAGTCATAATTTTCAGCAGTTTGTTTCTTTATGCCAAAAACAGCTTTTACAAGATCTTTTTCTTCTGTCAGAAAGATGCATATTCTATAGCATATTGCCGATGTTGCCTGCTGAATATGTGTATCACATGATGTGATGGTGCCATGTATATTTTGAGAGGCAGATTCCTTATCAGTTTGAGAAATCACTAGCCTCTTATGTTATACTTTAAATAAGTGATATTTCTCTACAGTTTGAGGTCTTATAAGGTCTTCTCAAACAAGCACATGAGTATTCCCTTATTTTTGAGAATATAATACAAAATATAAAGAAGCTCCATGAAAAAAAAATTCACAGAAAAGGAAAGTCCTTTTCAAAAATTTCAATATTCTGGAATTTTTCAACAAAATGTTCCTGTCAATTGCTTAATTTCAACAGATATTCCTTGATTTTATTGAATAAATATTCCTAATTTGAAACACAAACAGGTATATATGTGTGTTTTTACAATTACATGGTTAAAGTAAATACATGCAGTTGATGATTTACATATGTATCAGAACTGTGAAATGTAAAATTTCTTTCATTCTTCTCGTCACCAACTAATATATGGCAGGGCCCTTCATGACAGTGTTCTAGGTATATTTATAATTAAAAAAGAACATGTATTTCATTTTTAGCTCACCTGAGCCGAGGGGTCAAGTGAGCTATTGTGATCAATCGTAGTCTGTCGTCCGTCTGTCCATCCGTCCTTCGTTAACTTTTCACATTTTCGAATTCTTCTTCAGAACCGCTGAACAGAATTTGATGAAACTTGCTATGCATGTGCTCACGGTCCCCTACAAGTTTTGTTGTTTTTTTGTCCAGATCCGTCAATAGGTGGCGTCACTACAGGCAAAAGTAGGTCACAGAGGGTACCCTCTTTTAACAAACTTCTTCTTCAGACGGGAGGCACACAGAGGCAAACCGAATGCATAGGAATTATCTAGAAGGATGCGTGAAGAAGTGTTGTTATTTTTGGTTCTGTTCCGAAGTCAAATTTTTTACATTTTTTCAACATTTTTTTGGACTTGGTAATTTCAATGCAGAAAAGTGTCATGTTTTTCAGTTCATTGATAATGATGAGTTCTTATGGCCTATTTTGATCATAACTATGGTAAGGATTGTAACTGTGAAAGGAATTTGTCAATATCTCAATTTTTTGGATTTTTTATGAATTTTTTAAGACTTTCAAAAAAAGGGGGGGGGGCAGTGGGTGGTTGACCATTTTTCACATTTTCAACTACATTTTCTGCAAAACTGTTCGAAGGATTTTAATAAATCGCTTATGATTCCCTTCAAATTCTGTCGTTTTCTTCCATACCTCTTTATAGGTGGCGCCACCACAGTCAAAGGTAGGTCACAAAAGAGTACCCTCCTTTGACAATATTCTTCTTCATACTGGCTGTATACAGAGACAAACAGAATGCATGGAAATAATATAGAGGGATGAGTGAAAAAGTCTTGTCATTTTGGTTCCCTTCCAAAGTCAAATTTTAACATTTTTTTTGACATTTGTTTCGACTTGGTGATTTCAATGCAGGAAAGTCTCATATTTCCTAGTTAATTGATAATGATGATTTCTTATGGACTATTTCAATCATAATTATGGTAAGGAATGTTATTTTGAAAGAATTTTATCAATATCTCAATTTTTGGATTTTCTATGAATTTTTTTAAGACTTCCAAATGAGAGTGTATAGGGACAATTCTTCACATTTTTAACTTTTGCTGTTATACCACATGAAAAATTTTAATGAAACATGGTATACATGAAGTACTATAGGTCCTCTATCAGTTTTGTACATTTCATCCAAATTGGTCAACAGATGGTACCAACATGTCTAAAAAAAAAAAAAAAAAAAAAAAAAAAAAAAAAAAATAGGTCTCACAATGGTACATGTACCACACAATTAAAATATGGAGAGTAGCTGTTCAAATCCAGCTGTGGTCAATTTTTTTTTCATTCCTTTACACATCAAAATAATTTTCTAGATGTTTCTAAACACTCAACATCTGAAATTAGGCCATTTTAAGTTGATATTTGAAACAATTGTTGTTCATGACCCAGATTTGAAATCAGTCAACAAAAGGCCCCTAACTTATTGCTCTGAATCACATCTTGCAGAGACAAAGTGAATGCTTAATATTAAAATCACCTGAATGGATGTGCAAAAAATTGTTGTTGTTTTTTGTGTTGGCTAGAAAAGCCAACATACTATGCTGTTGTGCAGCGTGTGGAAGTTGCAGGCGGAGAGCTACTCATTAAATCAACAACAGCACGCCTTGAGAAATAATTCTTTTTTGTTCGTCAGTGGAACACATTATCCAAATTGATATATCGAAACAAAACGGCCTGTGAAAAATGCAAATATGTCTATTTGTAGAATTTGTGGTTATTCCACATAACTGCATTGTAGATTTCGAAATACTTTTCGTTTGTTTTAAGAAATCGCGTATGAATATATACCATTGTCAGACAACTACTCAATTTCTCGTTTGATCCTGTTATATGTACTAAAATTCGCATCTATTATTTACCTTAATTATTATTGCTTGGGCGCGTTTTGAGAATGAATTATATCTTAATTTCATAAAATTATATAGTTTTGGTCATGATAACTGTACATACATCTGAATAAAATACAAATCATTATTTCGAATATCGGTATTTTGGCACAATTTACTTTTGCGCGAGTTGCCTATCTTGTTTCTACTTCCGCCCAGCTTGTTTTCTTGAAAAGCGCTTGAAACAGTCACGGACTTATGTAGATATTAAACTGAAATTTTGGCAATTACATATTAAAAGGTTACAGAGTAAGGTGAAGTTTTCTTAGTGATTGACTCATTTTTTGCCAAGCAGCGATCCTTGACTTAGAAAATTGCTTAGAAATGTCAAGTTTTCCAGACTTTCTTCTCTGTTTCTTCAGAACCGACAGTTGGCATTTGAGTACAGATCAATAAGTTGCAGAGCAAGTGAAGCTTTTAGTGGTTAACCTTATTGTTGCAGTTCCTTCAGTATCATAGTGATATCTCATTCTTTGCAAAGTTACAGTTCATGGACTTGGAGAGAAAATTTCGCAGACATTTTAGTTTTCTAGACTTCTTTCTGCTATTTCTTCAGATATTGAACTGAAAGTTGACATGTGATAATAGATCAGTGAGTGTCAGAACAAGTGAAAGCTTCTTACTGGTTTACCTGAATTATAGTCAAAACGGTCCAAAAACAAAACGGCCCACACCAAAACAGCCCAAAAACAAAACGGCCTTCACCAAAACGGCCCAACTTTTTTTTTTTACCAAAATGGCCCAACTTTTAAATTTCTTTTTTAAACGGACTTATTTGTTGAAATTTTGGAAATCATGTATTAAATGAATACTGAATTTTGAACTGAGGTTGTTAGCCACTAAGAACTTGGTGTTTCCATCTCTTGCTACGTGGAGGCCACCTCAAGGAAGAGCCAAAATTTGGATTTTCATACGAAGAAATCGAAATAATTGAAAAAAAAATCTATGAGTATCTAAGATTACATTGTCCTTATAGATAGAAGTATTTTTTGAAATCAATAAAACTTGTTGAACTGCCTTTAGCGTAAAAAAAAATTAATACTAGCATAAACGCTTCCCTGTTTCTAATTACTTTTTCTTCTTATATATCATAATAGTCTCTACAAAGTAAAGGGGCTTGTACTTTGTACTGTGCACATATTTGTTATTGTATGACTTTTCTCTGATATATTATACTACCGGGTACATATATATTTCTTTTCTATTTGGTTTTTTTTTTTTTTTTTTTTTTTGTATATATATATTTTGTTAGTTGTGTACATTATCTTTATGAATTGCCAATTTTGGGGCAAGAATTTACAAAATAATAAATTGGTAATGCCCTTGGGTGATATTGTACTTTAGATGAAAAGATCTTTGTAACGGAAGTGAAGCAACGTCTCATTGATATACATAGTAGTCTATTATAGCTGAAATAAATGCATCGTCGAGATGTTATTTATATAAACATATTATTGATCATGTTTCATTACAGCATTATTTGACCAAACCTTATTTATATGCAAAGAAACAGATTGCACCTTTCGTCACATTGTTTGAGTATTGAGACTGGGCAATATAAAGATATACCTGTTAAAAGACATTTATGTAATATTTGTAAATTAGGCAGGGAGGACGAGTTTCATTTTTTTTTAAATGTCCTGCTTTTCAAAACATAAGAATTAAATATTTGAAAAATTGTTATTATAGAAGACCCTCTGTCTTCAAATTAGTTCAACTCCTGAGTTCCAATAACACAAAGGAACTTTGCAATTTTGGTAAATTTCTAAAGTGTGCTTTCAAAATTAGAAGTACTTTAAGTCATAATTAAGACTTTAGTCACATTTTATAGTTATATATTGTACTCTATTTGACATATAAACATATCTATATTTTGAATTAATGTAATATATAAATTCATTATGTTGACCTTGACATTATACTATATTATTGTTGCTTATCATATATTTGTATATCTATTGAACTTAAAAATGTTCTCTTAAGGACCTAAAAAAAGTCTAAAAATAGCTAATTATAATCATTGCATGGGTTGCACACGATTAACTTTAGAATTCATTCCGTCAAAGGCATATATATCAATCAATCTGATTAAAACCATATCTTTATTCCGCTTCTCTATTTGTTCCATTGCGTATAAAGATCTGGTGAAACCCCGTAAGGGTTCACGTTCTGGTGACCTCTGATTTTCAGCCAATCAGTGGATCGGCTACAAAATCTTAGGGATGGAATTATCAGTCACAACGTGCGTGATCCACAAGGTAGTTTTTGAACGGTGCTCGTTACATATTGCGTCACTATCACGTGCCTAGCCGAGTCACTGATTGGCTATGGGAAATAACGGTTTCAATGACTGAGACGTCATCAAACGTCACCAGAACGTGAACCCTTACAGGGTTTCACCAGATCTTTATACGCAGTGGAACAAATAGAGAAGCGGAATAAAGATATGGTTTTAATCAGATTGATATATCAATAATATTCTTATAACTTTGTGAAAATTGCTGCAATTACCGTAAATAGCGAAATAAAAAGTCGGGCCGTTTTATCTATCATATATATAGTGAATAAAAAGTTGGACCATTTTATCTATCATATATATAGTGAAAGAAAAAAGAGGAGTTACCGGCTCAGTTATGTGGCAGAAGTCACCATGGAGCTATACAATACATGAATATCAATAATATACTAGAACATTTAACACATTACAAAAATATTTGATTGTAGTGCAATTACGATACCGACTTAGGACGGACATTTAATTTGACAAAAGCCAAACAAATGGTGTGGATAACCGGTTTACGGGCCCACCTTCCCACTCACCGTAACAGCAGAACAATCAAAAGACGTACATTTAAAAATTTATAAATAATCCTCCATGTAAAGAACAAGGGTCAACAGGTATCGCATATTGAGAGGTCATAAAAATATAAACACGTAAGGTATTGTAAAACATAATAATAATAATGGTATAAAAATATACGCGACATCAACATGATAAACCGTGCTCTGCCAGTCTGAAAGTGAGCTAAGACCCTAGATCTGTAGGAGTCCCGACTAACAGTCAGAGGGGACGAGGTTCAGGACCATGTCTCCTCTGAAAGAGGTTTGGACAAGGCCCGTCATATAGTCCCCACCGCCCTGTTAGTCAGCGTGCAACGTTCAAGTAAAAGTCTGCATAAGGCTGTAGAGGGGCCAAATACAAGACCTATAGTCTTTTTGATGATCTCAATATCATATTGTCTATTTAGGAGACGTTTGTCTATTTTATGACATGATAAAATAACGTTATCGGAGCCTTTTACTTTCCTTAGTTTATATACGAGATCACCGTAAAAATTAGGATGGGAAATTCCATTGGATACATACTGTTGAAAAGAAATATTTCCAAATTTAGATAGTAGTTCTGAATAAGATCTGAAGAATTTGCCGAATGTTTTTCTTAGCTTGTGATATCTGTAACCCTGAGTTAAATGTTTAGTAGTAATTTGTAAATTTCGTTTATGAAAGTCCAAAACATTGGTGCAGCCTCTGACAAATCGAACTAATTGAGATATATAGATACCATATGATGGGAGTCGAGGGACATCGCCATCCAAGTAAGGGAAATTTACAATAGGAAATCAAAATCCTCACGTTTATCATAAATATTAGTATATATTAGGTTGTTGATAATTTTGATGTTTAAATCTAAGAAAGGTGTAGATTTATCTCAAGTATTAGCTTTATTCAATGTGAGCTCTGGTGGATATATTTCTGATATAAATTGTTCGAATTCAGGGTTGTCGATAACCAAAATGTCATCCAGATATCTGCAAGTATTATTAAATTTGTCGAAAAAGTTGGGCCGTTTTAGTAGTGGATTTGAGCCGTTTTGGTGGGGCGGTTAATTTTTGGGCCGTTTTGACCATAAACCATTTACCTAGTTTTTACCTCAACTGAGCCTTAGGCTAAGTGAGCTGTTATCATAGCGTGTTGACAACTTCTCGAGAACCACTAAAGGGAATTCGATGCAACTTGGTAAGCATGAAGTACTCATTGACCCATACAAATGATTTTCTTTAAACCAGATCCATCGACAGCATGAGCAAAAGTAGGTAACAGAGGGTACCCTTGTTTGACAAACTTGTCTCTTTTTTTTTGTTATCATATGTATGATAAAAACTTACAATGAAATATTTTTTTTCAACAGCTCAATTTTAAGATATTTTTTATTTTAAAAAAAGGGGGGGGGGGGTGGCATTAACATTTTCTTCTTTATTCTTATGTACTGTGTGAAGGAATTAGATGAAGCTTGGAAGAAATGGAATACTTATGACCCCCTATTAAATTTATTTTTTGTATAGTTCTCTCAACAGGTGGTGCCAATTAACTCATTTGGGCAGAATTATGTACCTTGGACTTTTCTGAGACATTTCTGAGAAATCAATAGTTTTCTTGACTTGTCTCATTATCTTTACAAATATTTAATTGTAATTGGTATGTTTGTAGACATAGGTTGATAGTTCGTATTTGGTAACTCCTTTCACATTAGCCAATACACAGGACTTTCAGTCCTTTGATTATTCTGGTCTGAAATAAAATTCGACATATTTTCAACATTTGTGTTGATTTAGTCACAGTAATGCAAAAATAAATAACTTCTTCCTTCCTGCATGACTGATAATCTAGGTACTCAGGTGAGCGATATAGGCCCACTTGGGCCTCTTGTTATTGTTTGTCATTTTATGTCTGGATATGAAAAGCAGAACTATGGATAGTTATATAGATTGTATTAGTCATTGATAGATAAATAAATTTTTTGTTCAAGTTATGTAGAAATAATACTATAGACACAGAGATCTTATTATAAGATAATCCTATAAGCTCAGGTGCAGTTAGTGCTAGCTCCTAGCTCTTTTTGCTTAATTTTGACTTCTTTTATGTACTTTTGTTGACAACATGAACAATACATTCAGTGTAGGAAATGAATATATTTCATAGTGTGGATGAAAATGTCAGAAAGTACCCTATTGCTTATTGACCGGATTGCAAAGCAATTCTGGTCTATGAATTGGCGAAAAGCGTCTGTCTGTCAGTCTGTCCGTCCGTCCGTCCGTCCGCACGGCGTCAACATTTTGCGTTTAGCATTTGCATTTAGCTTGGTTTCTTTCATACCCTAAAGTTGGTAGGTTTGTAGATACTTGAATGTTCTTTCCAACCAATACAAAAATTTAGTGACCTTGACTTTGACTTTACGCTTCAGTGAACACACAGTTTTTTGCCTTTAGGGTGACCACTTGCATACATGTATTGTTAATGTTAATGCAAAGCAATTCTGGTCTATAAATTGGCAAAATCGGTCCGTCCGTCTGTCTATCCGTCCGTCCGGCGTCAACATTTTGTGTTTAGCATTTGCAATATGGTCATACCGTCCTTGACGGTTTCTTGTCTTATTTTTGGAGCAAAAATACTTTGAATCTTTTAATTTTGTTATGTTTAAATGCAATATATAAGCATAATAGGCTGTGATTAATATGGACTACCACACATCTCCCTCTTGACTTTTTCTCCATGGACACCAGTTTGTAAGATAGGTCGCTTAATGTCTAGTACTCCATTTTGGTACGAAGTGTACCTAATTATGACCAAACAGACTAAGATATAATGGATTAATAATGATTGATGGGATACATGTATATATATACTCATCACAAGTGTTGCCATGAAAACGGTAAATTATACAAATCTCGAATGACATTTTTGATGTTTTTTTAGCTCACCTGAGCCAAAGGCTCAAATGAGCTATAGTTATAGTGCGCCGTCCGTCGTCCGTCGTCGTCGTCGTCGTCCGTCGTTAACTTTTTCACATTTTCGACTTCTTCTCTAGAACTACATTGCAGATTTGGATCAAACTTTGTGTAAATGATGAACTCAAGGTCCCCTACTAAAATTGTGTTCGGGATCCAGATTCCCTCAGGGGTGGATCCAGGGCGGGACCAAAAGTGCCCAAAAGGGTACCCCTCTTCAAACATCTTCTTCTCCAGAACCAGTACATAAATGGGGAAACTAATTGCATTTCAACAATTTATAAAGATGTGTTTTTAAAAATGTGTTCGGGGTAAAGATCCGTCAAATAGAAATTTACGCTTTTTTGACGTGTTTCTGGACTTAGTCATTTCAATGAAGAAAAGTGTCATGTTTTTCAGTTAATTGATATTGATGATTTCTTAATGACTATTTTGATCATAATTGTGGTAAGGAATATTATTGTGAAAGAATTTTGTCATTATCTCAATTTTTGGATTTTTTATGAATTTTTTAAGACTTCCAAAAAAAAAGGGGGGGGGGGGTTGGCCATTTTTCACATTTTCAACTTTTTCTACGAAACCACATGAAAGATTTTAATGAAACATGGAATACATGAAGTACTAAAAGTCCTCTATCAATTTGGTTAATTTCATCCAAATTGGTTAACAGATAATGCCACCATGTCTAAAGAGTAGGTCTCACAATGGTACATATACCACTTGGTAATTGAAATATGGAGAGTAGCGGTTCAAATCCAGCTGTGGTCAAAATTTTTTTTTTTTTTTTTTTTACACATCTAAATAAGTTTTTAGATGTTTCTTAACATTCAACATATGAAATTAGGAATTTTACATTTAAGACTTCCAAAAAAAAGGGGGGGGGGATTGGCCATTTTTCACATTTTCAACTTTTTCTACAAAACTGTTTGAAGGATTTTAATAAATCTTGGTAGAAATAAGTCACTTATGATCCTCTTCAAATTCTGTTGTTTTCGTCCAGACCTCCTTACAGGTGGCGCCACCATAGTCAAAAGTAGGTCACAAAAGAGTTCCCTCCTTTAACAATATTCTTTTTCATACGGGCTGTATACAGAGACAAACAGAATGTATAGAAATGATCTAGAGGGATGAGTGAAGACGTATTGTCATTTTGGTTCCCTTCCAAAATCAAATTTTAGAATTTTTTTTCGACATTTCTTTGGACTTGGTGATTCAATGCAGAAAAAAAGCGTCATATTTCCTAGTTAATTGATAATGATGATTTCTTATGGACTATTGTGATCATAATTATGGTAAGGATTGTTACTTTGAAAGAATTTTGTCAGTATCTCAATTTTTGGATTTTCTATGAATTTTTTAAGACTTCCAAATGAGGGTGTGTAGGAACAATTCAATCACATTTTTCACGTCTGCTGTTATACCACATGAAAGATTTTAATGAAACATGGAATACATGAAGTACTAAAGGTCCTCTATCAATTTGGTAAATTTCATACAAATTGGTTGACAGATAATGCCACCATGTCTAAAAAGCAGTTCTCACAATGGTACATATACCACTTGGTAATTGAAATATGGAGAATTTTTTTTTTTCATTTCTTTACACATCTAAATAAGTTTTTAGATGTTTCTCAACACTCAACATATGAAATTAGGCAATTTTAAGTTAGATCTGGACAATATTTGAAACAATTGTTGTTCATGACCCAGACTTGAAATCAGTCAACAAAAGGCCCCACCTAAAGAAAATGACTAACTTGTTGCCCTGAATGACTTCTTGCAGAGACAAAGGAAATGCTTAATATCAAAATCACCTGAATGGATGTGCAAAAAAGTGTTGTTTTTTATTCTAGCCTGAAATAAAATTTGACATATTTTCAACTTCTGTGTTGACTTAGTCACATTAATGCAAAAATAAATGAATTCTTCCTTCATGCATGACTGATCATCTAGGTACTCAGGTGAGCGATATAGGCCCACTTGGGCCTCTTGTGTTGTAAATATCACTGACCAGACTCTACCATACAGTCTGGTACACATGAAAATATTTCTAGAGGGGATTTACGGCAGGCAATGCTGGCCCCGACCCATAAACTGTGACAATAAGGTCATCATTACACAATCGTCTTTGGCGACTAGAACAATGCAGTCCCTACTCTCTCTTCTGCAAACTTTTGAGCTGCATTCCTTTTACAATTTATATCCCTTTAGGACAGAACTGAACTGTTCAATAACTAAGGTGTTTTGAAGGAACACATGTCCCTTGTTATTCACTTTCCAAAAATATGACTCATACAAAATGTGCAATAGAAAGACGGAGGGACATGGTATTATTCACAATATACAGAAAATCATGGCATCTTACTAAATGAATACTATTAACATGCCATTGTAAAATGAGAACATATCAGAGTGTAAGGGCTATACTATAGGTCCTTATTTTATAGAGAAATTATATATCAATATAGCAGTGGCTATTATGCATTGAAGATGATATAAACATTGCGTAAAGGAATAACATGATATTGTACATATGTATTAATGATATATTTCAGGAAAATCAAATTGCCAAGTTAAATCTCGAATTGATATATCAGAAGAAACAGAATATTTACTATTAAGTGGTACGTAAAAATCTATGCAATTTAAAAATCAACTCTGATGAATATCACATAAAAAATCAAATTTAACCAGACTGCTGATTCTGACATTATATAATGCATTTGGATGGTCATCTTCCATCTAACAGTAAGGTCAGAAGTTCAGGGTTGCAGTTGTATCTTGTAAAATGAGTTCATATACCAAATACCGGATGTTAAACAAGAGCAACGCCTATCATGGCATAATACAGCCTGTCGCTTAGTTCGGACGGGATCAATTCGCATTTGGCATGAGTTTCATGAAAAACATCTGACGTTTACTAAAGTTAATTGCGTTTCATAGTATTTTCTCATAGAAATAAGTCCAAGGGCAATAACTCCTGCAAAAATGGTCCTATCAGACCCATCTTCGAACTTGACCTGTATCTTACCTTGATGCATCTGTATACCAAATATCATTTGAATCCATCATACTTTCACTGAGATAATGAGCGAAACCATCATTTCACTGAAATTTTCTGTCCAAGGGCAATAACTTCTACAAAAATACCATAGTAATGCATGATATTCTCTTTGGGAAAGACTTACTTACTAACAACACTTTAAGTGAAGATCATTTATCATCTACCGGACAAGTAACAGATATACCGGACAACAAACCTTAAAGGACCAGACAAAATGGACAGCTAACAGATAGTGAACGGATTTTCAATATTTTTGAAAAAAATCATGAAATTTTTTAATCCAAGCCCCCTTCACAACCCCCTCCGAAAATTATAAATTTCTCAAAAATGAAGAAAAAGATATCAATACCTGTAAAATATGTGATAGTTGGTACATTTTACTTGTTTCATGCTAAATTTCATAATACTTTTACAAAAATTAGATTTTTAATGAATTTTCCCAAAAAAATCTTGAAATTGAAAAGTCCAAGGGCCATAAATTCGTCAAAAGTGATCAATCGTAACAAAACTCAAACTGGTACTGACGCCGCTTGATATAAAGCAACATACCAAATTTCAATTAAATATCTTGAAAGACGGCAAAAAAAGTGCGGAAAACATTACCTTTGACAGATGGTCACCCCCCCCCCAAAAAAAACTTATGAATTTCTCAAAAATCAAGAAGCAGATATTAAAATCCGTAATATATGTGCCAGTTGGTACATTTTACTTGTTTCATGATAAATTTCATAATGTTTGACAGAAAATTGATTTTTAATGAATTTCTGAAAAAAAAATCTTGAAATTTATAAGTCCAAGGGCCATAAATCCGTCAAAAGTAGGTCAATCATAAAAAAAACTCGAACTGGTACTGACGCCGCTTGAAATAAAGCTATATACCAAATTTCAACTCAATATCTTGAAAGACAGCAAATTAAGTCCGGAAAACATGATCCCGGACGGACAGATGGACGGACGTATGGATTACGGACAGCACCATAGCATAATACGTCGCGTCTAATGAAGGGCGTATAAAAATAGGGGCCAAACTCCTCGAAACATCAGCGATTTTAGTGTATTTATATAAACAAATTCCACCAAACAATACAAACACTAAAATTTTACAAGAATTGTATACATTCATATATATATATATATATATATATATATATATATATATATATATATATATATATATATATATATATATATATATATATATATATATATATATATATATAAAATTAATCATGATAGACCTATGTGCTTCAAATTCTTGAGTTTTGATTAGTGTTTTTCTCGAAGGAATTGAATTTGACATTGCAAAAGTGAAACAATTTGTTTTACGCACAATCATTTATTCCTATTTATAATATTAACTAAACAATATCAGTTATTCAAGTTGATTTCTACGGCATTTCCTCTGAAGATAGCAGAGATTTTAAAACAAATAAGTAACATTCTATTCCGATAGTATACATACGAATTAAGTAAGTAGATGCAAAAAGAAAGAAGTAATATGGAAAAAGTGAAATACAAGAAGCAAACGCAAAGAGCATGTAGCACCAGCTTCCCTTACCATGACTTTGTCAAATAAGTACATACCATAGCATATATAAATAATACATGTATATATATTCTTAGATTTTTTTAAAGGTACTTTTTTATGGTGAAATCCCAAGTCTCTGAATAAAGTATTGCCTTTTATTACAACCACAAACTTTTTTTTCAGATTTCAATAAATCAGAAGGAAATGGGGATATCTGTTCTACTATTTTGCATAATGCATGTCAAATGGGAGATATCGATCTGGTGAAACATCTAATCATGAATGATAGAAAAGCATTAAACATAAAAGACAGAAATGGAAGGACATCGTTTTATTGTGCTGGATATTCAGGATCCGTAGAACTAGTGCAGTATCTGATTGATAATGGCTGTGATGTGTATAGTAAGGATAATGATGGTTGGACCATTGTACAAGTTGCATGTCAGAAAGGGCATGTCAGTCTGGTGAAACATCTGACTAACATAGATAAAGATGTATTAAAAATTAAAAACAACAAAGGATTGACGCCATTTCATTCTGCTGGATTTTCAGGATCAGTAGATCTAGTTTAGTATCTGATTGATAACGGCTGTGATGTGTATAGTAAGGATAATGATGGTTGGACCATTGTACATACAGCATGTGACAAAGGGCATGTCAATGTTGTGAAACATCTGACTAATGTAGATAAAGGTGTATTAAAGATAAAAGACAAGAATGGATTGACACCGTTTCATTGTGCTGGATTTTCAGGATCAGTAAATCTAGTACAGTATCTGATTGATAATGGCTGTGAGGTGTATAGTAAGGATAACGATGGTCGGACCATTGTACATATAGCATGTCACAAAGGGCATGTCAATCTTGTGAAACATCTAACTAATATAGATAAAAGTGTATTAAAGATAAAAGACAACAAAGGATTGATACCATTTCAATATGCTGGATTTTCAAGATCAGTAGACCTAGTACAGTATCTGATTGATGCTGGCTGTGATGTGTATAGTTAATCTAATGATGGACGGACCATTGTACATAAAGCATGTCGGGAAGGGCATGTCAGTCTTGTGAAACATCTGACTAATATAGATAAAGATGTATTAAAGATAAAAGACAACAAAGGATTGACACCATTTCATTATGGTGGATTTTCAGAATCATTAGAACTAGTGCAGTATCTGATTGATAATGGTTGTGATGAGTATATTAAGGATAAAGGTGAACGGAGCATTGTACATCATGCATGTGACAAAGGACATGTCAATCTGGTGAAACATCTAACTAACATAGATAAAGGTTTTTTTTAAAGATAAAAGACAACAATGGATTGACACCATTTCATTCTGCTGAAGTTTCAGGATCAGGAGAATTACTGCGTTATCTGATTGATAATGGCTGTGATGTGTATAGTAAGGATAAAGGTGAACAGACCATTGTACATGCTGCATGTCAGAAAGGGCATGTCAATCTTGTGAAACATCTGACTAATATAGATAAAGGTGTATTAAAGATAAAAGACAACAATGGAAGGACACCGTTTCATTGTGCTGGATTTTCAGGATCAGTAGAACTAGTACAGTATCTGATTGATAATGGCTGTGTGCCTATAGTAAAGATAATGGTGGTTTGGCCATTGTATGTAATGCATGTAAGAAAGGGCATGTCTATCTGTTGAAACATCTGATTAGGATAGATAAGGATTTATTAAAGATAAAAGACAAGGATGGAATGACACCGGTTGCTTCTGCAGGATTTCAGGATCATTAGATCTAGTAGATAATCTTCAGAACATTGTAAATGAAGGATAAACATTATATCATTGCTTCATGATTTCACATTTTCATTTCAAGATGTACATTGCACATAGTGGATACAAAAACACTTCAAGATATTTGATGATAATATGTTTTAGTTGTACCAGGTGAAACTTGTCAGCAAGCTTATAATCAAAGTACTCCTTTGTTAATTGCTTCAGGTGTTTTCAGAGTCGGCAAATAGGTCAGTAAATGTACCTTCTTTGGAATCTTCCGATCGCTGCATGGAATTAACAACTACTTGCATTAAACTGTAATTTTAGGGTTATTTTTCTGAATTCCTACCATACTTGAGCCAAAGTCTCACTTGTGGTATAGGCATTGCAGTCCTTAGTTGTCCCTCAGTAAATTTTTCACATTTTCACCTTCAAGACTGCAAAAGGGATTTTAATTAAACTTGATTAGGTAGTAGATTAGGTACTCATGGTCCCCTACAAGTGCTGCCAGTGGTTTAAGGGCAGGACGATACTATATAGGCCCAAGAAGTTTCCCACCTGTGACAAACTTTCTTCTTTGATTAGCTGTACAGATTAACAAACCCATTGCAACAGAATGATCTAGAGTGGCGTCTTAAGACGTGATGTTTTTATTAATGAGTGACAAAATCACGCATTGTAAGCTCACCTTAGCTAAAGGTGCAAGTGATCTCTTAGCATAAAACACCATCATGTAAACGTTTCCTCTTCTGAACTGCTGCAGGGATTTTCATGATCTTTGGTTTTTAGCTTACCCGAGACTTAAGTGAGCTATAGTCATAGTGTGCTGTCTGTCAGCCGTCTGTTGTCCGTGCGTCCATTGTAAACTTTTCACATTTTCAACTTCTTCTCAAAATCGACCCAACAGATTTCTATGTAACTTAATAGGAATAAAGTACTCATGGTCCCCTACAAGTGTTGTTGTTTTTTGTCTCAATCCGTCAACAGGTGGCACCACCACAGGCAAAAAGAAAAAAAGTAGGTCACAGACGGTATTCTATTTTGACAAACCTCTTCTTCAGACTGGGTGCATACAGAGACAAACTGAATGCGTAGGAATGATCTTGAGGGATGTGTGAAGAAGTGTTGTTATTTTTGGTTCTGTTGCAAAATCAAATTTCTCAAGTTTTTTTTTTTTTTTGCACTTAGTAATTTCAATGCAGAAAAGTGTCTTGATTCTCAGTTAATTGATAATGATGATTTCTTATGGACTATTTTGATTAAAATTATGATAAGGAATATTATTGTGAAAGAGTTTTGTCAGTATCACAATTATTGGATTTTTAGGCATCGAGCATGCGAAGCATAATCGAGAGGCCATAGGGATTGTAAAAATTTTACCTCTTTGCCGCATTTCCTGGCCAAATCTCATTCGCGAAAGAAAATGGTACTTTCTTTTGAATGCTCATATTAGATTCTAGAAATGCAATTATACTTCCTGATTGTCTTCTATTGCCTTCAAACATTTATTCGTAGCGATGTTTAATATGCATTGTGACGTAAATGACATACGTAAATATTGTGATTCATGATTAAATTATGCGAAGGTATATACAAGATTTGACCTTAACCAAGGATCAAATTCGACGTTTATGGTTTCGGATATCCTCCACCTTTTTCATGTAAAAGGCGACATTGTTCCGAATGTTGTTTATAAACTTAGATATTGGGGCGTAAGGATACACGATGTCATGTTTTCATTCAAGATCAATTTATGAACTGTGCGCGTAGTTATGAGTATGCAACTTTAGATACAGCAGTGAATTGACTTTTGAAAATTTGAACTGCATTTGTATTATTTGTTGTTAATAAACCCCAATGGTATATACAGTCCACTCTCGTTACAACGTCACTCGATATAACTGCATATTCCGAAATCAGCAGAAATCTGCCCGTAATAAAAGTACATGCTATTATTTGTGTTCTTTATACCGGCATATTCGCATTCTGGCATTGGCAGCACGGAACAAATGTACATTTTCATACCAATTAAAATTCTATACACCGGCAGACTACCTTAACTGCCGATCTAGGAACTATCGACAAGGGATTTCACAGCTGACCACACCAAATATCCGGCACGCGGTTTAGTCTGTTACTTGCTTTTTTAGAACGCACATGCGTTTACCTGTACATATGGCCAAGGATGTATAGTTTAAGAACTAAACTATACTTCCCTGATATGGCTTCATTTGAAATAATAAAGCACTAATTATGCAGGAACTGGAATATGTTTACTCTACACTCAGTATTTCTACGTAAATATTTTATACATTACATACACTGTACATATAAATTAAACAGAACACAATAGAGTTCGGTATTGACCGTAATTATAGTTGTCTCCAAGTTTATTAATTGAAAAATTTTGATGTATATAATTTTATACGAAATAGCAGCAATTCATATATATTAGCAATTTTAAATTCATTTAAACGGCAACATTCAGAAATACAGACATGGCCGTTGTAACGAGAGTCGCTGCACCAGAGTCGTTGATGTACTCTATAGACTTGGGATTCCAAATTTCAAGGACTTGTAAATATTTACCATGATTGGTAGGGGGGGGGGGGGGGGGGGGAAGGGGTGGTTGGTCCTATATAGGAATCACCATGTCCATCTGTCCGTGCGTCCCGATTCGTGTCCGCTTGATAACTTATGTAACATAGGACTCAGGATGATCAAACTTGGTATGTGAATGTCTCATAGGAACGGGATGTGTCATGTTACAAAATTTGGTCACTGTGACCTTGACCTTGGCTTAAGACCTCTTTGATAGTAAATCCTAGGTCACTGTGTCCTGAGCATAACTTTTTATTTGGTCAATGGATTTGGATAATATTTCACAGGATTGTTGCCCTTGACCTAAGGATGTATCATGACCTTAATCCAAGGTCAAAGGTCAAGGTCAATGTGGTCTTGGTTGTTTAAATCCTGTCCGGACTATATCTTTTTACTGGACGGAAGGATTTAGTGTTGCCTTTTGCCTAAGGATGTGTTATGACCTTGACCCAAGGTCATAGGTCAAAGTTGGATGTTACTGTGGACTTGGTTGTTAAAATACTATCCGGGCCATATCTTTATATGGGGTTGATGGATTTAGATAATATTTTGCAGGATTGTTGCCCATCGCCCAAGGGTGTGTCATCGCCTTAAACCAAGTTTAAAGGTCAAGTTCAATGTGGACTTAGTTATTAAAATCGTGTCCGGGTCGTATCTTTTTATTTGTTTAATAGATTTGGATAATATCTCACAGGATTATTGCCCATGACCCAAGGGTGTGTCATGACCTTTACCGAAGGTCAACAATCGAGGTCACGGTGTACTTGGTATTGAAGATCCTGTCCAGGCATTATCTTGTTACTGGGTTAATAGATTTGGATATTTCACAGGATTGTTGTCCATGACTTAAGGGTGTGGCATAGTTCAAGGTCGCTGTTTCTTTGGAAACAAGAAGTAAGTAGTCAAGGTCCTCTACCACATTTTTGTTTTTCGACCTTATGTGTAATCCAAGATAGCTGCCTTGGACTCTGATTGCTTGACGCATTTTCGACTTCTCTAAAACCACTACGCAGAATTTCAACAAAACTTCGAATAAGTGATTGCGCACCCTTTTTGGAGAAGGACCTAAATATAGGTTACCGTCCAGGATAGATTTCAATAAATGCCGTGACGTTATAGAAAATGCTTTCACTACATATTGTAAACGTTGGTGTAAAAATGAACAGGTAAATGTTCATGCTCTTAATGATTGGAAATACGAGATTTTAAGAATTGTCGATATCCGTATTAAGAACTTTACGGAAAATCCGTTTTTATTTCAACAGCCTAATACATTGACAGCAAATTCTATTAAAAAGAAGATAACTGACTTACATGCTAAATACGTCTTTGTTCCTGCTGATAAAGCAGGTAATAACATAATAGTTGTTTGAAAACTATATTATATTGAAGTACTTAAAAACGAATTAAACTCCACTCATACATATGAGGAAATCCCTACCTCAAAAGACCGTACCTTGCACGATCACCTCATGACCATGTAGGATTTCAAAATTAAAACTGATAAATCTGATCTACCAACTATATATTGGCTCCCAAAACTACATAAAAGTCCATATAAATCACGTTTTATATCTAATTCTAGCCACTGCTCTACTACGGTACTATCGAAGCATATTACGTCTGCTCTAACTGCTATAAAAGATCATCTTATCAAATATTGTGATGTCGCATTTCATAATAGTAACATCAATTACTTTTGGTCGATTAAAAATTCTCATGAAGTTATAGACAAACTTCTTTCGCTAAATTTCAAAGCGACTCAAATTTCTACATTTGATTTTTCTACACTTTATAATTATGATTATTTTCCGCTTTTAAACGGAATTCCGCTTTTCACGATTTTCCACTGATCAGTTTTTTTTTTTTGTTTTTTTTTTTTCGCTGATCTGTCCGGAAAAAAACTCGTTTCATTGTATTATACGCCGTGTCCGGATCGTTTCTAAACATTACTATTCAATGCCTCATTTCCGTCTTTGGGGTGTTGTTGTGATCGTTGATCTCATTGGTCGAGATGATGTGCTTTGACCAATCACTGAACGGTTAACAAGTCCTAGCCAAGAAAGCCAGGATGGCCCATAGCTCATAAATAGACACAATACTCTATGTTTTCATAAAGTTGGACCAATAAAATCTTGACCATATATGTTTTATTTATTGAATATTTCTTGAATATTACTGGTGAATGAAAATGTTAACGATTATTTTAATAGAAGGATATGGAAAAATGACACTGAATTAAGTTGGAATATATTCTATGGAAGGATTATTTGTGTTTTGTAAGTCCAAGTCAATGTACAGGTATCTGAGGTGTATAAATAACAGGTAATATAGAAAAGATTTGTTGTGTAAAAAGCTGCCAGGAGATGGTTTTTTAAGGTCTTTACAATGCCTAAAATCCATTTTCGGTCGGGGGCCTTCGGCCCCCTGAACCCTCAGAACAGGGGCGCTGCCCCTCGTGACCCCGCTGGGGGAGAAACCCCAGACCCCCCTTTCAGTTTTCTTTTATTTCCTCTGCAATCATGTCTGCTTTATATATCTCTGCCTCATGATTTGATTAAAAGCAAGTTGTTGTCTCTTATATAATGGTGTTTTCACAGAGAATCTAAAACGTACATATGTACTTCCAATAACTCCGGATTCTTTTCCAACAAACAATATACTTCATATAAATACTGGACTTGCAAGGAATTATGTAAAGCACTCGATTTTCTCATGAATAATATTTTTGTGCAATTTGATGGCAAGATATATCAACAAATAGTTGGGATTCCTATGGGTACTAACTGCGCGCCTCTGATAACAGATTTATTTCTTTATTGTTATGAGAGGGATTTTATGGTTTCTATTCAAAAATCAAAACGTTTTGACCTCATTGACAAATTTAAGAATACTTGCAGATATCTGGATGACATTTTGGTTATCGACAACCCTGAATTCGAACAATTTATATCAGAAATATATCCACCAGAGCTCACATTGAATAAAGCTAATACTTGAGATAAATCTACACCTTTCTTAGATTTAAACATCAAAATTATCAACAACCTAATATATACTAATATTTATGATAAACGTGAGGATTTTGGATTTCCTATTGTAAATTTCCCTTACTTGGATGGCGATGTCCCTCGACTCCCATCATATGGTATCTATATATCTCAATTAGTTCGATTTGTCAGAGGCTGCACCGATGTTTTGGACTTTCATAAACGAAATTTACAAATTACTACTAAACTTTTAACTCAGGGTTACAGATATCACAAGCTAAGAAAAACATTCGGCAAATTCCTCAGATCTTATTCAGAACTTCTATCTAAATTTGGAAATATTTCTTTTCAACAGTATGTATCCAATGGAATTTCCCATCCTTATTTTTACGGTGATCTCGTATATAAACTAAGGAAAGTAAAAGGCTCCGATAACGTTATTGTATCATGTAATAAAATAGTCAAACGTCTTCTAAATAGAAAATATGATATTGAGATCATCAAAAAGACTATAGGTCTTGTATTTGGCCCCTCTACAGCCTTATGCAGACTTTTACTTGAACGTTGCACGCTGACTAACAGGGCGGTGGGGACTATATGACGGGCCTTGTCCAAACCTCTTTCAGAGGAGACATGGTCCTGAACCTCGTCCCCTCTGACTGTTAGTCGGGACTCCTACAGATCTAGGGTCTTAGCTCGCTTTCAGACTGGCAGAGCACGGTTTATCATGTTGATGTCGCATATATTTTTATACCATTATGTTTTTTACAATACCTTACGTGTTTATATTTTTATGACCTCTCAATATGCGATACCTGTTGACCCTTGTTCTTTACATGGAGGATTATTTATAAATTTTTAAATGTACGTCTTTTGATTGTTCTGCTGTTACGGTGAGTGGGAAGGTGGGCCCGTAAACTGGTTAACCACACCATTTGTTTGGCTTTTGTCCAATTAAATGACCGCCCTAAGTCGGTATCGTAATTGCACTACAATCAAATATTTTTGTAATGTGTTAAATGTTCTATTATATTATTTATATTCATGTATTGTATAGCTCCATGGTGACTTCTGCCACATAACTGAGCCGGTAACTCCTCTTTTTTCTCCAAAACCACAGCCGAAAATTTTACCAGGTATTATAAGAAAAACGTAACCAAGGTCCTCCACCAAGTTTTTTTTTTCGACCGGATCGTTAATCCAATATGGCCCCCATTTGTTTCAGTTTGTTGACACATTTTCGACTTCTCTGCAACCGCTTGACAGAATTTCACCAAAACTTACATGAAGAGAGTACTCAAAGTCCTTTACCAAGTTAATGTTTTTATTTATCCAATTCTTAATCCAAGATACCCACCATAATTTCTTGATTGATGGCCACATTTTCGACTTCTCTACAAACAGTAAACAGAATTTCACCTAACCTGAATGGAAGTACTCAAGATCCCTTATCAAGTTTTGTTTTTTTTTTACTCAATCTTTAGTCCAAGATAGCCACCGTGGGCTCTGATTAATTGACACATTTTCAACTTCTTCTCTGCAACGTTTATCAGAATTTCATCAAACCTTACCGGAGGTAAGTACTCAAGGTCCTCTACCAAGTTTGTTTTTAAAAACCAAGTGATCAAAGATGGCCGCTATGGGTCCTGATGGGTTGACACATTTTCAACTTCTCTGCAACCACTACACAGATTATCACCAAAACTACAAGAAGTAACTACTGAAGATCCTCTAATAAGTTTGTGTTTTTCGGTCCAATCCATAGTCCAAGATGGCTGCCATGGGCCCTAATTGATTGACACATTTTTAGCTTCTTCTCCACAACCGTTTCATAAAATTTAACCAGACCTTACAAGAAATAAGTATATGTAATCAAAGTCATCTACTTAGTTTCTGTTTTTCGACTCGATCCATCATCGAAAAAAGTCACCAAGTGTGATTGGCTGACAAATTTTCGACTTCCTTATTCACTTCTTCACAGATTCGGCCAAATTAATCTTTCAATCCATAATCCTAGATGACCACAAAGGGCCTTGATTGGTCCATACATTTTTACCTTGTTTTTTAGTAACTACAGGGAGTAAATTATCAAGGTACCATACAAAAATTGTATCTTTTGACCGAATCTGTCATTCAAGAAATCAGCCAAGAGCTATGATTAGCTGACGTATGTTTCGACTTCTTTTCATGAACTGCTTCACAAAATTTCATAATGTATTATAGAAGTCAGTACTGAAAGTACTCAAATTGTTCTACCAAAATTGAGCTGTCATTTGTTTGTGAAAATGTAAATTGTGCTCAGATGAGGAATATTGGCTCACTTCGGTCTCTTTTTTTTTTATTTTCTTCTTCTCCCCCCCCCCTTTTTTTGGGGTCGGAATTACGTAAGCAATTTCAGACCCTAGTCGTTAAAATAAGCTGTGGGGAACTCGTGGAACGCTGAAAATACCTCCTGGTGTATAAATAGTGCTTCGATATTTAGAAAAAGCGTGATTAGATTTACTTCTAGTACTTATAATTCATATTGTTCGAGTCAATGCAAGATAAGTTTGATCAGATGAGAAAATAGATGTGCTGTTACTCCATCGATTTACACGAGTTATATTCATGCGATAGAGGACATGCAGTCTTTCCGAATACTCGACGGAAAGTCCCGAAAAAGTACGAATGACTTTATTGTGTAGCTGTGCGGTAAAAATAAGTACTCTTCTAGCCCGTACTAGTATCCGCTGTATAATAATTAATAAAACTTGAGAATATCGCTTCTTTTTATAGCAGTGGAATTCGAAGTACTCTACAATCTTCTCGTCACAACGATAAACATACGTCTTGGTAGTTGTTGATGTGTAATGCTACTAAAAATAGCCAGTAATTTATACATGTGTAGACGTCGTTTTCCCCAAATGTACATGTACAGCGGGACACTTTGTCCAGATTGCTAATTTCATATTACTGTCAAGGTCAGAAGTGATAAGAGAAAATGATAGCGACTTTGTTAGGCAAAATCCGCAAATGAAAAGGCGAATGACTTTGATTTCCGATTTCAGGCAAAGAATTCAAGTCAAATATGCTTTAAACATGACACGTATAATTCATTCGTCTGTTGCATTTCCAAAATGGACCGTCTTTCCCCATACGATCGGATGCTTAGCTGGGCCCATGGCCATGCGGATTTGACCTCGTGTATCTCGGGAAGTGCTTGGAGTTTTTAAATGAAATTTGGTGTCGTTGTACATTAATGCTTTATGTGTGAATGGGCGAAACCCCGAAGGCGATGCATTAAGTCCTTCATTGTTTTTGTTTGTTCTGTTCAACGCAGACCGTGTTTTTGTCAATACTGATCCTAAACATTACATGGTTGGTGTGTGATCTCTTGGTGGATCACGACTTTATTACCTTTAAAGTACTTGACCATGCAATTCCGACCTTGAGGACTTTAAAGTCCTTTCATTTTTTTTTTTTCGTGTTTATCTCACTTGAGCCTTTGGCTCAAGTGAGCTATAGCCATAGTGCGTCATCCGTGGTCGTCATCGTCCGTCGTTACCTTTTTCACATTTTCGACTTCTTCTCTGGAACTACTTCGCAGATTTCGATCAAATTATATATATATGATGTACTTAAGGTCCCCTACTAAAATTGTGTTTGGGATCAAGATTCCTTCAGGGGTGGATCCCGGGCGGGGCCAAAAATGCCCAAAACGGTACCCCTCTTCAACAATCTTCTCCTGCAGAACCAGTGCATAAATGGGAAAACTAATTGCATTTCAATAATCTATAAAGATGGTTATTAAAAATTTTTATTCGGGGTTAAAATTCCGTCAAAAAGAAATTAACGCTTTTTTGACGTGTTATTGGGCTTTCAATTTCAATGCAAAAAAGTGTCATGTTTTGCAGTTAATTGATATTGATGATTTCTTAATGACTATTTTGATCATGACTATAGTAAGGAATATTATTGTGAAAGAACTTTGTCAATATCTCAATTTTTGAAATTTTTATGAATTTTTTAAGACTTCCAAAAATAAAGGGGGAGGGGGTGGCCATTTTTCACATTTTCAACTTTTTTCTGCAAAACTGTTGGAAGGATTTTAATAAATCTTGATAGAAATAAATAACTTATGACCCCCTTCAAATTTTGTTGTTTTCGTCCAGACCTCTTTACAGGTGGCGCCACCATCTTCAAAACTAGGTCACAAAGGTGTTCCCTCCTTTGACGATATTCTTCGTCATACTGGTTGTATACAGAGACAAACAGAATGCATAGAAATGATCAAGAGGGATGTGTGAAGACGTATTGTCATTTTGGTTCCCTTCAAAAATCAAATTTTAGAATTTTTTTTCGACATTTGGACTTGGTGATTTCAATGCAGAAAAGTGTCATATTTCCTAGTTAATTGAGGATGATGATTTCTTATGGACTATTGTGATCATAATTATGCTAAGGAATGTAACTTTGAAAGAATTTTATCAATATCTCAATTTTTTGATTTTCTATGAATTTTTTAAGACTTCCGAATGAGGGTGTACATGGACAATTTGTCACATTGTTAACTGTTATACCAAATGTCGTTTAAAAAACTTTGTATCAAAACGATATATAACTGTGAACAGCAAACACGGAACCCGGAAAGAACCAGTGGTTATATCAGTCGTCGCTGAATTCATTCCGAGCTGACCTGTCACAATTACTCATTCTCAGAGTGATTATTATTATTAGGTTTCACAAGTTCACTTGTGAAACCTATTGTTTTTCTGATTTTTCTTTTTTTTTTATTATTATTATTTTTATTTTTCTTCCGTTTTTGCAGTGGACAGAGGTTTTCTCCAATACGGTTTAAGATAGAACATTCAAATTTTTAGGATCGTCTCTTTACACATTTCCGCCGAGGTATTTTTTTTATTTTTTCCTACTTTCACTTTGTAAGGTCACAGCGCCACCTACAATTTTTTTATTTAGGTACCTGTATCTTCGCTATTTTTTGTCCGATTGGAATGAAATTTTCAGCATTCGATTCAGAAAAGGAGATGCAAGATTTTATGTCACTGCGTCAATTTCGTAGCTCTACCCCGAAAAAGTTGACCTTGACCCGATTGTTTTCATTTCAAAAAAAATATTTCAATCTTAGATTTTAGACAGTAGGATGAAAGATTTTAATGGTCTGATTTGGAATATGAAAAATTTTTGAAATCGGACCATAAATAAAGTCACAATGAGCGTGGGAAAATTCGCTATGACGTCATCAAAGCTAATTAAATATTCATACGTTAATATCTCTCTTATTAAATGAGATATCGGCATGAAATTTTATATCTAAACATGTTTCCACATTCTTAATCTACCTCTAGAATGAAAATGGCATGCTGCCAATATTTTTGAAATTATTGAAAATTTTCGAATCAAATCTTTGGCAAGGTCTAGCGACTTTATTTGCAGTCGGATTTTGATCGGGTTTCTTCCATTCGATAGAGCGTTCAAATACCTACCAGTAAAGTGTTCTCAGATTTTCGCTAACTCTTACGGTTCTCGAGTTATTTGCGTTTGAACACGACAACCCCCTTTAAAGTGATGTTTGTGACGTCATCAACACTCATTAATTATTCATGAAATGTTTTCGCCTATAGCTCGCTTATTGAGGAAGATAGAGGTGTGAAATTTGGTAGCATGATAGAGATTGAGAATATCTACCGACTGACAAGAGGAATTTGGCATGGAGCCAAATTCCTGAAAATGACGTCATACTTTGTAAATGACGTCATATCTCCCTTATTTTTCATCGGATCGAGGCGGGGACGGTTGGAATCGATTCTGCGTGAAAAAGTAAAAAGGTTAATATTCGAAACAGAATTTCGATATCTCTTACCGTTTTCGAGATATTTGCGGTCAAAGTTCACGGTTTCACCATTCCTGAAAACACACTTTTCAACTTCAGGAAGCTGTGTTTCGCTTCTTGAGGAAGTTAGGGGTGTGAAATTTGGTAGCATGATAGAGATTGAGAATATCTACCGACTGACAAGAGGAATTTGGCATGGAGCCAAATTCCTGAAAATGACGTCATACTTTGTAAATGACGTCATATCTCCCTTATTTATCATCGGATCGTGTCGGAGATGGTTGGAATCGATTCTGCGTGAAAATTTAACATCCCACTGAGTACAACAGAATTTCGATATCTCTTACCGTTTTCGAGATATTTGCCGTCAAAATTCATGGTTTCACCATTCCTGAAAATACACTTTTCAACTTCAGGAAGCTGTGTTTCGCTTATTTATAAAGCTAGTGGTGTGAAATTTGGTAGCATGATACAGAATAAAAATATTTACCGACTGACAAGTGGGATTTGGCATATTGCGAAATTCCTGAACATGACGTAATACTATTTAAATGACGTCATAGCTCCCTTACTTTTCATCCGATCGAATCGGGAATGGTTGGAATCGATTCTTCGTGAAAAATAAAATGTATATATTTACCTAAAGTTTTTTTCCATATCCCTTACCGTTTTTAAGATATTTGCGGTCAGATTTAACGGTTTCACAGTCCTTTCCGCATACCTTGGGGCCCCACAAAGGGATGTGGTCCCAAAATATTTCTTCCTCTTATTCCCCGGAGAAAAATCTTTCATGCTGAATTCTTCATTTTCAATCCCAGAACAACAAAAAGCCAAGACATTTGGTCTTAACTTTTTCAACTGAGTCTTGTGAAACCTTCTTGTTGGCTCGCCAACAAGGTCAGCTCTAGTTATTATTATTATTATTATTTGTGGTGAGTGGGAAGGTGGGCCCATATACTGGTTAACCACACATATTGAATGGTTAGCAAGAAAATTAGAACAATTCATAAAATGAAATTTCATCTAATTTGTTTTACATATTATCTTTTTTTTTAAAATTACTTGATAAGTATTGTCCATTGTTGACTTTTGCATCCTAATCAAAACGTCACGTCATTCACTACTTTTATCGTCTAGTGTCTATACTGTCAGATATACACTGACGTCCAATGGTTTATAAATTTTCACCATGGTATATTGGAGAATGCCACATTGACAAAACAAAACGGCCCTTCCTTGTGAAGAAAGTAATTTATCGTAGTATACCTAGTGTCAGAGATTTCTCAGACAAATGGTGCATATCTAGATAACATTGAATGTTTCTACAGATGTACGGTATCGTAATTGCACTTCAATCAAGTATTTTTGTAATGTGTTTTATGTGCTAGTATGTTATTTATATTCATGTATTGTATAGCTCCATGGTGACTTCTGCCACATAACTGAGCCAGTAACTCCTCTTTTTTCTTACAGATGTCCCTTTAAAAAATTGTTAACTCAGTTGTGAAATGCGGTACCAGAAATCGTCTCAGTGTTGCTCATTGGATTGAATTGTTGGGCTCTTGACCGAGGCGTCCCATGAAACCTCGACTTCCACCGTGTATATGCGTAGAATAATCATGGAAAGACGAAATATCATAATTAATCATTTAATCACAAATATTTCACGTATATGGTGACTGTATCTGCCGAATGCGGGGCATACAAATTTTGATCTTTGCAACGGACCCACCCGAATTAGTGAGGGATCTTTTACGTGCCATGCATACCACGACACGGGGCCTCAGTTTTTAATGTCTCATCCGAAGGACAGGACACCGTCATGACCAGAGCGGGAATCGAACCCCGGCCTCCTGATCAGGAGTCCAACGCGATACCACTAGGCAACGCCGGCTTCGCATTCGTGGCAAATTGAACTAGAGCAAACATCCTACACATTTGGAATGTTTGTAAATGAAGCTATGTAATCTATATTTCTAGGTTTCAATCTTCCGACGAAAGAAAGACGATATCAAAATAACAATAATACAACATTATTTTGTAGCATACTCATAGTGTTTTAAATCACATCATTCTCATTAGTATAACCAGTAGTGACTTAGAACTTCTGTTGTTGCAATCTCTACGTTAAAGAACCCCCGAGGAACGTTCGAATTTCCCCTTCGATATATATTCTTTCCGGCCTGTGTCCGGCGCCATAAACTGAGAATATACTTAAGTCAAAAATTCATATTCTTCTGTTCATCAATGAATTAATAACTGGGATTTAGATTTTATTTAGTTTTAATCCACTGATAAATAGAATTTAACCATTCTGCATTAAAATTTATTTGAATGTTTGATAAACGTTGTAATAAATTAAAATGAAATTTTTGACTTGAGTATATTCTCAGTTTATGGCGCCGGACCCTGCTTGATATATGTGTCTTTTTGGGGGGTTTTCTTATTAAATGCATTTCCATTCGATCTTGTCATGTGATTGCGTCAGATTTCTTAATTACTGATATAAATGTTGGCGACCAGTGCATATAGGTGAAGTTATTGAAGTGTATTTGACAGAAAGATTGACATTTCTTTTTACTTGCCAAAGCATTTAGTAGACGGATAGAAGTGAAAAGTAACAAAAAGATATTCCACGCGACATCATACTTAATGATGATAATAATAATTACAGATTATAAAGTCTATATGTCATCTTTATTGTTAAGTTAGCTAGCACAAGCCTCTTAATAGTTACAGTATTGTATTAAAATCCTGTTTAAAAATATTTAAAGGAATATCCAGACACACACACACCAACATACATACAAATACAAAAATGTTCTACTACAGATATATGTGTATGAATATTAGGTTAAATCGCACACACACATGACAGAATTACACATTCGCATATACATGTAGATATTGCAGCAGAAAAAAAAAACACAAATAGAAAGAATAAAAAGAAAAATATCTGTGACGATGAAGTTCATCAGAAGCTAATATAAACTAAAAAGTGAATGTATCAAACAAAAATGTGACACCCATGTTCATATTCCCGAAAAAATTACGTAAAGAAGAATGGTACGTTATTGTGCCATTTTATTCATTTGGGATATTTTAAAACATGTAGTGCTGACGCGGCGACATTTTGGGGGTGTTTTCGATACTTTGAAATAAATCATTTTAGAAATGTATTCTAATGTTATATTTTCATTCCGTTTTATAATGTATTATGTATAATGAATTATGTGTTGAATATCCTCGTGGTTTTGAGGTATTATTAAAAATGTAAACATGTAATGAAATGATTGATGACCTCGGGCTATCATCACCGACATGTACAGATATATGTGTGCACAAAACCTTGTATAGAGAGGATGTAACTTGGTTTGAGCATTAAATGCGTAAACGCATTTATCATTATACGATTATTATACCAAAGTATGACAATGATTGTTTGTACCAACGACTTTTACGCATTGGCGAAATAAGTACCTATCATGTAAAGTGTTAACATTTTAAAATCTAGATGGGGGAACGATATCGATTTTCTAACCGGATTGAACCGGTGAAAGAAGAAGAAACTTGATATCGATTTCCTATCCTGATTGAGTCGGTAAAATGTAACCATGATCAATATACCTATCATTTTAAAATCATTAAAAGAAGAGAGTACAGATGTATATCACTAAGGATTAACTATATAAGACATGCAACCAAACAGTATGATATAAGTAACTAGGATGTTACGTCATACATGTGTCAATCAACTAGCGATACCGTTTTTAATTAATTCTTATGACATAAACCCGAAATCAATATTGACAAAGTCATATTATATCTTAATGAAGTAGTACACATGAGAAGGTGTAAAAAAGCCTAATAAACAGAAGAAGGGGGGAGGGGGTTTACATGGTATATTTCTATGAGTGGGCATGCATGTACGGGATGGGTAGAACCGGTTTAAACCGGACAAATGTCCTATATGTATGGCCTAGACTACTTCTGCCTGTCCATCCGATCCAACTCGAACATCCTAACCCAGTTAAGCAAAGTATAATAATATACAGTGATTTATCCTCCAAAGGGAAGACATAACCCGAAATTGCTTAAAGAAGGCGCGCCATTCAGGACAATAGTTAGCGGCGTAAATACTCCAACGGATGAAATAGCCGAACTTGCGGAACATGAATTAAACAACTTTGTTATCAATTCGCCAACATATATCACGGAGACAGCGGACTTTATCTACAAGTTTCGCAGAATCGATTCAACTATTCCTCATAATGCCAGCCTCTTTTGTTTCGATGTAGAGAAACTTCATCCTTCAGTGCCAAGGATGGAAGGAATCCAAGCATGCAAAGAAGCATTAAACAGTAGAATTGTTCTATAAACTTATAGAACAACAATTACAAATAGTAGACAAATTGGATAGGGGAAAATTAAACTAAAACAGATAAGACCAATAGAGTGCATTTGGTGTTGACATATTCTAAGTTATTACTGTACATAATAACCATATTACGGAAACACCAACTTTACGTATGCGCGAGATTTTTAAAGAACCACCATTACTAGCGTTTAGAAGCGATTACAATTTGTGTGACGTATTGGTACACCGGAAGACCGATAAGATTCTAGGAATAACAGGGGGAAAGTACGCGTGTGATATGTGTGACATTAGTAAGGAGAATATGTAGGATAGGACACTAAAAAAGAACGCGACTTGCAAAGATAGGAATTTAATTTATGCTCTTATTTGTCAACGCTATGTAAAAACCATGTACGTCGAAGATACTGAGCGGACACTAAGGAGAGAACGAATGAACATAGACGTGACATTAAACTTCAAAAGGACAAGCCGAGTATGCGACATTTTAAAAATCACAACGAAGAAGGCCTTGCCGTGGCGGTATTGAGGAGAACGCGAGGGAAAAGCAAAATCTTTGGACTTATCAGCGAGGAAAAATGGATAAAAACACTAGAGACTGGATTCCCGCAAGGTTGTAACGTTAGAATAAATATATAGGACTATTTCATTTTACGCACGTCATGTAACGTCATTTTAGCGGACTTTTTGTTAGGTTATTGCTTTAGTGACGTCATACCTTTGCACTTTGTTTATTTAGGCAGGGCGCTTATACCAGCAAGATGGATTTTACTTAATGAGAGGTACCATCCGTTAAGCGGCGCTTGTGTACTATCAGTTTGTAATATCGATTGGAGTTAGAAACCTTATGACGTCACAATAAGGTACCATTCTTCTTTACGTCATTTTTGCGGGAATATGTTTTATTTCCTCCCTAAATATTAGGCCCGCCGTTAATGGCGGTATCTCACATTGATTCATATTTTATATTATCCACTTGATAAAGGGCATGTGCCGGAAAATTGGTGGCATTTGAGAGTAACTTACATATTACACTATTGCCAATGGGATATGGGTTTTTACAAGTCAGTCATGTTATTTCTGAAAGGTTAAGGTCACCTAGAACGAAGAATTAAAATGCCATCAGAAGGACTCATATTTTGTGTGCATTGGTAAGTCATACTTCAAACAAACGTGAATTGTAACAATGGGGAATGGGTCACTCCGGTCATGTCTGAAATGGCAAGGATACTTAGAAGCTAAAACTTAAAACTACCAAAACACTTATATTTTGGTACATTTTCTGCACGATACATTGGTGCTTCTTATGAGAGATACCGCCATTAAATGCGGTCCTATTATTTAGGGAGTAAATAAAACATATTCCCGCAAAAATGACATAAAGAGCAATGGTACGTTATTGTGACGTCAAAAGGTTGCGAACTCCAATCGATGTTACTAACTGTTAGTACACAAGCGCCGCCTAACGGGCGGTACCTCCTATTAAGGATGCGTCCAAGCCCATATTATATTGTGGAGCATATAATGACTTCTGCTTTACCTGTCTCGTAGTCTTTAAGACGATTTGTCGGACCATTTTCAAGGCCTTTCATCAGGATTCTACAAAATTTACAAACATAGTTGTAATGGTAAATTTTCCTTACTTCACATTTTTTCTAATTACAGACATTAACAATTTAAATCAAATTCAAATTTTATTTTGATTACTTTAAGTTGATTTAACAGTAGATTTAATTCAATTTAAATTGAAAAGAATATAATTCTAGTTTATTTTAAATGCAATCATCAATTAGTTTGTGGCAGCCAACAATAATTTAGTATTACTAATTTTTGTTTTCTTTTGTATAATTGATTTTTCTGAATTTTCACCCATAGTTTATATTTCTGTATTTGTACTTTATACGTCATACGTACGTCATATTGGTAATAATTACAATACCTGCTTCAATTAAACATCGATTAAAATCACTTGATAAACATGCCTTTGAGAATAAATACATGTATTTAAAATATACCCATAGTATTTTGTAATATCAAATGAAAGTTTATGATAGAGTTTATTAATTTAACACAATGTTTCATGATTAAAAAGGCATTCATGGGTGTCACATTTTTGTTTTATGTTGATTTTTGATACATTCACTTTTAAGTTTATATTAGCTTCTGATGAACTTCATCGTCACAGATTTGTTTCTCGTGTAATGTTTTGTTTTTTTGCTGCAATATCTACATGTATATGCGAATGTGTAGTTCTGTCATGTGTGTGTGCGATTTAACCTATTATTCTTACACATATATCTGTAGTAGAACATTTCTGTGTTTGTATGTATGTTGGTATGTGTGTGTCTGGATATTCCTTTAAATATTTGAAACGGGATTTTAATACAATACTATAACTATTAAGAGGCTTGTGCTAGCTAATTTAACAATAAAGATGATATAGACTTTATAATCTGACTGTAATTATTATTATCATTATTAAGTTTGATGTCGCGTGAAATATCTTTTTGTCACTTTTCACTTTTATCGGTCTACTAAATGCTTTGGCAAGTAAAAAGAAATGTCAATCTTTCTGTCAAATACACTTCAATAACTTAACCTATATGCACTGGTCGCCAACATTCATATCAGTAATTAAGAAATCTGACGCAATCACATGACAAGTCAAAAATAACAGTGTTTATTATGAAATTTGTATTATTATACAACAATATTTTATTGGTTAAAAAATTTCTTCCTCTGACTCTTTTGAAAAAAAATTCCCTTACCCCAAGGCTGAGGTAAAAAAAAATAATCTGGCTGGGTTGAAAAACCGAGCCCCCTCCCCCCTGCAGATTATCAAATGGACGCGGTGCCTAAAGGACAGTATCTATTAAAAGTATTATCATTATTTACTGATGGAGAAAAACTAGATGTCTATCATCTGTAAATGCACATTAGCACTATAACATTTTTATTAATCATATACATGTATACCATACAGCATATAGACATAAATTAAATACATCAGAGACGTGAAATATGTCTCTGAATACATGTACAATATACATATATACAATTATGACAAGACTTATTAATCATAGGCATGATTACTAATGGTAATAGTATACATGAGTACATTGCATAATATAATGATTAATAATTATCATTATTTGTAAGGATATATTGATCTATATAGCATTATGTTGTATTAAGATTTAAAATATACCTGTTTTTTATTTCAATAATTCTTGAGTTATTATAAACAATGGATTATACAAAGCATTGTTTTTGCCATCCTGAAATTTGTAAGAGTGAGTTACTTAGAGTTATATTTTGAAATGATAATACAGAAGCAAATTAAATTCTGTATAATTTTGGGAACACTGAATGTGTTCAAGAAAAGAAAAAAAACAAAAATAAACAATAATGAATTAGGCACTATGTCAATGCATGGTACACTTATTCTGTTTTTTAATTGGTATAGACTTTTACTTTTCCCATCTTATTTATAACATCACTGTAAGAAGCTTCATATAGGTAATGTAAATTCACAATTTATGGATTTTTGATGCCTTGTAAATTTTGACTTCTTCATAGATTTCACTTTACAGAGATTGATAAAAAGTGACGATTTTCTAAGATAGAATAAGTAGTCCTCCAAAGGGAAGTAAAATACACTAAAAGAAATAACACAAACACTCTTTGCCGCAAATTTTCGGCCTCCTGGCCTTTATCAAGCAATTGTTAGAAAAGTACAGAAGAACTATGTAACATCCATCTTTACATGTCTAATATCAACAAGCTTCTTCAAAAGAGTGTTTGTGTTGTTTCTTTTAGTGACGATTTTCATCAAGTACTCTTCTTCATTAGATACTGATTGCTTGCATGTTGTTAAAATGTACATGTATCAGTCCATATTATTATAGCAATGTACTGTACATGTAAGTAAATCAAACCTTTCAGAGAGGGGTGGCATGAGCCTGGGATCAAATCCCTTTGGAAGAGAAGCCCCTTGGCTTGGTGATGTTCACTTTTTATCTTACTCTCTATGTTATATATAGCATCAACATTATACTTATGTTCTTGGTATGTAAGTAAGATATGATATCATTGACCTGTGCCATTGACAATCCAATTTATTTCTGATTATCAATAATTAATTAAGAACTATATATACATGTATAACATACTAGTCTGAAATATGATTACAGATTTCAAATCATGCTTTGAGTCTTCTGATAAAATTCTTTTTGAAAACATTCATAAACTTAATTAATACTAAAAGATATTTTAGGTGTCCATGGTACATGTAAATCATCATAACATTGATATTAGACAAGGGTTAATTGGGAATTTTTCCTTGGCATATAAAATTTTTTAAGATGATCTTTTCATAAATATTACTCTAGCTAGATTAAAAAGCAGAATTACTTTTCATAAAATGTGTAAGATTTAATAGAAGATGAGATTCTTTTCCTATTATTTTGTCCAATTTATTCTTGTAATAGAGAAAAGTACTCATTATTTGAATGCAAATGATGATTGTTGAATTTCTGAATCCTAGATACTGATTTGTCAATTACCAAAAATTTATGTTACTAATTAAGCCTTTGACTGCCCCTTTTAGCCACATGTATACAAGTGAAACTCCAGATTTACCACCAAGAATGGCTGAGTAAATTGACTAATAGTATTAAGTACTTGACTTTCATATGTGCCTCCCCCCTTTTTTCGGAAATTATGGATCCGCCACTGTTGCTAATAAAGAAATGATCATAGGTTAATCCCAGTATGCTAAGAATATATGTCTGGTTTTTTTTTTTTTATTTTTGTAACGTAATTCCCCGAATAATATCTAGCCTGAGTGGCAAATTTCACGAGGGTTGTTATGATGCTTGCGCATGCGCACTGGCAAATTTCACGGTGCTGTCGGATTTCACGCTACACCGTAAACTCTGTAATGTAAGCTGGGATTCTCATTTCCTAGTTTCATGTAAAAATATGTGGTTACTGAACAATCTCATATAGAATAAGTTTAAACTAGGTAAGTAAATTTATTTATTTACACCCAAAATAACTCATCAATTGAAGAGTTTCAGTATTGTTTAACACTAACAGTTCAACAAACTGAAAGTAGATTCGAAAGTAATATGAAATTCTATTATATTAATTTACCAGGAGTGTGTATGGATCCAAGCTGGTTAAATTGCAAACCGACGTTTTTAAGATACTCCTTTATCAACCCGTACGAAGTGACTAGACGTAATCCGGCTGGTTTTGAGGCGTAAACCAGCTGTAAACTAGACGGATGTGGTCATTACGCCTCTCTGACCAGGCGGAATTGAGCAGGACACGTAATTTTGTAAAGATTTCGTGTCTCGCACAGAGACGGAATTTCATGAAACCAGGCGTAATGATAACGACCAAGCGTAATATCAATCTTAGAATTTTCGCTACAGACGGAAATTTGGACTTAGAAATTTTTGTAGTGGGAAATGCTGTACCGAGGCGGAATAAAAACTTAGAGAAATCAACATCAACAGGCATTATTTTGATACGTGAGAATGAAGTGTTATTTATGAAACATATATATATCAAACGTCTCTATATAAAATTTGAATAAATTGTATAACTCTTTCTTTTTACATATTTTCCCATGATTGTAATATTTTCGAAGTTAAAAGACAAAAATATGGTAACAAAATGCAAAGTTGATAACTTCGGCAAAATCGGAAAATGTTCAAAAAAAAAGTTTTACATGCTGCATTTTCATTTATTCAATTAATTGAGTAGATTTTAGAGTTTACAACTTTAATCAGCTTCCTCAACTGTCAGGTTATGGTTATGAAATTTAAGTTGAATCATGATTTATAAATAACGATCCATTCACGTACCGATTCGTTGCACTTTGATTCTGAGACAGAATGTGTAAGCAGGTGATCGTCATTTTCTTCATTCTCATTATTCACTTCAATCATGCTTAGATCAACCAAATCACTTTTCTCATCTACACATTCCAAATCATCGTTAGCAAAGACAAAATCTAAATCTTCTATTTCATTATCCTTTTTCGAATCAGAATTATAACTTTTTTCTCAGTTTTGGTGTATTCATCGTGTGTCGTAAACTGACAACTAAATCTCTTCAAAACTTCAGAGAAATATAGATAGGGCACAAATAGGTCAGTTCCCGATTTATCGATCTGTTTATTCCTCATTAATTTGTAGTTCTCGTGATCAAGTAATCATGACCCGAAATTTTCTTTAACTTAATATTGATATTGTTCAATTAACTCAACTAACATACTAAACTTTTTTCGATGAAAAATATCAATACCATTATATTAACATTATATGCGTAATCAAATCTCCTTGTTGGCCTCATCATTAGCAGCATGGGGTGTTGAAACATGATATGAAAATCTGGGATTCCCGACAGAGGTTACGCTTGCATTAGGCGCGCAGTCTTATAACGTAAGTTCTCCTGTTACTCGTTTGAATTTTTACTTTGAGTTCGTCAAAACTCGGACATTGAGAAGCACCATGTTTGCTTGCAATTTTTCATGGAAGATGCAACTTTTAAGTGTTGTTGGACAAAGCAACAAGGGATTGGTGTTAAACGGCAGCTTCGAAGTAAAGGAAACCGTGACAGTGATATCATGGGGAAAGAACTGAGATATATAACGGGGTCATTGTTCGTTCAGGGTAAGTTGTTTTTAGAAATTTATACTTTAGTTTAAAAATTCCATTCAAAACTATGGTAACAATCCAGGTGTCTTCCGACATTTGACATTTTTGTTCTAGCTAACTTGACAGAAACTTTCTGTACATGTACTTGTGAATTCATTTAACGAGTAAAATAATGTATATCCGAATCAGGGATGTATATAACACAATATACGTCCCTGTCCGAATCAATTCCATACTTGTACTAGTAATGCTGTTAAATTGATTTTGATAAATTCATAGACTAAGCCGTTTCTTCGTACAAATTGTAATTATGAAATTAATTTACAAATAGATATTTCATATATTGTATATTTTATTTTATCTAGTCAGAGACATATATGTGTATATATGTCTCTGATCTAGTCTTGCAATTTGAATTTTTATCACGTGACAAACGTACACTCGACTTTTACGAGACTTCGCGATAAACATGATGGCTGCGCCCATGGGATTGTAAACATTTCGTTTCCACGGCCTTCCATTATTTAATCTATCAAGTAAGGAACCGACTTTGATTTATTAACGAAATATATTCAGGTTCAATTACTGATACAGTTTGTGGTTTGATAATATTAACGCCATGATGTGCGTTACCTGGCACCAGTGCACCACCTGACTTAGCCAATGGCTGGCTATGGTTACTGCATATACTGTATCATGGCGCACTGGCGGATCCAGGATTATCCGAAAAGGGGGCCCACACCTGTATTATCCAAACTACAAAGAGCTGGAGTGGGGTATTCCAGTGGTATGGGACTCGCGTAAAGATCAGGAGATTCATGTTGTATCTGCATTGGTCATGACCAGTGGCGGATCCAGGATTTCCGAAAAGGGGGGGGGGCTGCATGGGTATTAGCCAAACTTCATGGCCATTTTTGGTGCAAAATCTGGATTTTTACCAGTAAATATGTGATCAAAAGGGGGGGGGGTGTGCCCCACCCCCTCTAAATCCACCACTGATTACAGTATCAGACGGTAAAAACCGAGGCCCTGTGTCATGGTCGGTGTGGTACATAAAAGATTCCTTACTGCTTCGGGTGGGTCCTTTGTAAAATTCAATATTTGTATGCAATTCATCAGTCAGATGCCGTCACCAAATACGCACATTAATTAATCATAAGTGTGAAGTTGAACAATAATCAATCAATCAATCACAGTCCCTAACTGCTTCTGATTGGTCTGACTTTCAGTTACAAAATTTATGTGCACTACAGTTCAGACTGATGTTGTCTCCAAATATGTTAAATAATTGTAGCAGTAATGTTTTTACAAAAATTGACATTGATGCAAGCAATTTATTCGTTTATTTGTAGATTCCAAAAGAGCCACTTCTGAAAACATATGAGATGTTCTCATTAGTCTGGACAAAATTAGTTCAGCTGCTGCTGCAAGGAAATCTAGCAAACCAGGATATACCCTATGCTATAATTTATTAGTGGGGGTATTCAGCATTAAAGAAATGGCAAATACTAGAGTAGAGGCCAGGGACTAACTAAACAGAAAGGAGATAATCTTCCAATTTTGTCAAAAAACTAAAATTGCATCTGTAAAAGGTAAGAAAACTGTTACATTAAAGAAGCTTTTTATGAAAAATCTAAATTTTTGAAATAAATTCTTAATATTCAAGCTCTGAAAGCAATTGTTTTTGGAGAAAATCATTATGTACATTTAAATGGTCTATTTATATTATATCTGCAGGATTCTGTGTCCACTCAGGTGTAAACAGAATGAGAAGCCCATTCCTGGAGAAAGTGAAATGAACAATGCTATTACTGAACAAGTGTCACGTGCAAGGAATAAGTTGAAAAAAAAGAGAAACTTTTCACATTAATTAATCAAAGTGTTTCTTAGTTTAAGACAAAATGCATTTTATGACTTTTACATCTACTCTTAACTATTATCAGAAATTCTTTTATAAAATTCAAAACAGGAAATGTGGTTTTCTTTCTTTTCAACCTTTTATGCAAGATTACAGACTGTTTCTTCAAATTACGCCTGGTTTCTAATACGCCTGGTCACTAATATGCCTCTTATTGTACAAATTACGCCTGGTCATTGAACAAGAATAATTTCTATATACGCCTGGTTTTTTCTAGCCAGGCGGACTAATTTGCATATTTGGGACAAAATTACGCCTGGATTCCGCCTAATTTTCCGCTTGGTTCTTGTATTGGGTGTAATAGAGTAAGTTCCACCTGGTTTACGCTAGTCTGACGCCTGGTTATCCGTCTCATTTACAGGCGTAACATTTCGTACAGGAAGGAGTATCTTACTGTTATCGTGCTAAAGGTTCAAAGTCAGATTTACGTCCATACAACAGTGTACAACTACAACTACAACCTTTAAACTTCTTTTTTTTTTTTTTAACTTTTTTACATGTGGCATCACATCGCTAAAAGTGGAGAACTTTTATATAAGGCCTCCTGTTCTAATCATTACTAGATCTGAGAAAATGAATGTCAAAAATCTCTTGTGGTATTACATTCTGTTTCTCAGATCTGGTAAAGATTAGAACAGAAGTTTCTATATAAAATTCTCCCACTTTTAGCGACCTGTAATTACATCTTTGAAATTAGAAATAATCATACTTTTGATAAGAATTTTGATACCCCAATCAGGGTATTTTACCTCGATTGGGGTATATACCCCGATTTGAACCTATACCCAACCAGTTGAAGAAATATTAATGGTATACATGTGTCAATGTTTGTCTATTCTAGCGAGGACAGCTGTGATGATTTAATCGATTCATTGTAAGAGTCTTTTCTTAGGGATAATTTTAAGTCTTGACCACAATCATGTGAATTCTTTTAGAAAACTTCCCCTCCCCCGCCAGGGTCACAACTTCTCACTCGCCCACTCGCCATTCTGGCTGTGGGCCACCGAATTCGCCGAAACTGATCGCTGACATGGCGACCGGCAAAATTGGCAAAATTAGAATCCGTATTCTGTTTGGTTTTTTTTTATTCCAAGGTGAAAACGACGATGTATGAATTTATGTTCACGAACAACACTTGTGTTGACCCTTCGGAACAACCTCGCCTTTTACTTGAACCTACGGAAAGATTTAGGATGTCCAAATGATGTTGACCAACATTTGTACGTACATGTAACTGCCGACTTCCTTGTCTCTGCTCTTTTCTCTTAATTTTCACATTTTGAAATGTTATTATGCACTATTTCATATAATAATAAAGATAACACATTTCAAACTACAAATGTATAACGATGTTCTGTTTTGTGAAATGATTTTTATTCGTACTTTCTTTTACCCGAACTACAGTCAAATCGACTTGTCTAGGGACTACTTCACAGTTTGTATTGTAGTCCGAGATTCTCTGCTCTTCTCCCACTTTTGATATCGGCGGTTTGTGAGAGATGGTCAGAGAGACTTTGTTCATCAAACATTGGAATTTCCGCAACTGCCGATATCAAAAGTGGGAGTAGAGCAGAGAATCTCAGACTATTTTCATTGCAATACACTGCCGTTACTGAGAATTAAGGATGCATGTGGAAATATCATAACCCAGCGTATAGCCTTCACTAAAGGGATAATGTGTTGCATGGTTCAGGCTGTTGCTTTTAGTTGATCAATCTCATCGCATAATTTGAATAACCAATCTAGCCTTTAAATATACAAATCAGTATAAATAAAGATTAAAAACACCTAACTGGAAAAGATGGACACTGGACACCCCATGCAGTGACGGATCCAGGATTTACGAAAAGGGGGGCCCACATGTGTATTTGTTAAACTACTCTGCCATTTTGGTGTCAAATCTGGATTTGTACTTGTAAATATGTGGCGGAAGGGGAAGAGCGCCACCCCCTGAACCCACCACAGTCCACTGCCATTGAATCACACATGATGGGATAACCTTATGAACAGGTTTCTCTGTGCACTACCTTATTTTCATTAACATAACTCATTTCAATCAAAATAAGGTCGGGGTGTCCTTTAAGTGTGATACATATAGATCTCTTCTCATGAATAGGATGTGAGTAAGAGTATCTTTCAGGACCTTCAGGTCCTTTGATTTATCTTTAGCAGCTCACAATAAATCCTACATATATAAGGAATAAATTACTACTGTCCGGGCCACTCACTCTGGAAACTGGAAAATCTGGATTTTCAATTATTCATCTTCAGAATAATTTCAAAAATGCAAAACTATTCGATAGATTTTAATTGTTTAGTCGTAACTTTTGGTGTATGCTATATGTTTGTATGAAGAAGCGTTCATATTTTATAGAAAAAAAATCAATTTTAGATAGGGCGATTTCCATGTTAAATTTTGACGTGACGTCGACAAGTTTCCCATAGACTCAATGTTAAACATCGGCAACGTCACGTCAAAATTAACATAGAAAACGCCCTATCTAAAATAATTTTTTCCTTATAAAATACGAATGCTTCTTCGTAGAAACAGATAACATACACCAAAAGTTATGACTAAACAAGATCTGTCGATTGATATTAATTTTGTAAAACTGTTTTAAAGATAAATAGGTGAAAATCCAGATTTTTCGGTTTACAAAGTGAGTGGCGCGGACAGTAATATTAATTTCACACATTTTTGTGCCATTCTGTTGATTTATCAGTTTATTCAATATATCAAAAGAGCTTTAAAGCATTTACATGGGACATTTTATCAGGATATATCTATTTGAAGGGATATTCAAGGTTCATGTCAAAGTTTAGATGTTTTGTTGGTTTTTAGCCAGAGTCAGCTGTCTCAAGTAAGCCATAGTCATAGTGTGACTTTTGTTGCCTATCCATCCATCCAACATCTGCCTTCCCAGGGACGTATATAACACATTTATACGTCCATGGTTTTCCATAAACTTTTTATACTTTCAGCTTTTTCTTCGAAACTGCCAGAGGTATTTTATTGCACTTGGTAAAGATGAATTCAAGTTGCATTACAAAATGTTGAAGGGTTTTTTTTGGCAAGATTGTCAAAGTATATGGATCTAGGGTGGGTGACACAGACCCCAGAATAGTGCTGTGCAGTGCACCAATGTTTTCAGTGCTCCATTGGGTAGGTCAGTTCTGTTCACCGATAATGATTTCCCGATTTAGGTTCAGCTCACTTCGTATTTTACTTTGCACTTTGGGAGAATAATGGCAGCAAGAAACGATCATGTGTGGGATTATTTTAATTAGTAGAGAGGGAGGGACAGATAAAACAGTGACTGATTGCAACCTTTGTGCAGCCGTAGCCCAGTTTTTTATGCTTTTGTCAGAGTTACACAATGTAAATCATGAATATGCCTTTTTAATTAGGATAAGTACATTTATACCCAGGGTAAGTGGATTATGGTAATCACTTACCCTTTGGTAAGTGGATTTTGGAAAAATTTCTAGAACATTGAGAAACTGCATTCACAGGCTTACTGTGAATCAAGGATGTATCCTGTATATTTGGAGGTCAAAAGTCAAGTTCACAGAGCATATGGATAACTGAAAGTAGTCTCCAAATCATAACTGAATTCCCCTTACACCTATCCACATGAAATTTTATATATAGACTCCTCATCAGTCAAGGAAAAGCTTTTTGATTTGAAGACAAAAGGTCAAGGTTACGGAGCATGGAAACTGAAAGTGGTTTCCAGGGAATAAATGAATTCACTTTACACTTATCCTCATATGTATTTGGTCTTGACATTGAATTCAGCCTCTGTTTTTAAAGAGTGAAGTAGGTGTGTCTCAGTGAATAAGGTGCTGGCTTTGTGATTGAAAGATCCCATGTTTGACTCCTGCTCTGGGCAACCAGTGTCCTGTCTTTAGGACGGAACAGAAAAAAACCAAGGTCCTGTGTCATGGTAGGCATGGCACGTAAAAAATTCATCACTGCTTCGGGTGGTCCATTGCAAAGGCATAAAATCCCATGCAGCAGATGCCATCGCCATATATGTGAAATAATTATGATTTGACGTAAAACAATAATCAATCAAGTAATTTTAAGTGTTGACTTACTAAGAGTGTGTCACTACCTTCACTCAAAGCCACTATAAGCACATGAACAAGTTTTTGTTATTCAAATTTGCTTCCGCTGTGGGTATTTGTCCTATAAGAACAGTTCTAGTTTTATTATTTATACTTTGGTATTTCCCATGAAGATTCCTTGTGCTGAGAACTTTCGTTTTGTGCCATCACTTTTTACCTCCTGACCTTGACCAGAGGCTTTTACGTACATTACAAAAACTTCAACTTTGGCTACGTCTTTTCAACCAATAGAGATAGGGCTATGCAAAATACCTTGTCTTTGCGACCTCTCCTAAACCCCTTGAGGGGTTTTGATGAAACTTGGTGTAAGGAATTATGATCCAGGAGAAACTGATCTGAGGTCATTTTAGAGGTTTTATAGGTGATACCTGGACAGCAGAAATGCATATCTATGAAAAACTGAATTATAGTTTAAAAGTCAGAGGATTATTATAGATTTTAATGTTAAACATTCTTTACTCCTGCTTATAATACATTTTTATATGCCCCTCATAAGATGGGACATATTATGTTAATATGGTGCTGTCCGTCCATCTGAGGTCATGTTTTCCAGACTTTTTTCTGAATTCATTCAAGGTATTAGATTGAAACTTGGTTCATAACTTTATATCAACAAGGGTCAGTACCGGTATGCATTTGGATATGTTTGCTTTGGTTCTGCCAGAGTTACGGCTCTTGAACTTAACAATTTTCAGGGATTTCACAGTTTTCCAGACTTTTTTCTGCAGTCTTTAAAGGTTTTGGATTAAAACTTTGTATATAACTTTACATCGAAGAGGGTCAATGCTAGTTTGCATTTAGGCATAATTCTTTTGGTTTTGCCAGAGTTACGGCACATGAACTTATAAATTTTCAAGGATTTTAACGTTTTTCTGATTTTTTTCTGCAAGTCTTTGAAGGTATTGGATGAAAACTTGGTATATTACTTTATATCAATGAGGGTAAGTACCAATTTGCATTTGGGTATGATTGTTTTGAATTTGCCAGAGTTATGCCCCTTGAACCTAGAAATTTTCAAGGATTTTACATTTTTCCGGATTTCTTTATGCAGTGTTTCAAGGTATATATATATATATTGGATTGAAACTTGGCCATTCATTCAAATTGATCCACTTCAAGCTAAGCGACGAGCGTATTATGCCACGTTAGGCATTGCTCTTGTTGTAAAATCTAACTGATTGTATGTTTAGAAAGAGCATCAATATCTCTATCGAAATCAACATTTCATGACTACTGTAGAAAGGGAGCGGACTATAGTTCATATAGAGATAATGACTATAAGATTTCAAACTGTTCTTTTTTCCTGATTTAAAAGAAAACTGAACGCGTTTTATATTGAAAATCATGAATGTTACTACATCTGGGACATGTTTTTATGCCTCCGGATTGATAGATTGGGGCATATTGCTTTTTGTCCTCTCTGTCTGTTCATTTCTTTGACGGTCTATTGTCAACTTTATCATTCATCATAACTTTTGAACCATGAGAGATAGAGTCTTCATCTTTGGCATGCATACTCCTGTAATAAACCCCTTTCAAATTACACCAAGGTCAGTGATCTCATGACCTTGACCATGACCTTAATGCTAAATTCATTTTGCCACAAGTTGCATAGTGATTCACAAACACATCTTGTTCACTCTGTTCCATATATTGTGCTGTAAATAATCCAGGACCATTAACCATATGGACTTTTTTGATTAATTGAAATTGTATTTATTATTGTTATTTTCAGATTAGATATATTATGCAGCTGATCTTTGACTTCCTTCTGGTCCTGCCTTTGATATGTGCTATTCGTATTAATGTGAAAGAATGTCCACTAAATAAGACAGCATGGGAAGCTAGGGAACGAGCATTTGTACATGTATGCAAACCACCTGAGGTGTATCACTGTATACAAGATGACCATGATGTCTTGATGGAAACATGCATGACTGCTGTCCATATAGACCCTTCAAGCGATGGTATATCTTACACCATTACTGAGAGATTTTTGGGCCATATGGCATAACTATAACATTACCTTAACTAATTAACAATATACATAACATTTTGTTTAAGTCAAAAAAAAAAAGGGTGTTTCTAGTGACAAAAAAAAAAAAATAATAATAATAATAATTTTACCTTAAGTAATAAATAATAATATGACGTGATATTTTGTTTAGGCCAAGGAAAAAAAAATTGTGTGTTTCTAGTGACATTGGCAAGAAACTTAGGATAGGTACATCAAATTTTGTTTTTTACTTTTGTTTATTTTTTTTTTTTTTCATTTTTATATAAACATGATCCACAGGACAGGATCTTTAAGGCCAATTCTGATAATGAAATTTGTAACCATAATATGCAAATAACAACACATTGAAAAAAAGCAATTTCACAGTGACTGGACAATTCTTGAGTACATATTATTACATGTAATAAATTAATTAAAAGATTATTATTATTAAACGAACGTATATTACAACAGGAAAGCAAAGTATGAGCTTTCTGTAGTTTTACTTGGATTATCTTTATGGAAAGTTGTAGACGGCACTCTTTTTTTTAATGGTGTAACACTCAAGAATTAGTCTAGAATATTATTTCACACTATTTCTTGTATTAAAAACAATATTAATTGATAAAAAAATGTATTGATGATGTATATTTAGTCAATGTAGGTTTATCTGCATCAAACTGACTTGATTATAATATAACACAAAGCCCTAGGTGTCCCTAGCAGTGTCTAGGTTCAGAATCGGACTCTAGACTTAGATTAGTATGACCCTGAGTTTTAAACTGTGCAAGCTATTCAAGCACAGCAACCAGTACAGATACAACATGATTGAAACTAAAATGAGTCATTCAAACATGCAACAGTGTGGAATACGAAAGAACTAGGTGCGCTTTAATTGTGGCACCAATGACAAAGTACCATGACTTTGAGCTGATCAATCTTCCAGCCCTTTGTGATGCATAGAAAATAACTGAAATAAGACGTTATCATTTTAAATAAAAACTGTAAACACAAATGTGCATTTATATAGACATCGTGATAAAAATAATTGGGGTCAGGCGAAAAAATTAGGGTCTGTCAGGTCACTGGAAACACATGCATGATTTCTCATCCTGTATGCCATTCTCTTACAAATATGTTCATGTAACATAAATGTCCATATTTCTCTATATCGATATTTATTTAGTGCAACAGATGAAAATCAGATCCATATGATATAGAAATTAGTTGTAAATGATGTTGAAATGATTTATTTTGATACCAGGTGAATGCTTTTAAAACTATCCCATTCAATTCAATATGGTCTGTATGAGGACTTAGAGCCACACCAATTTGATGAAAAGTTGTCTGGAATCCTTCTCATAAAGAACCAATTTCTAAATAATTGTAATATTTTATGACTTTGTGATTCTTTTGTGCTGGGATGTTTTTTTTTTTTTGCCTATTCTGGTTTAAAATAACCATTGTTGGACATGATATAAGCATTAGAAAAACAGATAAAGTTGTTCTTTAGAAGTTGAAAAACCATGAAGTCCATCAGAAAATTCCAGATATGAGATGGATGATGACCGGATTAATGTGTACTTTTCTAATTTTGTACAGAAAATTTAGGGATGACATTTTTAGACTGAGTTACTAAGAGTTGTCATCTGATACAGGCTCTAGGGTATACCTCTTTTAAGGTGTGAAAAGTCTTAAATTGCTTGCTCTAAAATTGATTAGTGAAAACTACAAAACATATAACTACAGATAAGCTTTACTGAAAATATGTTTATTACAAAATAAGTAGGAATCTCAACACAAAACTAAGGAAATTGTTTTGCAAGTATATCACATGAGTGCATAATTCCTCTTAGCTATTTTTATAAATTATATACTTATACACACGTAAGATTACATTCATAGGTTAGGAAAGGCTTGTTCGGTCAGCCACATATATTCTGCAAGTTCAATACTCTTGCTAAAGAAGGATTGCAACAAATACATTGGAATCCTATTCATTAGTCTCATTATGTTATTAAAACTCAATTAAGAAATGAATATGATATTTTTTGTAGATGAAACTCCTTCCTCCCCAAACCAGGATGGAAAACTGCATCAGTGCACATACCATGTACATGTACTAGATTTCCTCCCTTTAAGATGTTTGTTTATCCCTTATCAATTTATTTTTCCTTGTCATGTTAATATTTTCAAACATCAATGCCAAAATTGAGTTTCTTTTAGGATTTATTTAAAATACAAGAAAAAAACCCAGTGAAAACCATTATAACATGATATCATAGGAACATTTTTGTTGATGAAGGTCTACCAGAAATCATCTAGCCAATCAGATGTGCTCTTACATGCTAAAAGTGTCATTTTGGTCGTTATGTAAGTGGTGTTTGGTTTTTACTTTGTCATTCTGATTCTGAGTCAGCCTGCATCTCATAACAATAATGATTACATATGTGGTGATAATGTGACCTTGATGGTCAAGACTGATTTACATTTGACCTAATAACAAATTTAAACTTCAGCCTTTACTTTTTAACAATAGAAGATAAGACTTTGATACTTCACATGCATATTCCTTGTGGCAAGGCCTTTGCATTTGTACCATAATTTATTACTTTGACCTTGTCTGTAAGATTTGACCTACATTTGATTAAATGTCCTTGTTAAGAATTTATTTGCCCTTTTGGGGGAAAATGTTTAACAAACATTTCATGTTAATATGTTAATATTCATTGTATACACTGCCATTAACATTACATACAGAACATAATCATCCTGTTTGTTATATACAATATAGTTATCTTATTTCAATATTTCAGGTGGTTGTCCTTGGGCACTGCATACGGACAGTGGAAAAACTGTTATGGGAAGTCCTTTCAACCCCTGTAGTGGAAATGGATGTCCAAAGAAGGATGACCCTAAATACTGGACCAATCAACTGTACAAATGTATGTACTGTACATATATTTATACAATGCTTGAACCATTTAACTCTACTGTTTGGGACATGCATGCATTGTGATACATGTACTTTGATCTTCATCGTTCATTGACTGTCTGGCTGTTAACATTGAGTTTGTGATTGTGGGTCAGATACCATTTAAGACAATGTCAATTATTCTCAAAATCTGAAGCAGATTCAGCCAAGTGGATGAGGTGCTCGGCTTGTGACCAGGAGGCCTGGGAATAAACACACACGACAAATAAAGAAATTGTAGATAAACCACATGGAATAAAAACTTATATTTCACAGTATTCAAGAAACTATTATGTATGGGTAGTTGTTGAGGTGAAAATTTTTCCTGGAAAAATTCTGATACTGTCTGATTTTATCATATGCTCTGAATGCTCATGTGAGCTATACAGGACAATTTGGGCCTCTTCTTTTGTTCTTTAAAATCAAAACAGGATTGTTGCTATGTTAATAAGTTATCTATTGTTGTATAAGTAATTTATAAATAGATAATATAATAGTAGAGAAAATTGGTAGAACTTCAGAAATATGTTACTTTTTGTTTAGATCCATTATGTCTCCACCATCATGTTCAGACAACTGTACAGACTACAGAATCTTTGTCTACCAAAACTTGGTTGCTGAATATAACTGAATCAACTTCTGCAAGTTCTGAGATACTACAAAATAGGTATAACAAGTGAATTATCTTTGATTTATATGACACTTTTTTTTCAGTTTTATGCTAACATAACATATATCCAAAACACTTTTATTCTACGTACCTCCGTACCTACTCCTTTGGCATCTTCAGGTTTTCTGAACAGAGAAACATGGAATATACAGTTGACACTCGTTATCTCAAAGTTGCTTAAGTCGTAATTCCGTTTAACTCAAAGTCAAGTTCAAGTCCCGAATTTTTTTCTTTGATTTCTATAGGATTTTACTTTGATCAAGTGGAAGTCGGATAAGTCGAAATTCTGCTTATGTCAAAGGCATTTTTTAGTCCCAAAACTCCATTTTCTTTATATTTTACACTTGTTATCTTGAAGTGTCAATGTTTGTACAAAATAAATTGATTAACACAGCAGTAAAGGTAGAAAAATCGCAAACAACCAATTATCCCAGCGGGGAATGTACAGTAATGATCAAATATTTGACCATGAAGCCATTTCACCTGATCAATGATGATTAGATAATTGGATTTCATCGGCATTTGTCATTTTAGAATATTATGCTAATCTCATTTGTAAGACATCTTCATTTAGGGCAGATACTAGGCCAGTATCATTTTTGCAGCTTGTAAATTATCAAATGAATTAAAAATATAAAGAGCTGAAATTACGATTTTTAAATTTTTCTTCATTTAGGCCATCCTTAAAAAATTTTATATTTTGCTGTATTTGCTCAGGTTTTTGTATGTGGGTAGGTAGGTAGTTTTTTTTTTTCAGACCAACTGTATATAACTCAATAAAGATATCAAAATGCATTTCACCATCATTTAGCATGAAACTTTAGATTTTGTTTAATATTCTTTGATTTGCTTCGAAAACAGACAGACACAAGACAAAGTGTATTCTGTGTAAGCATTTAATCATGGCAAAAAGAATAGAATACTTCCAAAACTTATTTTTCTTGAATTTAATTTCATTAGTCTATGCCAGAAGATCAAAACATTCAAATACTTCAAAAACTTGAATATCAAACAACACAGATAGTGCCAGGGTTAAAGTTAATTCTTCTTTGGTAATCGCTTTTATAACTTCTCGTTTATTTTCTCTGCATGATTTGCACATCGGCAGCACCACTCTATGTGACTTTACAGCATCCGCATCCCTTCTGGTATCGTCTGTCGAGACGCAATAGTAGATCTCCTTGCGCGTAACTCCACAGTTTAAGGGACTTCAATTGGACTCTGGCAACTAAGTTGCAGTCTTATGAATACCACTACCTGCAATCCATCACCTGTGGATGAAAAAAGAAAACAAGGCTATAAATTTGAATATTCTTCAAACTTGAAATTTTTTGCAATTGATCCGTTAGACAAGCATAAAGCTCTGGAAATGCATGATAGTATAAGACTCTTGACTTTAGCATTCCCACAGTGTCTGTTTTTATATTCAATAGAATAGTATTGTAACTTTATTTATACTTCATAGAGTAACATGGATTATCTATTGGTTTGATTAATCAGACAAAAAGCCTAGATAGACGAACAGATTTGCAGCCTGCTTTACCTGTAAATTTTGGTTTATCCACACTTAATTTTGGTACAGGTTTGGTACGTTGTTGTTGCATCAAGATATCAAATGCATACCCTTTGGTGGTATTGCTATGACCAGGTTCTTCTTCACTGACAGGAACAAGTCCTTTGTTATCAACATCGATTGAAACATACTTCAATCTTTTATCAAAGTCTGTTTATTTGGTACTAAGATGAATTAAGCGCGATGTGGTTCACATGAAGAATGTTTCTGTACGCTAAAAAGACGTTTCGGTACATATGTTTGGGTGACTTTTTCACTATGTTTTAGTCTGGGTGTGACTAGCCAAACGCACACTGTGGATGTTAATTTCATCCCTAAGATTTTGTAGCCGATCCACTGATGGGCTGAAAATCAGAGGTCACCAGAACGTGAATCCTTACGGGGTTTCACCAGATTTTTATACGCAATGGAACAAATAGAGAAGTGGAATAAAGATATGGTTTTTAACAGATTGCGTCCATACAAAAGTTAAAATGTTTACGTCTATATAAAGATGTCTACTGTTCGGTTTACGGTATTTTTAAGTACATGTACGCATGATCACAAGTATGCAAGATAAATAAGGCATATGAGTAAAAAAAAAATAAATAAATAAATATATATATATATATATATATATATATATATATATATATATATATATATATATATATATATATATATATATATATATATATATATATAGACCATTCTACTGGGCAGTTTCTACATAGTTATCTGCCCTTCACCGATAGGTGTTCGGGTCGTAACCGCCATTACGGTACTGAAAAAAGTTATCAAGATAGTAAAATGACCTATGAGCGTAGTGGTTAAAACAATATTTGTGTTTATTAATGTTTAATTGAATGGTCTGATAGTTGACTATGATTGAAAATTAAGTAACGTGTTTGTTTTTATAGTCCATTATCAATTTCAGTTTAAAATTTAAATATAAAAAATGGAAAAAGAAAAGGAACCTTTCTCCGGCCTTACTAAAAATGTTGGTCACCAAAATAAGTTATTTATTCAGTAATGAAAGATGTTTTTATGTATTACATATTAATTGGATAATTATTAAATAATGATAAAACTTATTAAATACATATCAGAGACATAGACTACTTTCAAAACATAGTCTATGTTTCGGTAAATATCAATATCAACACCTAGACCATTTCACAAACAAAGATTTTTCGAAACTAAATTTCGCTAAATTTCAGTATGCAGATGTATTGTATTCAGGGATGAGAAATTACTTAACTATTTCCAAATTCAGGCTATCCGTATTTGAAAAATCTTGGGTTGAAAGTTTCGGAAAATCCTTTAAAAATTTTCGTATTATGATCTTTTGGAACATGACCTGCAGTTTTATGAAAATTGAGTACAACTCTACAGAGACGATACTTCGCAAGTACCGAAATCAGCTTGTCCAAAATAACTTAGATAAACAGTGGCGGATTTACAGGGAACAGAGGGGTCGCTCACCTCACCCTCGGCAGTGACCCAAAATTTTACCAAAACCCTGTATTTTGGCCAATTTTGTGTTAAAATTGACAAAATTCGCCCCCTGACCCAAAGGAGGCGCTGGATCCGCCATTGGATAAAAAACGAACGTCAATTCACTGCATTACTTCCCTCGTGTATGCAATGTTAATTAATTTGCTTCAATCAACATACATGTGTATCAATAATAGTCTTATGGATGATGGGGTTAAACAGCCGACATCATAAAATCCAGTAAGTTTATTGCGTAATACGGACGACAGTTTCTGGAATGCAGCTTTAACTTTCGCCAAGGATACCTATGCTGAGATATTACTGACCCCAGGTGATAACCTGGTTTTACACCTGTTACATAATCCATTTTCTGGTAGTACAAGCTACCACTCGACATAGGGATATGGATCGAAGTAACAATCATGAGAATAATCAGAGATTTATGTCTCTGAAATAATTCAATTTTAATAGATCAGTACTAAACAGTATATTATTCATAAAAACTTGCATTATAAGCGATAAGATTGAATCTATCTCCATTTGCTTTAGGTTTTGTAATGTAATGTTACTAAGGCAACCCATATGGCAAATAGTCTGTATTTCATCTATAATCACTGTCAAAACTGCAAAAACAACTGAATAAAAAAACCAAAAAACAAATGGAAAAAAACATTAGGTAGTATCAGCTGATGCAAGTACTTTTAAACTTGTTTAAAAGTCTTTTACTGATGATATGAGACTAGGCTGATGATAGCCATATTCAGTACCTTAATGGCGGATAGTCACGTGATCTAACGATGGCCGCGCCCGTGTATTACGCAATAGAATGGTCTATATATATATATATATATATATATATATATATATATACATTGTATATGGTCTTCATTATTGTTTTTTAAATAAGGTCACACATATCCTATATCCCGAGGTACCTATGGGGCGTACTGAGTATGGCACATTTCCGTAACAGTTTGCTAGTGCTGATATTTTTACTTTCTTCTTGATAGATTATCATAATATCCATTTTAATTTGATTCTGTACCAATATTTAGGTACCTGTACCGAAACGATAAAAATCATGTATCGAAATGTCTTTGTACCATGTATCGAAATGACCTATTTTTGTGTACTGAAGCATCTTTGTACTGAAATGTCAAGCACCCTCTTGGCCCTACGCCATGTTTAATAAATCTAAATTCCAGAATAGCTGATCTCGATCCAAAAAAAAAAATATGCTCAAGTTGTCATAAAAAATTCGAGTCGCGCAATTTCGCGTGAGTCGGTCGCAAACATACTTTTATTTAAGGATGGCCTTATCAGGTTGTCATTAAATTGACGGATAATAGTTAGAATTTAGTTGGTAGAAAGATGCATTACACAGACTAAAATATAGAATAACAAGTAAAACAATGCATGTATATTCATATGTTAATAAGAATGATTGAAAAATGGTAACATAAACAGCTGATGTTTATCTCGAATTCCGGATGTCGAAATATTTACTTTGGTCCCGTCGTAGCTGTACATGAAAAATCTTTAAAATTATCAAGAACAATATGAAACACTGACTTTGTCAAAATTACCGATAGACATGCATAATTTAGTTTAATGAAATAGTGAGTCTCATCTCATGGACTGGAACTTTTGAGTCTGGTTATCTCTGTTCACAATAACATTGCATTTAGTATAAATTTAAATCTAAGATTGAACCTATTTATGTATATTTTTTTAAAAGGAAACGCCTGGAAACAATGTTTGGTCTTATCCTAGGAATTTTTGCATGGGCTTATACAGAAGGATTTGAAAAAAAAAATTTCTCCAGAATCACAAGTCACAATTATGTCAAATTTGTTCAAGAAAATGTTTGACCTATTTTCAGGGTCATCAAATTTTTCCTGTAGATTTATATAGGACAATTTTCTCAAGAACGCTTTTCCTCAATGTTTTCATGTTTGGTGCTGTAAAAGACTGAATTCGAGGACTTTATTATAGCGATATTTAGTGAAATTGAAGTTCTGGCTTTCCTTGATTTGACATCTTTTAAACTATAGCGTTGTGTATTGCCTCTTAAGATAATTGCCAAAACAGAATCACTCAAAATGGGTGTGTTGTACAGTATTCAGCATCAGTTGATGAGTAGCGTCCACTCTTGGGAATGGACTACTGGAACATTTTCTCTTCTGCAAAGCAACAGATTTATAATGGTATACTAGCGGAAAAAAGAAACAAAGTTTATTTTCGATAGTAATTATTTTACTTAATTCATTGATAATTAGTTCATTGTTTTGGTTTCTCGATTCTTTCATCATTACTGAATACACTTTGATAATTATAGCCCCCGCAAACGAAATTTGGGGGGGTATATAGGAATTACCCTGTCCATCCGTCTGTCCGTCCATCCCGATTTTTGTCCACTGCATAACTTTTGTACCGTAGAACTATGAATGATCAAACCTGGTATGTGGATGCATCATGGGAAGGGGATGTGTCATGTACAAAGAATAGAGAATAGGTCACTGTGACCTTGGCTTTGACCTTTGACCTCTATGATAGTAAATAACACCTAGGATTATTACACCTGTTCTGTGGATGCATCGTGGGAGGGCAATGTGTTGTGTACCAAAATTAGGTCACTAAGACCTTGATTTTAACCTTTACCTTTGACCTCAGTGATGATAAAACCTTGTTTATCTCAAAAATAATTCAGATTCCCACCCCTAAACTATATATTTTCCGATTCCTCCGGACAAGAGGAGTTGTATTGGGGGATCCCCAGGGTCATTCCCCACCCCACCCCTCATTCCAGGAATCTTCAGTTATCTTAAAACTGGTTCAGATCCCCAAATAGGGTCTGGATAATACTTCACACCAATGTTTTCCATGATCCTAAGGTGTATATCTCATTGTATGGAGCGTGTTGTTCGTCTGTGTGTCTGTCCATGAAACTTCTCTGGGCCATAACTTCTTCCTTTTACTTAGGAGGGAGGTCAAATTTTACACAAGTGTTGTTCAAGATATAAGGTTATGTCATGACTTAAACCAAGGTGATATATTCAAGGTCAAGTCAAATATCACCAATATCAATAGGAACTACATGTACTTGTAATTAAGTTAAATATCACCAATGTCAATAGGATCCACATACTTGTGATTACCGGGTAAGTCAAATATCACCAAATCAACAGGAACTACCATACATACTTGTGATCAAGTTAAATATCACCAATATGAATAGGAACTACATACTTGTGATTAATTCAAATATCGCCAATATTCTTGAGTGATAGAGGGATTTTCAGAGATAATGATGAGAAAATAGAATGTATAAATTGGTAAGGAAGCCACATGTCAATAATGAACATTTTCATTCAAACATTTTAATCTAAAAATGATAAGTAATTAAAGCATTTGGATCAGCAGGTAGGATGATTACAAAGAGAGACTTCATATTTTTTATCCAGTAAAAGATTATTGATGACATTGGCTTTTTACATGAAATCATTATTATTTGAAATCCTGAATAATTGAGCATGGTAGTGACACATATTGAACTTCCCAGAATTCATTTGACAGTTTTATATAAAATGTTTATAAGTTAAGAGTCATGAGGGATGGAGGAAATGGGTTTCTCAGAAATGATCTTTTGTGTGTACATGTAGTGCCTTTACTTTTGAGTAATTTTACTTTACAGATTGTTATTATATCTTGTCAGTTATGCTAATCTGACTGGTAAGTTAGGTGAACATTGTGATTCATTATTTTATCATATGAAAATGGTAATTTAAAGTTATATAACATTACTTATGTAGGAATGAAGAAACAGACCCCTTACCAAGTATACTGGGAGCCATGGCAGGAGTGGTAGGGGTAGTGATCTTCAGTACAGCTATCATTATCATGTGTTATAGAAAAAGAAGGAAATGTGAGTAACACAGGATTTGATATTCATGGTTTGATTTCAGCACTTACCGGTCAACAGACCAGACTATCTCATGCAAAAGATACCCAACTGTTGATTGAAAATCAGTGAGTCTGGTAAGGCCATGTAAAATTATTTCTATGTTTCTCAGACACCGCCGCAGGCTCAAATTTGGCGCCGACGAGTCGTATTTATTGCAACTTCCGAAAAAAATAGCCGCCGTTTCTCCGTTTTGATCCATCGTTAAATATAAAACATCTATTCAACGAACTAGGAGAAAGAGAAAGTATTTTGTCAGTGTTAATAAAACACTTAATGTAATGCTATTAAATAGCAGGGACCGGGAAGATTACACGCCCTTTGACATAGTCCCATTCAGATCCAAAATGGCGCATAAAACCATTTAATCAGTGCACCCTACTGCACAATCAAATTTTGAAGCAGCGAACATTGGTTCCACGATGTGCTTTTTCGGCGTCTTTGTAATATCTGGTTTGATAAAGACACATTATTTACGGCAATATGATCTTAACAGTGCTTCTGAAAATGATCCCCAAAGCCTATCCAAATTACTTTAAAAAGCTTAGCTTCTAGTCAGTTATTGTTCCTTTATTTGGCACAAGCGCTAGTGGTCGTTATAGTGAAGTTGCATGTACCCCCGAATCAGCTGATCTTGAAAAACAGCCGGACCAGTAGCCCGATTTACTAACAGTCGTAGACGTTTGTCGTAACAGTAAATCGGGTATTTACGAGATCAACTACGTATTCCTACTTCATGTAAACACCCCTTCACACCGTAACGAATTGACAAAACGTATGTGTAATGAATTGTACAAATTTGACACAGTCCGCCAAAGTTTGCGCTGTGCGTTTGTTCTACAAATTGAATACATCACGTGGCTTATTTATACATTACTCAATAACTGTGTTTCTACTTCTCTATAATTTCATTCAAATTTTCAGATCATATACACATGCAACGCAATTTCGTTCAAGATAAAAACAAGTCGCAAAACTGCAAGAAAGTTAGGGGTGTAACAATTCACCGAAGTTTCGATACTTTTCGATACTTTTCCTCGATACGATGTTTAATTCAAAATTCCAAATTTCGGTTCGGTTCAAAAAAAAAAAGAAAATTTACGGGATCGGCATTATATAAATATGTCAACTTCCAAAACAGCTATGGTAGACGAATCAGTGACAGTGAATGATACGATCCTGAATGATATGGCTTCAGAGAGCAACAACAATGTTGTCAAAATTAGGGATTCTCCTGCAAGTTACAGGAGTGGAGTCTGGAAATATTTTGGATTTCGCATAAATGTAAAACAGGGCAATGAAGTAATGGACAAAGAAAAACTGTGTGTAAAGTGTGTACCCTAGCCTAGGTTGTCAAAGATGGCTAAGTACTATCTGTCAATCCCTGCAACTCCAGTGGCATCCGAAAGAGTGTTCTCAACTGCAGGTGACATTGTGATGGCTCAGAGAGCTGTTTTGAGTCCAGAGCGTGTCGATTTGCTCATTTTTTTAGCTCACCTGAGTCAAAGGCTCAAGTGAGCTATAGTCATAGTGCGCCGTCCGTCGTCGTCGTCCGTCGTTAACTTTTTCACATTTTCGACTTCTTCTCTGGAACTACATTGCAGATTTGGATCAAACTTTGTGTAAATGATGTACTCAAGGTCCCCTACTAAAATTGTGTTCGGGATCCAGATTCCCTCGGGTGGATCCAGGGCGGGACCAAAAGTGCCCAAAAGGGTACCCCTCTTCAAACATCTTCTTCTCCAGAACCAGTACATAAATGGGGAAACTAATTGCATTTCAACAATCTATAAATATGGGTTATTAAAAATTGTGTTCGGGGTTAAGATCCGTCGAATACAAATTTACGCTTTTTTGACATGTTTCTGGACTTAGTCATTTCACTGAAGAAAAGTCTCATGTTTTTCAGTTAATTGACATTGATGATTTCTTAATGACTATTTTGATCATAATTGTGGTAAGGAATATTATTGTGAAAGAATTTTGTCATTATCTCAATTTTTGGATTTCTTATGAATTTTTTAAGACTTCCAAAAAAATGGGGGGGATTGGCCATTTTTCACATTTTCAACTTTTCCTAGAAAAATACATGAAAGATTTTAATGAAACATGGAATACATGAAGTACTAAAAGTCCTCTATCAATTTGGTAAATTTCATCCAAATTGGTTAACAGATAATGCCACCATGTCTAAAAAGTAGGTCTCACAATGGTACATATACCGCTTGGTAATTGAAATATGGAGAGTAGCGGTTCAAATCCAGTTGTGGTCAAAAAAAAATGTTTTTTTTTTTTTTACACATTTAAATAAGTTTTGAGATGTTTCTCAACACTCAACATATGAAATTAGGAATTTTACGTTTAAAACTTCCAAAAAAAAAAAGGGGGGGAGTTGGCCATTTTTCACATTTTCAACTTTTTCTACAAAACTGTTTGATGGATTTTAATAAATCTTGGTAGAAATAAGTCACTTATGATCCTCTTTAAATTCTGTTGTTTTCGTCCAGACCTCTCTACAGGTAGCGCCACCATAGTCAAAAGTAGGTCACAAAAGAGTTCCCTCCTTTAACAATATTCTTTTTCATACGGGCTGTATACAGAGACAAACAGAATGCATAGAAATGATCTAGAGGGATGAGTGAAGACGTATTGTCATTTTGGTTCCCTTCCAAAATCAAATTTTAGAATTTTTTTTCAACATTTCTTTGGACTTGGTGATTCAATGCAGAAAAAAAGTGTCATATTTCCTAGTTAATTGATAATGATGATTTCTTATGGACTATTGTGATCATAATTATGGTTAGGATTGTTACTTTGAAAGAATTTTGTCAATATCTCAATTTTTGGATTTTCTATGAATTTTTAAAGACTTCCAAATGAGGGTCTATAGGAACAATTCAATCACATTTTTCACTTCTGCTGTTATACCACATGAAAGATTTTAATGAAACATGGAATACATGAAGTACTAAAGGTCCTCTATCAATTTGGTAAATTTCATCCAAATTGGTTAACAGATAATGCCACCATGTCTAAAAAGCAGTTCTCACAATGGTACATATACCACTTGGTAATTGAAATATGGAGAGTAATGGTTCAAATCCAGCTGTGGTCAAAAAGTTTTTTTCATTTCTTTACACATCTAAATAAGTTTTTAGATGTTTCTCAACATATGAAATTAGGCAATTTTAAGTTAGATCTGGACAATATTTGAAAAAATTGTTGTTCATGTCCCAGACTTGAAATCAGTCAACAAAAGGCCCCACCTAAAGAAAATGACTAACTTGTTGCCCTGAATGACTTCTTGCAGAGACAAAGGAAATGCTTAATATCAAAATCACCTGAATGGATGTGCAAAAAAGTGTTGTTTTTTATTCTAGCCTGAAATAAAATTTGACATATTTTCAACATCTGTGTTGACTTAGTCACATTAATGCAAAAATAAATGAATTCTTCCTTCATGCATGACTGATCATCTAGGTACTCAGGTGAGCGATATAGGCCCACTTGGGTCTCTTGTTTAAAATCATACCTGGAAATCCCTAAAGACCGTCTACAGATTAACATACAAGAATAGTACTAAAGAAAAAAGAGGAGTTACCGGCCCAGTTATGTGGCAGAAGTCACCATGGAGCTATACAATACATGAATATAAATAATATAATAGAACATTTAACACATTACAAAAATATTTGATTGTAGTGCAATTACGATACCGACTTAGGACGGTCATTTAATTTGACAAAAGCCAAACAAATGGTGTGGTTAACCAGTTTACGGGCCCACCTTCCCACTCACCGTAACAGCAGAACAATCAAAAGACGTACATTTAAAAATTTATAAATAATCCTCCATGTAAAGAATAAGGGTCAACAGGTATCGCATATTGAGAGGTCATAAAAATATAAACACGTAAGGTATTGTAAAACACATAATGGTATAAAAATATATGCGACATCAACATGATAAACCGTGCTCTGCCAGTCTGAAAGCGAGCTAAGACCCTAGATCTGTAGGAGTCCCGACTAACAGTCAGAGGGGACGAGGTTCAGGACCATGTCTCCTCTGAAAGAGGTTTGGACAAGGCCCGTCATATAGTCCCCACCGCCCTGTTAGTCAGCGTGCAACGTTCAAGTAAAAGTCTGCATAAGGCTGTAGAGGGGCCAAATACAAGACCTATAGTCTTTTTGATGATCTCAATATCATATTGTCTATTTAGGAGACGTTTGACTATTTTATTACATGATAAAATAACGTTATCGGAGCCTTTTAGTTACCTTACTTTATATACGAGATCACCGTAAAAATAAGGATGGGAAATTCCATTGGATACATACTGTTGAAAAGAAATATTTCCAAATTTAGATAGAAGTTCTGAATAAGATCTGAAGAATTTGCCGAATGTTTTTCTTAGCTTGTGATATCTGTAACCCTGAGTAAAAGTTTAGTAGTAATTTGTAAATTTCATTTATGAAAGTCCAAAACATCGGTGCAGCCTCTGACAAATCGAACTAATTGAGATATATAGATACCATATGATGGGAGTCGAGGGACATCGCCATCCAAGTAAGGGAAATTAACAATAGGAAATCCAAAATCCTCACGTTTATCATAAATATTAGTATATATTAGGTTGTTGATAATTTTGATGTTTAAATCTAAGAAAGGTGTAGATTTATCTCAAGTATTAGCTTTATTCAATGTGAGCTCTGGTGGATATATTTCTGATATAAATTGTTCGAATTCAGGGTTATTGATAACCAAAATGTCATCCAGATATCTGCAAGTATTATTAAATTTGTCAATGAGGTCAAAACGTTTTGATTTTTGAATAGAAACCATAAAATCCCTCTCATAACAATAAAGAAATAAATCTGCTATCAGAGGCGCGCATTTAGTACCCATAGGAATCCCAACTATCTGTTGATATATCCTGCCATCAAATTGCACAAAAATATTATTCATGAGAAAATCTAGTGCTTTACATAATTCCTTGCAAGTCCAGTATTTATATGAAGTATATTGTTTGTTGGAAAAGAATCCAGAGTTATTGGAAGTACATATGTACGTTTTAGATTCTCTGTGAAAACACCATTGTATAAGAGACAGCAACTTGCTTTTAATCAGATCATGAGGCAGAGATGTATAAAGTGTAGAAAAATCAAATGTAGAAATTTGAGTCGCTTTGAAATTTAGCGAAAGAAGTTTGTCCATAACTTCATGAGAATTTTTAATCGACCAAAAGTAATTGATGTTACTATTATGAAATGCGACATCACAATATTTGATAATATGATCTTTTATAGCAGTTAGAGCAGATGTAATATGTTTCGATAGTACCGTAGTAGAGCAGTGGCTAGAATTAGATATGAAACGTGATTTATACGGACTTTTATGTAGTTTTGGGAGCCAATACATGGTTGGTAGATCAGATTTATCAGTTTTAATTTTGAAGTCGGACATGGTCATGAGGTGATCGTGCAAGGTGCTCTCTTTTGAGGTAGGGCTTTCAACATATGTATTAGTGGAGTTTAATTCATTTTTAAGTACTTCAATATAATATAGTTTTCAAACAGCTATTATGTTATTACCTGCTTTATCAGCGGGAACAAAGACATATTTAGCATGTAAGTCAGCTAACTTCTTTTTAATAGAATTTGTCGTCAATGTATTAGGCTGTTGAAATAAATGCGGATTTTCCGTAAAGTTCTTAATACGGATATCGACAATTCTTAAAATCTCGAATTTCCAATCATTAAGAGCATGAACATTTACCTGTTCTTTTTTACACCAACGTTTACAATATGTAGTTAAAGCATCTTCTATAACGTCACGGCATTTATTGAAATCTATCCTGGACGGTAACCTATATTTAGGTCCTTTTCCAAAAAGGGTGCGCAATTTCTTGTCCGAAATACAGTTTAGGTCACCAGTAATAACATGACCTGCCGGTTTATAAACATATTTCACAAGAACACGACGAAGGAATAGAGTCTGAAACATCAGGGTTAGATGTGACTTTATTATAATTTAAAATAAGATTTCTTATAGGCTTTTTGTACTGGTAACAAATAAGTGGAGGTACTAAATTCTCAAAATATTGTGGGATTTTAGATGTGACTCTATGATCACGGAAAATATTAGAAATGTTAAGTAGATCGAAGCCTTTATTAATAAATTTAATTTTGAGAAATTGCTGCTTGGGTGGAAGAGACGGAATACGAGGAAAGAGTTTATTATATGAAAATAAAATAATCAAATTGAGTTTATATCAATCAGAATTGCGTAAACTTCGAAGATCAGCTTCGTCCAGGATAGGTTTCAATTTATTTACCGGAATAGAGGATAGTGCATGCAAAAGTTCATGACGGCCATTATTTTTTGCGATAAATAGAAGATCGTTTAATGACCTATTCAAACGATTACGTTTTCTGATGTTACGATTACGACGACGACCATGTGACCTACGTTTTCTAATAGTTTTATGTCTTAATGTAAAAATATTGATCTTATTATGACGAGAAGAAATATTACCTTGTCGATATATTTGGTCGTTGCGACCAAGAGGGTATGGGGTTTGTAGTTGTTGAATCCAGTAGAGCTCGGTTTCCAAAAGTTGTTTTTTAACATCTGATTTCGTATCACCTGGTAATTTAGAGATATTTTCTACTGGAGTTATTTTCACATTGTTAATATTATGTTGGTATTTATTAAAGTGGTTATAAAGAAAATTCTGGTATTTACGTCGTGAATTATTACGAATTTTATAGGAATGATTTCGAAAACGTTGTTTCAAAGTTTGAGAAGTTTCCCCGACATATTGAGCCCCACATCCTCTAGCTTCTCAAGTGATGACATATATAACATTGGCAGTATTTCAATCTAACATTGGCAGTATTTCAATCTAAGTAGAGTCACTTTAAACTGTTTTGCATTTGTATCATGAATTCATGATGATTTGTGTTTTGTGATTTCACTCAAATGTTATGTTATATTTCATACAGGCGGTTTGTAACTAAAGTTTTTGCAAAGTTTTTATGATTGATTCAGATTGAAGTTGGTAATCAATAAACATGGTTATTGTAGCAAAAAGGTTTTGGATACTGATGGTGACACCATGGTATACTGAATACATTGCCCATGGCAAGTTAAAGATGTAATGGAGGTCTGTACTTGAATTCTTCAGTCATGTTGGTTTATTACATACAGATACATGGCTTTATATTGTGCATATGTATCGTATTGAAAAGTATCGTATTGCAACCAAAAAATTCAATACGTATCGTATTGTGAGGCATGTGTATCGTTACACCTCTAAAGAAAGTATTGTTCTTGTCATCTTTCTGTGCATTCCATGACTATTTCCACATCCATTCATAAAACTTTTATATAATCACCGATATTTCAGACTACAAAGTCAAAGCATAAAGACTCACAGCTAGTATACAATCTGTGTGTTGACATTGTGGTAAGCATACACTACATGTATGTGTTCGTTAGGTGAGATCCTCGGTGTTTTTGTGCATGCACAGGATTCCTCGATGTACGGAATGAGCTGCTATGTACAAGTTCTTACAACGACGAACTCTAAATGCTCGCTTAACATTCTCCTGACATACAGCCAACGTACGACAGTGTATGACAGCGAGTGCCACAATTTCTCCATCCGCATTTCTAATTTGTTATAGAGTGAAAGCCATATATCTTGGGTTTACGTTATGATTTTCAGTGAAACGCATTTCCATTGGGTACAGCTACGTTTTATAATAGGACGGGTTTACTAAAGATTGTTAGTGAAACAAGCTACAGGCACCGAAAGATCATGGTTCTACTTACAATAAAAGTGCTGGGTCTTTAGAATATCATTGTTACCAAACTTTGCAATAGACTAAGTCCCACAAATTGTGTGATATTGTCCAGAGTCAGAATTGAAGGCAAATTAGGGACTTCTCAACCACAGTTTTGTTAAATCACTGCAGAAATTCATAACAAAAACGTATAATTAAATCAAACTGAATTTCCCTCCACTGTTGAACAGATTTGATATTTTTGTCCTTTTCCCTGAATTACTCGATACTTACATCCAATAAATATGACACAAAATACAACTTTGCAAAACTGAATTTTCTAAATATTAATTCTTCCATTTGTAAAAGATACATCACTTGCCCAACTAATAAAGGTAAAGAATGTGTTGCCAAACAAAGATAAGAAAATTCAACCGCTCGCGAATCCCAAGGAAATGCTTTAAATAGTACTGTCTGGGAAAAAAAACCAAAAAATAAATATCCTACCTACCTTGCCACTTTTTTGAGACCCAATTATCTGAGAAACATAGAATTAATTTTACATGGCCTAATAAGTGGAGAAAACATTAATTTTTTTTTTCAGATCCCAGCTTTTCAATTTCCTTATATTCCTTTACTACTCAAACCGCTACATACTACAATACAAAACATACTGAAGCAATTTTGATTAGTGCACAAGATAAATTGAGCTATGAACTTTATTAATTGTATACAGGGATCATCCTGGAATTTCCATGGAAGAGCCATTGGCCTGGGGTATGGGGGCCACCTAGGCCCACATTGGGGTCCAGGGGTAACGCCCAGGTGGGGAGTCTAGGGGGGCTTTGCCCCCCAGGAAAAAATGAGGTTTCACTACTAAAAATGCATGAAACTGCGCCTTCCATAACTCTTCATTTTTAATTTTTGAGGCATACAAAACTTGCAAAATTTTCAGTCATAGCATTTACCAGTCCTAATTTCTTACATAACTTGCAGGACATCGTTTTTATTAGGGAGTCATACTCAAGCCAGTTTTAAAGGGTAAGCCACTTTGACTGGAAGTTTCTGGCATTATTATCGCCCCCTGCATTTACTGTTTTGCCACTAGTATCGTCCCCAGCGTCCGTACTCGTGTCATTACAGAAACTGAAAGTGGACCATGTTTGTTGACCTTTACCACCGACAAATTTCGGCTTTTTGGCTTTTTGTCCTTTCAAAATGTTGTCAAGGTCACATACATTCCACGCATAGAGCACCTGTATTAAAACGTTCGAGTGACATGGAGGATTGATATATTCAGAAGTCTTGGTATTTAACGTTACATCGTAGGAAAAATTTAACCAAGACGACTTCCGAAAGACTTTTAAAAATAACTCTTGAAATTTATGTGTATAAAAATAGCAACGAGCTGACAAGATCGGTTTGGCGTACGCAGTGGGCAAAACAAGCGCCATTTTTGTAACAGGAGTGCCCAAATGGCCCCCTTGTACAATTTTACTGCGCCACTTTAGTAAAATGTGCGCAAATGGCACGGCCCAGAGTGATCCCTGTGTATATATGACGCATACTGACTTTAATTTACTGATACTAATGAACGCATGTATCCTGACTTTGCACCGCAAATGTAAAATTTTGCCATTTTAAATATGAAATGTATCAAAATGTAATAGATGTGAAAGAGTGAATTCATAACTAATCTGAAATGCAAATCTGGATTAAAACCTGATGAATGACAATATTTGTGTAATCAGTTCTGCACTGAAGAAAGATTTAGATCAATGTTTTCAGCAATTCTTTTAGTTATATATAAGTATCTCTCAGACTTTTTGGGCATCACCTGACCCACTTTCAACTACAATCATCCTTAACTGTAAGATAAATTTTGATCAATTTCACTATAATTGTATTAATGGTGTAATTGTACAAACTGAGTTTGTACCTGTTAGTAGAGGGTGCAACCATTAAGACGAAGTATGCCCAAAAATATACCCTTCTTTGAAAATCGAGGGGTAGGCTTGGAGTAGTGGTTAAGTGCTTGGCTTATCCAGATTAGATTCCTGAGTTGTGCCACTATGTCTAAGAGGTTGGTTACCTCCTGCTTCCCTGTTGCAATGCAACTCAGAAAAAAATGTTGAATTAGCGACGCAAAACCAATCAACCAAAATCTTTGAAAATCGGTAGAGATTGGCAAGGTCCGCCTCTCTGTATATCTGTCAAGGTTTTTTTTTTTTGGGAAGGAGGGGGGCACAATTTTTAATTTGTAGTTGAAGCAAAATCTCGACAACTTAGAGGACTATAAACTCAATACTTCACATATTATTTCCTTATGATGTGAGCTTTCAAATTATGTCACGACTAGTGATCTAGACCTTGGACTTTTGGTCTTTTGAATCAATAGGGGTAGGGCTTTGATACTTTATATATACATGTAGGTTCTCTATGACAATAGCTTTTTAATTGAAAACATGACTATTGACCTTGTGATCTTTACCTTGTTTCAACTTAGCATTGCAATCCGGAAATACGGTCTTTAGCAATTTGTTCTAAAAGAATGTATTGCTTTTGGTCCCCACATGAAATCAAATCCTGGAGGGTTGCTTTTGCTTTTTCTTTTTATATGCCCGTCATAATTTGGGACGTATTATGTTATGGTTTTGTCCATCAAAAGTCAAGTTTTCCGGACTTTTTTCTACAGTCTTTCAAGGTATTGGATTGAAACTTGGCATATAACTCTATATCAAGGAGGGTAGGTACATTGTGTAACAACTCACATTTTAATATGATTGGTTTGGTTTTGCCAGAGTTATGGTCCTTGAACTTAGAAAATTTCAAGGATTTTACAGTTTGTGTTTCAGTATGAATGACTTGGTTATGCCAGAGTTATGGTCCTTAAACGCAGAAAATTTCAAGGGTTTTACAGTTTTCTGGACTTTTATCTGGCGCAGTACCAGTTTGTGTTTCAGTATGATTGACTTGGTTATGCCAGAGTTATGGTCCTTAAATGCAGAAAATTTCAAGGATTTTACAGTTTTCTGGACTTTTATCTGGCGCAGTACCAGTTTGTGTTTCAGTATGATTGACTAGGTTATGCCAGAGTTATGGTCCTTAAACGTAGAAAATTTCAAGGGTTTTACAGTTTTCTGGACTTTTTTTTCTGCAGTACCAGTTCACATTTCAGTATGAAAGAATTTGCCTTTCAATTTTGAAAATATCCCCTTTGTCAGTACAGAGTTATTGTTCTTTGATTTTTTTTTTTGTGTTGAAAAAATTTTAGAAAATCTTGAAAAATTCATTTCTCACTACTCAATCTCTTTCAGATTCAAATTTGTGCTAGAATTATATTTAAACTTTAATATAAATATATATTACTAGTTTCTATTTCTTCTGTATTCTTGCTTTGTGGCATAGGAGAAAAAAAGGGGTGGGTGTAAATTCTGCTCTTGCTCATAACTTCTTTATGGATTTCAATCATATTGTACAGGGTTGTTGTCTTGGGCCAAAACATGATAAAATTTATGATATCTTGAGTCCTGAGTAATTAAAGAGTGGGGAGAAACCTACACACTTTAAATATTTTTCGTGTCAAACTTAGCGACGTACATATTATGCCAGGCTAGGCATTGCTCTTGTTTTACGTTTTTGAGGTTTTTTAATTTTTAAATGATCTTTTGCACTTGGTCATTTCCACACATTTCGAGTCATTTTATTGATTCGTTTAAGGAGAATTAAACACTTGACTCCCGAATTCAATTTTCTTCATTTTTTCCTAATTAGTATTTGAATATGATATCTACTAATTTGCAAAGTATGAAAAAAATTTATCCACACACTTCTGAAAAATTTGACTGTCAATAAGCTCCCTCTGAGGCATATTTGGAATTCCCTTGAAAGGTACTACAAGGTCAATTTAATATCTTTTAACTTTACCAAATGTAAATATATATCAAAAACACAAATCATTATCAGAAAAGGAATGATTTTTTAGTAAAATTTCCAAGGAGAAATTGTTTTGAAAGAACTTATTTCAATATCTGTGTTAGAAAGGTTTCAGTAAATATACAAAATCAGTACAAAAAATCGCCTATTTTCTCCCCTAAAAACAGCATTTTACAAAAATCTGCAAATTCAATTTTCAAGAAAAACTATATCTATAATCCTTAGTGTCCAATTGCACAACATTATGAGTATGAAGAAAATTTATCCACAGGAATAGAAAATACGGTCACCAAATCTTGACTATTTTGACATGTCTGAAAATTGTCCAATTTGGGAATCGTCATATAAATATAAACATGAAACACATATAAACATTTAAAATTGATTTAATTTTAAATGATTTTGAATGATAACAATATATCATATATTTCAACACATTTTATGATCAATTTCTAAATTGAAAAATTAAAAAAGAGGCCCGAGAAGGTCAAAATTGCTTACCAAAGTCCCAATGTTACATATGAAAATGACCAAGACAAATGATGTCAAAATTGTATTGAAATGAAATTCTAGAATAAGATGTAATCGAAAATGTTTGAAATAGATCCCTATATATCACTTATGCATAAATAAAGAAAAATTGAAACAAAAGCAGATAATATTTGGTGACAAACAATATTCTCAATTGTTGCAACACCTACTGACAAATCTAGACTATAGTACAATCTTAACTAATTTTTTCAGGTATGTGTTTTGAGGATCAGTGGCGGATTTAGAGGGGGGCCTGCCTCCCCCCCCCCCCCTTTTGGTCACATATTTGCTAGTAAAAATCCAGATTTTGCACCAAAAGTGACTGAGAATTTTGGCTAAAACCCATTTGGCCCCCCCCCCCCTTTCCTTTTTGGAAATCCTGGATCCGCCACTGAGGATTTATTATTAGAATGCAAGAGGTATTACTGGCTTTGGTGAGCAAAATTTAACTAAAAGGCTACAATTTTAATTCCAATGTAACTATTCAAATAGTCATCAACTCTGCCCTTTCCTTACCTTAATTAACCACTAGAAAAACACAATTCTCGATTCAATTTTTCAGATTTATTATGTCATTCATAATTACATTGTAAAAGACACTGATGTATAGTACATAACCTGCATATAAATTAATAACCACAAAGGATATTGAAAAATGTGTCACTTTGATCTACCATATAATAACATCAAACTTCAACCAAATGTGTTTGTGAAAATGACAGCCCCCCCCCCCCCCCCCAATCCACACTCCTCTTTTAGAAAAAAGTTTGTAAAATGGTAAGAGATTTTCTTGGCACAAAGCAAATACATTTTAAGAAATATGAAAGCCCTTTCACCATTGAAAAGTTATATGCTGATAACTAAGGATTCTGTTGTTGTTTTAATAAACAGTAGATCAAAACCCAAAATCTAAGTCAAACTAAATTTGACCATGCAAAAGTCTTTCCACATGGAATCATGGAATTCACATTTGAAATATAAATCTCATCACTTATCATTCAAAAGTTATGGCACAGATCTACTTTTGCAGAGAAATAGAGAGACAGCTGACCGACTATTATATTAAAACTAAGGTATATCCCACCATCTGAGATTGGGTGCATTAAAAGGTACAATGTTTAAAGATTGTTGACAGTAGGACCACATATAATCACTTTGACAATAGCTCAGTTGAACCCTCAGGTCTTCCCTTTTAGTGAGCAAAACACAAATTCCATTTGGTTTATAATGCAGTCTCCTCCTGACAAGGAAATAATTTATTCAAAAATAGGTTAACCATGATCAGATTCCAGCTTACTCTGTAACTACCCACATCATTGTAGCATGGCCTGAAATAGTACATTGCAAAGAATCTTAATTTAATCCAAGAAAAAAATATTATATAACATTAAAAATTTCCCTTTTTCAGTAACTTGGTCCCAATCTCCCAATTTTATCATGATAAGAATTAGTTATTTTTAACAATAAATGTGAAGTTAAAGAATTTGATAAGAAGTACACATTCTCAACTAAGGAGATTTAGTGCAAACACCTTTAAAATTCAGAATCTGAATAAAAATCCCTTAGAATGTGATAAATGTCACAAAACGCTGCTGCTCTGAATATACAACGAATATGCATACTCAGTATAATTACTTGATTGATTATTACTCCTGAAAGTTTTGATATACATGTAGTTTTATGCAGCCTGGGCAATCATAAAAAAGTAATAAAATAAAAAGGACAACCAATCACAGACATTGCCTTCTTGGCAGCTACCTTGGTTGATGGAGGGGTAAAAAACACACAAAGTTAAAAATAGTGTAGGGACTTTTATCTTGACACTTCAGAATAGAATTGAAAGTGTGAAAGTCAACAGACACAACTGTCACAAAACTGTGAATATAACTCACTCATGAAGCCTTTGGTTTGTGCAAGAAAAACTTGTTCATATACTAAGAATGACTTCACTAGCATTATAAAAATAAAGACATATAATAAAATATTTCAATGCAGTTACAAGTATTTCTGAAATCAGATCAGGCTATTATTTATATTAATCATGAGACACCTTAGTTAAATGCAGAATAATTATTGGTTTAAATACAAAATGACAACTTTACCAAATGTAGCCTATTTATTTATATCAAATGCACCAGTAGATCCCTTTTCCAGTTGGAACTTGACATGTCACCACACTGTATCCAGAATTTGTGCACTTCATATGCAATATGCTTCCTAGGTCATATCTTAATGAAAAGTAAAAAGAATGGATGATAATGCCTCATTTTCAAAATTTGATACTTGATCTGTATTGACAAGAAGATGATTCTTCTTCCATTACATACTAAGTGTACTGTATATGTTACATTATATTAGCTGATTAATATATAAGTGTTATGTAATAGCAATGCATTCCTAAAAACACATACTACAGTATAGTCATGACATTTCATGATTATTTTCAACTGAGGACCTAATTTTTTTCAAATAAACAGGCATTCTCTACCCAGAACTCTGACAGAGAATGATAAACAGGATGGCAAAACACCTCCCCCTATTTGAAAATATTAGCATCATAAAATTTTAGATGAATTGTTTCTTAAAAACCTTAATATATTTCATATTTACTCACTCAATACAGTATTATTGTAAATTATATTAAACGGAACTACTGATTACTTGTACATAAATACAGGATACATGTACATGGCCTTGGGTTTGAAATACGACTGTAGTGATGAATTTAGAGCCGCCCCCCTTTTTTTGCCACATATTTACATGTAAAAATTCAGATCTGGCATCAAAAATGACTGATTACCGAGTAGTTTGGCTAATACACATGTGCCCCCCACCCCCCGGTTTTGAAAATTTTGGATCCGCCACTGGATTGTTTAGCTCTGCTCCCGTACTGTATACGATAAATTTAGACGAGTCACACAAACAGTATTTACGTATCATCAATATGTTGAGCTAAAAAACTCTACCTCAACAATGCTTTTTCCTGTATTCCAACATAAATCTCCATCAACATCGTTCATCTACTTTCAGCTAACTCGGGTACACATGTGCAGGTCGGTCTCCATACGCTAGTTCCGATCTACTTTTCGATTTTAAATGCTCCCTCTTAGACTTTTGATTAAGATATTTGATTATCAGAAACAAATTTACACCAAGATTTTTTTTTACTGATCTTAACTTTCAATATTCACCTCAATTGTGTCTTCTGCTGTTCTAGCGCTTTGTATCAAATGTAAACAATCTTACGTCATTTTTATCAACCGATGCATTCCGAACGGTGCTATATTCGGATAGTGTTTAATTCCTCCTTAAAAGATCGAGTCAAAAGAGCATTTTGTTGCCAATATTTTTTGAAAATTTGTTTTTAAAGGGTTATTTAAATGTGTTATTTGAAAGTTTGCATAGCAAATTTTGTTTAGGCAAGCAATAAAGGCTACTGCTCAAGTTCTTTTAGTAGTGCAAACCCTGCTGGACGCAAAAAGATTGTTCATCTCATTTTACACCAAAACAAGTTAGAATTGATTTGCAGCACTCAATACGTTAGCTCTATATTATAACTAGAGCAGTCCTAATGGGACAAATATCCCCGCGGAACATAGTTGAAACATGCAATAATTCATCCCCAGATACATCACTGGTATAAGTGAAATAGATGTCCCACTTAAGCTCTTTGAGGTATAATCAATGAAAACAATCTGGTTTGTGTGTACTCTGACCTTGAAATTGTAGATATGACCTTGGTTCAAGGTCATTACACATCCTTGGGTCATGGACAACAATTGTGTGAAATATTATCCAGATCTGATAAGGGGACAAACATTTTTGCTATGTGTGCACTGGTGACCTTGACCTTGATGATATGACCATGGGTCAAGGTCATGACACACCCATGGGTCATGTACAAAAATTGTGTGAAATATTATCCAAATCCGACAAGGGGGTTAGAAGTTACGGCCCTAACAAATGTGAACAGTCGGACAGACAGGATGATTCCTATATAACCCCCCCCCTAACTTTGTTTGTGGGGAGTATAATGAATTGGCTGAAAAATGGCATTGCCCATTTTTGCACTAATTATACCCCTGCAATCAAAGTTTGGGGGTATTATATAGATCCCCTTGTTGGATTTGGATAATATTTCACAAAATTGTACATGACCCAAGGGTGAATCTTGGCCTTGACCTATGGTCATATCAAGGACAAAGTCACAGTGCTCACATAGCAAAAATTTTGTCCAGGCCATAACTTCTTATCCCCTTATGGGATCTGGATAATATTACAATTGTTGTTCATAACCCAAGGGTGTGTCATGACCTTGACTCAAGATCATATCTTCAAGGTTAAGGTCACAGTGCACACATAGCAAACGTTTTGTCCAGGCCATAACTTCTGACCCTCTAAAGGATCAGGATAATATTTCACAATTGTTGTCCATGACCCAAGAGTGTGTCATGACCCTGAGCCAAGGTCATATCTTCAAGGTTAAAGGCACAGTGTACACATATTCAAAGTCTTTGTCCAGGCCATAACTTCTTTCTGCCAAGATGGATTTGGATAATATATCACACAATTGTTGTCCATGACCCAAGGGTATGCCATGTCTTTGACTCAAAATCGTATCCCCAAGGTCAAGGTCAAAGTGCATAGTTGTCAAAATCCTTGTCTGGGCCAGAACTCCTTACTGCTATTTTGGTTCTAGATAACGTTTCACACAGTTGTTGTCCATGTCCAAGGGTGTGTCTAAAGGTCATATCTTCAAAGTCAAGGTCACGGTACACACATATCTGAAAACACTCTATATGCCACGAATTCTTACTTCCAGGCTGGATGTGGATAATATTTCACACAATTGTTGTTCATGACCCAAGAGTTTGTCATAACCTTGACTCAAGATCATATCTCCAAGGTTGAGGTCAGAGTGCATGCATGGTCAAATCTTGTACCTGTGATAGGTCCTTACTGTTATATAGGATCTGGATAATATTTCACACTATATTTTTCCATAATCCAAAGATGGTTATTACATTGTATGGAGCGTGTTTTCCATCTGTGTATCTGTCTGTCTGTGTATCTGTCTGTCTGACTGTCTGTCTGTCCATGAAACATATATGGACCACAACTTCTTCCTTTTTATTTTGGAGGCAGATAATATTTTACACAATTGTTGCTAATGACCCAAGGGTGTGCCATGACCTTTAACCAAGGTCATATCTTCAAGGTCAAGGTCACAGTGCATACATTGCCACAATTCTTGTCCAAATCATAGCTTCTTACTTTTAATTTGGAGGGAGATAGTATTTTACACAATTGTTATTCATGCCCTAAGGGTGTGTCTTGTCCTTGAACCAAGGTAATATCTTCAAAGTCAAGGTCACTGAGCACACATAGCCAGATTTCTTGTCTGGGCCATAGTTTCTTCCTGTTACGTTGCTGGAAGATTTACACAATTGTTGTCCATGACCCAAGGATGTGTGGTGACCAAGAACCAAGGTTATATCTACATGGTCAAGGTCAGAGTACACACAAACCATATTATTTTCTTTGATTAAACCTTAAATTGTATAAGTGGGACATCCATTACACTTATACCAGTGATGTATCTTGGGATGCATTATTGCATGTTTCAACATTATTGCCACAGAGGATATTTGTCCCATTAAGACAGCTCTAGCTTTTGTAGGGTAAGTTGAAATTTCCATTTTAGTTTAGTTGTCTTCATTTTCACTCACGTTTTTATAATTTTGATGTAGGTGATTTCTTGCATGCTAAAGGGCAGCTGTTCAAATCCCCTTTAAATGCCTCAAAAATTATTTTACACCACATCAGGATTAATATTCAGAAATACAAATGGAAAAAATCATTCGGTTTTAATATTTTTCACATATTTTGAGACAGGTTCATGGCATTATGCAATGAACTTCGTTTTTTGTATGTCTGTTCAATAAGGATTTTTACCTTCTATTATTTAACTTCAAACCTATGCAGTACAAGATTTACCTTCAAAAACTTCTGTAAAAACTGTTTGATCACGGAAATTAGTTATACACATAATAAAATTTCATATGTGAACTCATGAATTTCCTAACAGGAAATGTAGTTTAAATTAAAGTATTTGTTCTACTTTTTGTGCTTTAAATCAGGTATAATCAGATACGCAAGTCATGATTGTCTGTTTCCTGTTCTAAATGGTAGTTATTATTGCCAAAATATAATTGTAAAATTAAATTGGATCAGCTAAATTTAAAACATTTCTGCTAGTTAGTATATACTTCTTTCACTACTTAATAATATGATCCAGCTCTACAAAGTTACTGTATACTTGCATAGGAATGTTTTGTTCGCAGGTTGATTTGGTCTGAGGTACATTTCTGCCTGATAATGTGATCAGCAAATTACCTGATAATCTAACTTAGATATTATTATATGTACAATAAATTCAGTTAACTTGTAGTCAAAGTGTTCATGTTTACAGATAGACGAGGACATTTACCAATATTGGACTCAGTTTAAAAATAATAAGTGTTTAGTGTAAAACATATCATCATATCTATAGTAGAATATCAGAATCATTGAAAGTGATAGAATAGTTGACCACATTGTCAAACAGAAATATACATCAGACACCTTAACTCTGCAAACAAAAATTATTGCACAACCTGACAATAGACTGATAGAACTAAACCATATCCTGGAGTATTGAAATGCGTATACACCATCTAAATGAATTTCGTTATTTATAGCTGACCCAATCTAAAAATAGTATTCACATCACAAACGATTTAATAAGGCTGACCCAATGTAAAATTAGCATTCACATCACAGATGGTAAAAAGATGTGCAGCACCATCTGGCTAAGATTGTTTAATGGTAAATACTCGCCCATTTCTGTAACAGATGCATTTTATGTGTATTCTTACACAGAACTGTAATCTTGTGTAGACTCCATATGTACATCATTTTGAGTATTTCATTACATCATAGTACATGTGTTCGTAAATAAATACTTACAATTTGAATCACAATTTCTACTTTTGGGTTGGTATACAGCGAAAAATAAGATGGATTATCCATACTGTACCTTTGCATAGATTTGGAGTTAAAGATATTATCAGTTCAAATCCAGGCAACTTCATCAAATAAGATGTGATCAAATTTTTGTCCACACGTAAAATGACAGCAATTTTCTGCTGCAATAATCAACTGACCAATATTGGTAAATTTTCCCATTGACATGTACTAATAGTGATGATCCTTTGATTTTATCATTGACTAGATTTATTCAATGTAGCAAAGCAGTTTTACAGTCTTTGTTGTTAAAAACAAAATAAGCAAGAGATTGTATGTGTTTGCCTCATTTTAGTTTGATGGGACAAAATGTCCAGAGAGCTATTGTCATATCCCGCATGTCGGCGTTGTCGTTAGTGTGCTCATGCACAGAAAACCAATAGGGGTAGGGCTTTGATATTCCACACATAGATTCCTCATGACAAGAGTTTTCAGTTGACATTGACCTTGAACTTTGGCCTACTGTTCAAAAACTTTAACCTTGGCTATATCTGTAGAACTAATAGGGATACATATATTCCTTTGATACTGTACATATGGATTCTTCATCAGAAGGGACTTATTTTGACACTATGAGATTTGACCTTGTGACCTTGACCTTTGACTCTGACCTACTTAAAAAAAACTTTGAACTACTTAAAAAAAAAAACTTTAACCTTGACTGTATCTTTTGAACCAATAAGAGTAGGGCTTCCATACATCAAACATAGGTTCATTGTGACAAGAGCTTTCAGTTGGTACCCTGACTTTTGATCATGACCTTTGACTTTGATTTACTTTTTGACCAGATTGCAAAGCAAGTCCATTCTATAAATCGGTGAAGTCTATCTGTCCGTCTTTCTGTCCACCCGTCCGTCTGGCGTCAACAATTTGTGTTTAACTTAACCTCTAGCATACAATTAATGATACTAACTTCAAACTTTCTTAGGTTGCAGACATTTACGAGTTCTTTCCAACCAACACAAAATTTGGTGACCTTGACTTCGATTTTATGCTTAGCGACTTCGACAGTGTCTTGTTAAAAACTATATTTTTTCAACCAAAAGGGGTAGGGTTTTGAAACTTCACACATAGGCTCGTGATGACAAGAGCTTTCATTCGATACTATGACTTTTTACTGTCTTACCTTGACCTTGGACTTTGACCTACTTTTTAAAAAATTTAGTCTTTGCAGCTAAGTTTTTCTTCAAAATCTGGTTCGTTATAAGGACCCTTCCTACTGGAAATTCAGATTTTTCACAACATTTGCCTAAAGTCTTATCCAAGATTGATCTTTTAGCATTATGTTAATGGGACAAAACTTCCCAAATTAAAAGCTACAGGCACCTTTGAAAAACTTATAATGAAAAAATCCCACTGCCATTCCTATGTCTTTTGAACCAATAGTGGTAGGGTTTTTATAACATCACACATAGTTCCCTCATGTATAGAGATTTCACCTTGAACTTTGACCTACTTTTCAAAAACTTTAACACGAGCTGTATCTTTTGAACCAGTAGGGTTAGGACTTTGATACTTCCGAAATAGGTTCCTCATATCAAGGCCTTCCATTTGATGCCATATTTTTGGCCTTAAAATTTGACCTACTTTTCCAAAACTTTTACCTGGGCTTTTTCTATTGAAATATTAGAAATAGGGATTTCACAGCTAGATTCATTGTAACCATAGTTTTCATCTGCTTAACATTTGACCTTTTGAATTGACCTTGAGTAAAAAGAACATTGAAAATACATGCTTTCCTTCTCACAATGCCCCACTGGCGAGCTATGTGGTCTTAGACAACTCTTGTTTTTGCTATGACTAGACATGCATTGTTAGGTATTAATATGGAATACATTGAGGATTTACATAATTTCTTCTGTTTCCTTTGTAAAGTGATCTCTACTTAGTTTTTATCTGAATGAAACTTTATTTTGAATACTGGGGTACTTAAATCGTATTAAAGAGTAAATATAAGAGAGAGATATTTCAACTATATAATATGTTACTTTTATTTTAGTTTTCAGCAAAGCTGGAAGAAGTCCAGAAGATGACAATGTAAATGACTATATTGAACCAGGTATGTTTGCCATAGGAACAGAACACAACAGAATACCTCTAAGGGTTTACAGTGATGTTTTATTGAATCTGGCCTTTGTTAATCCATTCAGTCTTCTATATGGCTTTTCTTGGGCACTTTATTCATTTTACATCAGGGAGATTCATTTAATTTTTTTGTTTTCTGTTTGACATGCTATCTTACTGTATAAACGATGGAGTAAGTGTAATACTTGTTCTATTGTCATTTTCATACATGCCCCACTACAGCTTTTCAAACATTTAATCCTCTATTATAGATTTTGGCAGATTATTAAATGTCTCTTTTGGAAGTCTCTGATGTACAGAAGTACAGATGGGTGCAGTCCTAACATAACATGCACGTTAACGCAAAAAGCGGTCACGAGTACTGCTTGAGCACAAGTGCTAGGACTGCTCGACCGGACGCGCGTGCGCTCCTTGCGTTAACGCGGGAGGAAATTCGCGTTAACGCGATTTATTCCCGCGTGCGCTCGGTCCAGTCGCGCATTCACATGTCTTCATTTGTAACTCTCTGTGCAGTGGTACGGATGGAGGAAATAAAAAGGGATCTAATTAATTACTGCAAATGTCACTATATATACATTTGTTACATGTAATATTAAAATGACACTCCGAATTAAGGGTTCCATATGTAAAATGATAATGGAAATTACGGCGTAGACATGCACTAAGGTATTTATGTAAAAATTTCGTCAGTTTATAGTATAAAGAATCTAGGATAATTACATTATAATTCTATTTTATTAATTTATTTTAATCAATTAAATTAAGTATTTATTTCTTATTTGTTTATTTTTTAAATAAATTATTTATGTATTTATTCCTATTTATATATTTATTATTGGGCTTTTTTTAATTATCTATTTTTCATAAAATATGAATACCATGAATATCATCATTATTATTAAATTTATTATTATTATTATTATAATGTTATTAATTTTCTTCTTCTGTTTCTTTTTTCTTCTCCGTATTATTATCATTATCATAAAATAAGAATAAATTTCATTATATTCAATGTTCGGAAATTGTATTCAATATCTTTAAAATCTAACTCTTAAACGTTTTATCTAATTCTAAATATTTACCTATATGCACACAGTAATATGTTCTTATATTCAAATATAAAATGTGTAAGTCGAATCTCCTTCAAATCCTTCTCTATGTACATGTTAATGTAAGTTTTAAGTTGTAAGCAAGCGAACGTGGCTGTCAAGCACGTTCACGCGGCAGTCAAGCGCGTGAACGCAGCAGTCAAGCGCGTTAACGCGGTCTGGAAATTAAGTTCTCGAGGAAATCTGCGTTAACGCAGACGCATGTGCTCAGCAGTCCTGAGCGCACGAGGAAAGCAAACTTCACGTTAACGCGACGTTAACATAATGTTACGTTAGGACTGCACCCCACTGTAGCATTTTATATATGTGTATCACTCCCTATGTCCATAAATTCTTACCACTGAAGTTCTCAAGGTCCCCTACTACTGTCATTATTTTACGACCAGATTTGTCAAGGAGTGATTCCAGGACAGGGTGGCTTATGTCCTAGAGGATACCCTCTTTTGACAAACTTCCTCCTCAGACTGGCTGCATAGATCAACAAACCAAATACATCAGAATGATCAGAGCATTTTTAAAATTGATCCTTTGTAGCACTCAATAAGAGAAAATACGAAACAATTCTCATTTTCTTGATTTAACCAATGTATAGAAGCATTTGACAATTTTCTCGCTGTTGTTCATTACAACAGAGTAATATACTGGTGTATATTTGATTATAGAACACATTTGTTTAGAGAGGTTGGGAAAGATATTTTTGAAACCTAAACATGAAATTTACATTGCTTTATATTTGTCATCTCCTAAATTGCTTGATAAAGGTCGTAGGGCCAAAAATTTGCAATATAGATTGTTTGTGTTCTTTCAGTTTTTTATATTCAAGTGATACTTGACAATCAAGGAAAATGAAGATAGGTCTTGATGTCGCCATTCATTTACAATAATAAAATAACGTTTGAAATCTACTTAAATATACTCATAAAGGCCCTGCATTCAGATGATGGAGCCCTATAGGAATCACGTTGTCTGTCGGTCTGCCCATCTGTCTGTCTGTCAAAACTTTGGTTCTAACATGATAACTTCAGAAAGATACCTATACATTCTCAGGGTCAAAAGGTCAGAGGTCAAGGTCACCATCATATTTTTCAATACTTTGGTTCTAACATAAGGCGTTACAGAATAAAAAAGGAAAATTTTTTTGTCCTTTTTCTGGGGATCAATATATACAGATGAATGAAAAGTATCAACTGTTCACCAACAGATAGGAGAATAATCCACCATCCATTCAGACCTCCTGAAAGGGATAAGGGAATATAGATAGGGGAATATTCCCCCATCTAGTCAAGATTTAATCTAAAAGATAGGGGAATATTCCTCCATCTACATGTAGTATATAGATTTCATCAGATAGATAGGGGAATATTCCTCCATCTACATGTAGTATATAGATTTCATCAGATAGATAGTGGAATATTCCTCCATCTACATGTAGTATATAGATTTCATCAGATAGATAGGGGAATATTCCCCTATCTAGTCAAGAATTTATCAGATATATAGGGGAATGTTCCTCCATCAATACAGACTCCATGTAGTATGTACATTTCTTCAGACAGTCAAGAATTAAACAAATAGATAGGGGAATGTTCCTCCATCTATGCAGACTCTATCAGATAGATAGGGGAATATTCCCCCATCCATATAGACTCCATCAAAAAGATAGGGGAATGTTCCTCTTTCTATATAGACTCCATCAGATAGATAGGGGAATATTCCCCCATCTATACAGACTCTATCAGAGAAGATAGAGGAATGTTCCTCCATCTCTATAGACTCCATCAGATAGATAGGGGAATGTTCCTCCATCTATTCAGACTCCATCAGAGAGATAGGGGAATGTTCCTCCATCTCTATAGACTCCATCAGATTGATAGGGGAATATTCCTCTATCTATTCAGACTCCATCAGATAGATAGGGGAATATTCCCCCATCTATACAGACTCTATCAGAGAAGATAGGGGAATATTCCCCTATCTAGTTAAGAATTTATCAAATAGATAGGGGAATATTCCCCCATCCATATAGACTCCATCAGATAGAGAGGGGAATGATCCTCCATCTATATAGACTCCATCAGATAGATGGGAGAGTGTTCCTCCATCTATATAGACTCCATCAGATAGATAGGGGGAATATTCCTCATTCATATGAAGTATAGACCACATTAGATACCTTAGGTAATATTGAGAATATAGGCTGCATTACAGCATTTTCTAAATTTTCTCAAAGGTCAAGGTCTAACTAGAAGCTACACTAAAAGTTTTTGTACTCGTTGATAGATCTACGAATCAAAATTCTTATCTGGACTGTACTTATGTTGTAGAGAAGTTACGCCTACTTGAAAAAGAGCTATCTAATCCATCGAATGCTGATGGCCTCATTCATGTGAAAAGTAAGACATTAGCTCTTCTGGACATTTGTCCAAATGAGGTAAAGATAGAAATTTACTTTGTGACTTTGACTATAACCTAAATCCTCTGACATAAACTTTTCCTTCTTAACAATTTGGCATCAGTGTTTCATAAATATGCTTTATTTTCAATATTTGATCCCACTGGGTCACAGCTTGGTCATTTGAATTATTGTTTTGTAATCTGGCTTTAGCAGTTTCCTGTTCTTATTTACGGTAAGGTGATAAAATGATAATCATGATACAACGTTTTAAGACATTTATGAAATTCCCTCTTTATAACCCCTCCCACACGGTAATCAGCACAACTGGGACAATGTCAATAACTGTAATATTGTTTTGGATGCAAGCTAGATATTTTTGAATTAAAAATTATAATAAAGAAAATCTACTATCTAAATTTTAATATGAGACATGCTGATTTTTAATTTCAAATCCAAAACAAGGAAAAAATAAAATAAAAAAAAGAGGAAAAATAGTAAAAAAAAAAAAAAAAAGAAAGTACACCCCCCTTTTCTGAAAAAACCTCCAAAACACCCCCCCAATCACACAAACGAACACCCCCCCCCCCCCCCCCCCCCCCAAAAAAAAAAAAAAAAAAAAAAACCAAAAAACAAAAAAGCCCCAAAACAAAAATAAACCGAAAAAAAAAAATGAAAAAAACAAAACAAGAGAATACAAGCAAATTTAGAGAATTGTGGTCCCCCCCCCCCCCCCTCCCATTCGGGGTTCTATCAGAAAGGGTGCAGTGATATTGTCATGGTTGTACATGTCTACATGTATCTATAGTGCCATTGGGGACACACAAACCAAAATATCAAGGCCCCGTGTCTTATGCTTAAACAGTTACATTGAAGAAGATCAAAGGTCACATGATAAAAATTTTGGTACCAACGGAAAGGTGTTGCAACTAGGAACACGGTTAAAAGTTATTACAAATGTTAAAGTTTTTGTGACAAACGGACAGACACCAGACAGACTAAGGAGATTTAATGTCCCCACGTTTTCACGAAAAGCGGTGGACAACAAGCAAGCCAACAATACAGTGATATATATTTTCTTTCAAATGAATTATAGAATGTACTGTGCGTCCGGATGCAAGTGTATTTATTACCGTTGCTTTTAAATTATTGCGTTTCCTCACTACTATGAAATACTGATAATGAGTATGAATACTTGTTCAAGTTCCTTACCGTTTTAATGATCCTCTTCTTTACTGCAAACCAAACGGCTTATTTCTTTAAATGGTCTACTTTCTATTGTGCATGCTTTTCTTTTAAATAAACAGGACAATCTAGTTAACTAATCTCATCAACGACATCGGGCAGATCGACCGCCAGCTGTGATAACGATTTCATACTAAAATCTATTTATAACGCGCGGCGCCTTTTCGGTTAATGTCTATGGAATGGGTGTCCAGGACAGACTATGTCAGGAGATACAAGATACTGAATAATGCTGGAATTCAGATGCTGTTATATTTCATTCAAAGAAATAACTTTAAATACTGTTCCTGTTGTGGGTTCTTTTATTTATTTATTTTAATAAAAATAATAATAATGATAATGATAATAATAATAATATTATTAATAATAATATTATTATTATTATTATTATTATTATTATTATTATTATTATCAAGGACTTCCCTGTTATTATTATTATGGACCTCTGAGACTGACAGTGTCAAATAATATTTGAATCTCCGGATCCCGTTTATACATTATTCATGCCGGTGTGCAAAGAGATACTATTTCAGTTTTTTGGTTACATATTTATAATATTTAGGATATCTAGTACTCATGGCGTTGTTTTAGCGTAGATAGTTCCCCGTATAGACCCCCTTTAATAGTGAGACCCATGATAAGTTTCAATTCATTTTTAATCCATAAAAAATAATATTTCTAATATTCGAACCTAAGCTGATTTACCCTAAAAGAGTAAAAAGCACATTGGCACAAAAAAAAAAAAAAAAATAATAATAATAAAAGAAAGAAAAAAGGGGGAGGGGAGGTTGAGGTTATTTTTACTACGTCATTTTCTCTATCGGGAATATTACAACCTAGTTTAGTTCAACACGGAGTGGGCTGGGGAAGGGGATCTAGTCTCTCCTAGAAAGGGTAAACAGCGCATTGGCGCACAAAAGGGGGGGTAGTTTGAGGTAATCTATAGTACTTAATTTTCTCCGTAGGGAATATTACATCCAGTTTAGTTCATCTAGGAGTATGGTGGACTGGCGGATCCAGTCTGGAAAAGCAAATGAACTTCTCTATATACACCAAGGGATGTGACCCAGAAGCCGGCGTGGCCTAGTGGTATCGTGCCGGACTCCTGATCGGGAGGCCGGGGTTCGGGCCCCGCTCTGGTCATGCCGGTGTCTTGTCTTTCGGATGAGACAGTAAAAACCGAAGCCCCGTGTCGTGGTATGCATGGCACGTTAAACATCCCTCATAGCTTCGAGTGGGTCCGTTGCAAAGGTCAAAATTTGTATGCCCCGCATCAGGCAGATGCCGTCACCACATGCGTGAAATATACGTGGTGTGACGTAAAACAAAAATCAACCTATCAATTAACGTGATCCAGACAAATATTACTTAAGGTACATTACTGAAAATGCCATACCAAGATCTATGTAACTGCATCTGGGCATGATCCAGTCAAACCGCTCGTTATGGAGGTCGTGACCTCAAACCACTGGGACACAAAAATACCATCAGCGTGCACAACAGACAATGAACCTCGAAAAGTAACTCCCCTACACCCTGAAGCAAATGGATATGTCGAGAAATTAATAAAACCTTAACGAAGATAATTAAAGCCGCAAACATTGAAAGACAAAATAAAAATTACGCACAAGAACTTCATCATTTTCTGAGAAATTACCGAACAACATCACAATTGAAACTTCACGCAGTAGAATGTCTTTTCTTCAGAAAAAAATTAAAAGAAGCTACCTGTAATGTCGAAATTACCAATCAAAAGTCCGCTACGAAATAAAGGTACGTCCGAAGAAGACACAGAAACCAGCGAGATATCGAAATTAGTGAAATGAAGTTCTTGATAGAAAATGTGAAAAGTCATATTCTATATCATGTAATATAAAATCATTGTCAAAATTTCTGTTTGAAATGACAAAGTATTTTTAATACGATCACATATTAATTTATTCATTAATGATACCGATTCATTTTGTACATATATCCAGAGACATAGGCTAGTTGAAAGCAGTCTAGGTCTCTGATATATCGTATTTGATCTAAATTTTCATGCAGTCAACTGTCATGTTAATCTTGTGTCAGTATTAATTGCTTTACAGAGATTCGGACATCGTGAACTTTAACACTTGTAGTTTATACTGCTGTCTTATCTTCCGTTTAGATTAGCTGAAACGTGCATACACTTTCTATGACTTTTAATTTAGAGATCAATCGAGAGACTCGTTACACTTTGTAAACGCACGTTATATTCTAAAATAATTGGCTAAATTGCTTCACTTTATCTATGAGTATCGAGATCGAGACAGTGAACTTTTCACATTAACTGCGAACTTTATATGTCGTCGACACTAATCTATATATTTCCGAATATTTTCATGATATCTTATTTCATTTTAAGTAATCATAACTTTTCAATAAACAAAGAAATGTTAGATGCAATATCCAAATATATTAGTCACGTGATTCTGTTCCAATTTATTTGTAATGCATACCTACGTGTTGGTCAGTCTACCAGCTAGCGTGTATGTTTTAAACATTAGTGTAACACAAATGTTGATAGATATAGAAACTAAACTATCTTATATATTGTATATAGTAATATTACAGAAACTATATGTTTATCAATGTACCTACTTGGGAAACATTTGTCTACAGCACTGTATTTATTTAATAAGATAATTAACTTGAAGCAAACTTACAAAAATTCTTTCTATCGATGTCAACGCGACAAAAACACATTGTAGATGAGTACAAAATTGTTACTCTTAGAATCTTTAAGATATTGATGAATCGTAGTAGGTATGAAAAACTCAAGTTTCCCTACATATGTTGCTGTTCAACCAGATTTGTCAAGGAGTGGATCCAAGGGGGGGGGGGGGGGGCAACAAATACTTCAGAGTGTACCCTGTCGTGAAAGACTTGTCAAACTCGCTTCACACACACACACCCACACACACACATATTTATATATACATCATTTTTGTTAAATGCTTTATTTATAAATCTTTTCAATCTTACCTACTCAGCTGTGTTTAAATCAAGTGAAAAAATTATTTAATACTTGCATATAATCATTTGAAATTAATACTTAATATGCGTTTATTGAATAATTGCAAAGTAACTGGAAATACGTGCTAATACAAGTAGACGGGTGTAATAATAAAAATTGACCCCGTTATAAATGTTAAAAACTGACCAGTAAGTCAAATTTCAATGCTAAATTTGGTTCAAAAGTCATTGAAAATTGACACACGCCGTTAAATTTTGACTCCCCATGGGATAATTTTTCAACGATTTTTAATTTTAATTTTATGTTTATTATAACCTTGATAACTGAGTTTTCACATAAGGAATGTCTCTCACCATTCCTTCTCATTTCCCCTTCCATATAACCTTTGCCCCCTCCTTCCCTAACGGGGGAAATCGGGCTTCGCAATGGGTGCATATTGTCAGACGTTTATACATAGTGGTTGTAGATCAGCTCTTCAATGCTCTATGTAGTTTGGATTTCCAAAGTTTTGGTCTTTAACATCACTGAAGACACATTAGTTGTAGATATGCGCATCCGGTGCACTAAATTATAACGTATGCATGTATGTTATGATATTTAGTTCCCTCATTTACACTTCTTCCTAAAATAGATTTCCCCTGTAAAGGATATTCTTGTTTAGATTTCCCATCTTACAAGATACCATCATAACCCCTACTCCATAATGAGCGGGCGTGCAGGCCTGGTTTAATTTCATAATAAAACTTTTAACTTTAAATAAAAAAAACTTATTTCTCCGTGTGTGTATATGTTTTGAATTTAAAAGAAATGGGGCACATGTACATGATGAAAAGGGCGTTATAGAAGTTTGCTCACACATTAAGTCTTGAATTTCTTTCCTCATAAATTTCAATTGAAATTTATCTTATTTGAGTACGTATATTCATAGAACAGAACGTTTCAAAGACAACTATGTAGTGTTGGTATCATATTTTTTTTTACAAAACATTATATTACCTATAAAATATTACAGAATTCCAACTGGGAAAAAGTAGATATATACATGGGGTCAAGATATGTGGTTTCGGGGTGATTTTATACTCGAACTGCATTTCTTAAATGGTAGTATTGTCCTATAAAATACTACAATTTATAAGGACTTTATAAATGACTACTAAGTACTCCTTAAAGAGGAGTTTGAAACCTTTTTCATATTGAGGCATTAATTAATGTTGAAATATGAACACCCCTCCCTATAAAGTATCATTTCTCATAGACAACACCAGTTGTTGATTTAAAATTCGCTTAGTACACTGTTTGATCATATTTTCAGTTGTAGATTTAAGGACAAATCCGGCGCTCCCCTATTATGCGTTGAGACTTTTACTAGAACGCTGTTCCCGCGGAATTCATTTCCGTAATAACTGACAACACCGAAGCAGTTCTGAAGTTTATACCTATGTTTTAATATCCGATCATGAAACGAGGAAAGATAAGTAAGTTTTTTGAAGTTGTAATGCGACAAAGAACATAAAACAAAACAAAACTTGCTACAGAAGAATTGAATAGAAGGTACCTTTGTATTTACTCCCAAATTTTGTAGCAAATCTAGTTTATACAATACTAATTCTTTAGTTGATATTTGCTATGACATGTCAAGGCCAGGTACGCGTACGGTTATGTTAATTTCTATTGAAACGGTCGGCTCATACCATTACGGTTATGTATAATATACGGCACCGTCCATTTGATATTCTGGGGGGAGGGAAGCCTGTGATGTTTTGAAAAAAATTCTTCCCTGATTTTGACTAAAAAAATATGATCTTGCTCAGTCACACAGTGAAAAAATAATCTGTCTCCAATAAATTACCGTAATCTAAAATCATACATTGGAAAAAATTAAGTGATAAAACTCAATTTTTCCTGGATAGCTTTGCTCGCCAGAATTATACATAACACAACAGTTTGTGTTATTATGATCTTTTGTTCTTCATCAGTTCAGTCATGGGCAAACCTACCATATTTTTAATTTGAATTTGATGGCAAAATCATCAGATAGGTCGGATTTCTATGGGTACTAACTGTGCACCTCTTACAGCAGATTTGTTTCTATATTGTTATGTGGGATGGGGTTTCAAATCTATACAATTCAACCTTATTGAGATGTTGGATGATGCATCTAGTTACATGTACGTGCATCTTGACGACATCTTAGTTATTGATAACCCAGAGTTTGAAAGATATATAGCTAACGTATACCCACCTAAACTTCAGTAAAACAAAGCCAGTATTTGTGATACAGAAACACTTTTCTTTGACCTACACATTAAGACAATTAACAATAAAATTCAAACAAAAATTTATGATAAACATGACGATTTTAGATTTCCTGTGGTAAATTTCCCTTAGTTGGAAAGTTACAGATATTCCTAGACTAGACTCCCAGCATATGGTATCTATGAAATTCAGTTTTTTCGATTTGCCAGCGCCTGCACTAACGTTTTGAAGTTTCATACAAAAAAATTAAAAATAATGTTTGAACTTCGAACTCTGGGTTACAAGTATCATCAACTTAGAAAAGCCTTCGGAAATTGTTTTACGTCCTATTCAGAACTTTTATCAAAATTCGGAAATATTACTTTATATCCAGTGGAATTTCCCATCCCAATTTCTGCGTTGATCTTGTGTACATAAGAGGGTTCTAACAAGTTTATCTAGTCGTGATTTACAATAGTATGACCCGGAGATCATCAAAAAGACAATAATTCGTGTATCAACCCCTTCTACACTCTTATATAAAAATTTTGACTTGAACGCTGATTAACAGGCGGGTGGGGACTATATGATGGGCCTTGTTGAACCCTTTTTATATGGCAGGGGGCATATAGTGTTGCACCCTGTCATTCCGTCATTTTGTCATTCCGAAACCTTGTCATCACAACTCCTCCCAAACCGTTCATCAGAATTTCACCAAACTTCACATGTAAGTAGGGCAGCATATGTAGATGTGCATGAATGGAAGCAACTCTGATGAGAATTTTTTTCAGGAGTTATGGGACTTTGAAATTAGAAAATGTGCATTGCATATGGCTGAACCTTGTCATCGCAACTCCTCCTAAACTGTTCATCAGAATTTTCAGAATTTCACCAAACTTCACATGTAGGTAAGGCAGCATATGTAGATGTGCATGAAGGGAGGCAACTCTGCTCAGAATTTTTTTCAGGAGTTACGGGACTTTGAAATTAGAAAATGTGCATTGCATATGGCTGAACCTTCATTGAATTTTCAAATATTAGTTCTGTGGCAATTATATTTCACTACCTGAGCTGCCAGCGGGGGCACCTGTGTCGCACCGACACATTAAAATTCCAGTTCAATGAAGAAATGGTCCTGAACCTCATTCCTTCTTATTGTTAATAAGTACTCTTACATATCAATTAATTAAGGCAGAACATAGTTTACGGTTCATGAAGGGTGGACAGGGAGTAGTAGCAACCCCAGGTAAATTTTGAAGCGTATTCATATCTTTATGTGCTCAGTCTTTCCGAAAAATAGTTTACATCACTAGCCGGTAGGGCTAGTCCAGCCCAAACTTTTACTAGCCAGAGGAAAATTCTGCTAGCCCAGATAAAAAGTCTTTAATCTGATAAATCTTAATTTTATAATTCATTGTTGTACACGAATTATTAGTCATAATCATTATTACACTTGTCATTGCACTAAATTTTGCGTATTGAAAAGCACGTCATTCACGAGGAAGTATCTATAATTTGCAAGACTAAAACGATACACTACCCTCAGGATGTGGGCATTATAAAATTACTGTGACCAATACTTCTTAAATTTAAAGAAAAACTTTAATTAAGGGACCGCCAGATCAAACTTTATCCATACTCATTCTGTAATTTCATTAAAACGTCATTGGGATCTGTACAGTAACTTCTTTAAATCTGCGCGCATCCATCATTTTGTATAAGACAAAGATACATATACTATATGCATTCATGAATGCATTCACGAATAGAAATAGAAATTTGTAAACCACATTTAATCTTCTTAATTTCATTACCTATCTGAGTGCAAGATTTCTGGTAAATCACTTGCTTGGTCATTAGATAGATACATTAAATATAATTTATCTGACTATACTGTAGAGAAAGTTTACAATAATATGTTTTGATTTCAATTTTTAAAGTTCTATTTGCGTTTTTGAGACATCGTTTTCTTTTTGTATTCAGAATTTCCTCTGATAAATTAAACTGCAAAAGTCATGTAAAATTTTTCAATAAATCTGAGTTTTAAACCAAATCAAAATGTTCCAAATAAGATATAATATGCCATCATTGACGATGTGTTTAAGAAATCAAAAACATTCGCTTATATAAAACTGTACTGCATGGAGATATAGAAGATTATTTAACACTAGAGATTATAAAACGAAAGTCTAACAGCTGAATCGAACTAAAATTCAGACAGTTGTATCAAACACCGAGTCAAAAGAAAATATCGAGCCGAATTAAAATTGCAATGAATCGTTTCAGTCCTACTAGCAATGCGTTATCTTTTGTTCTCAAAAATTTCTTTTACTGAGACATCGATATTTTTACTAGCCAGTCGGGCAGTCGGGCAAATTTTACTAGCCCAAGGAAATTTTTGGTAGCTTCGGGCGTCGGGCTAGTGAGTTTTCGTAAAGACTGTGTGCTTAAAGTATTTGGATAGAGCTCAGTGAGATAAATTCAAGACAGTTTTCCTTTTGGTGATATATCAATTTTACTATTCAGTTCATTTATTTTGAGACGTACGTCTCATCAATACAATATATATATATATACATGTATATCATATAACATATACATTTTAAAGTTATTTTACTAAAAGTTATGGCAGTTTGAAGATGACAAATTTTTACATTTTCGTAGATTTTTTTCCTTTTTATAATTCATGATTGATTTTGCGACTAAGACGGAGCAGACATTTCTCACATTTTCAGAATTTGTGTCATAACTCTGTCAGTTTATTTTTCCTGGGTAGCCTCTTTCCTTCACACCCCTACCCCCTTCTCTCCTTCCTCGTCCTCCTGCTTCCAGTCTCATCCTCATTTCAGTATATGGCATCATTATGACAGACTTAAATCGTATTTACATAGCTGAGATAGGTTTGAGCAGATTTTTGTCAAAAATAACAATGTTTACGATCAAATTTGTATAACTATACAACAATTTTTTATTGGTGAAAAAAAATTGCCTTGCTCTGGCTCTTCCAAAAACGAAATTCCCTTGCCCCAAGGTTGAGGTAAAATATAATCTGGTCCGGTTGGAAAACACAGCCCCCCCCCCCCTTATTATCAAATGGACGATGGCTAACGAATCTTTTGTTCTTCTATAACGATTTTGTACAAAATTTTGAGAGGAGAAATGAGAGACCAGGGGTGGATCCAGGATTTCCGAAAAGGGGGGGGGGGAATTTACTATTTCGAAATTGCGAACTGGACTTTGGGTTTTTTTTGTGTTTTGTTTTCAAAGTCTTCCTGTCCCTCCCACCCCCTTTCCTCATAAAAATTAAATGGTTGCTAACTAAGAAATGTTATGATTGACTTAAGCTGAATACACATTTATCTCAGAAATGGAGGAAAGGACGACGTATATATTCTAAAAGGAGATGGTGGCGTAGCTTAAAACTTAAAATTTTGTGTATTCAGAAATCAAACAACAAAATCAAAAAGACAAAAAGGTAGGGACCCTTGGGGGGGGGGGGGGGGGGGGGGGCAGCATTAAGCCTCAAATGGGTCCAAGGTGAATCCCTGGTAAGGGGGTCAGAGTGCGAGGTGAAATTCCTGGAAATTTCAGCGAATTTAGAATTTTTATATTAAAAATTCCATAAAAAAACAATGCCAACTGCTGTAAAATTTTACGAAAACAGCATATACATTGTACATTCAAATACATGTAAATATCAATCATAGTAGACCTATATCCTACGAACTTGTGTGTATATATTTCTGTTTTTGCATGAAGAGCGATAAATTCATCTGAACTTATTCCTTACATGTCATTAATGCCAGTGTTTTCATTTAAAAGCTACGCGTTTTTAATTTAAAGAGATATGTATTACACAACTGGGGAAAATTCTATTCAATTCATGCAAAGTTTACTCGCAATTTCAAGGAAACAAGCAAGCCCCCAAGCGTTTTAAGCCTTGGTCTTGCATCAGGGACTGAATGCTGTGTGAAAAATTTTGCTCACCCCCTAATATTAAATCTTGGATCCGCCCCCGAACACGTCTAATTAGATCGAAATTTGCCATTGCCCAACGTAAAATTTAGACGTTACGTAGCTGACCATTGCGCAAACAAGAACTACACAGCATGAATTGCATTTCAAGGGTAAATTTTAACGTTAAACAGCGAGGGAGACATTTTTATGCCAGGGTCACATTTTCGCGCGTCCGTGCGGATTAGGTCTATTTTTAAGGTAAAAATTCGACTCTTAAACCGTTGAAAACTAATTCGTGGGTCAGTTCTCAACGGGGAGGGGACCAGGTAGCGCAGTTGGTAGCGCGCTCGCTTGTCACAAATGCGACCCGGGTTGGATTCCCGGTGTGGTATGTAAGATGGTGGGTCTGTCACCAACCTGGCTTCGTGGGTTTTCTCCGGGTACTCCGGTTTCCTCCCACATAAACGACACCCTTACGCCAAGATCTGTGCCGATTTATATAAGTTGTTAACTTGTTTCTTAATCGCTGTAAAATAAATAAAGTTTAATTTTTTTTTTTTTAGTTATCAACGGGGATCACTTTTTAATGTTACACCGGAATGGGAAGATGTAATTAGGTATAGACCTGTTCAGTTAGCGGGTGATCATGAATGCAAAAACTGCAATATATTGCATTATTTACATACATGCATGCCTAAAAACAATTACTGTACGCGAAGTAACGAGTCATAAGTATTTGCAGTCCGAGATTTCTCTGTATCAGTCAGTGTTCGTTACCTTTGGGAGCACAACCTGAGCTTATCGCCATATTTTCAATTGGAATATGAAACACAGCACTTTTCAATTCGTCAACAATATGAATATACCAAGTAGATTTACACCAGATAGAGTAGCAAAAAAAAAAAAAAAAATATGCGAGAAAATTGAATTTCCCGTTTTTCATTTCGTGTTTACAAGATTCAATATTAAAACATGTTTTGCTTGGACTGCCTTTAAGAAGAAGACGGAAATTGCTGATTTCGAAGTATTTGCTTGTTCTATTTGTGGCGATAAGAAACAACGTACATTCTTATCTTAGATGTCTAATCACATCATTTATCACTCAAAGCAATTATCCATTATATGACAAAGGTCATCCACAAAGAAATTTAGATATCTGCAATGCCCGCGTGAAACCCAGGAACGTGGGGATCAGATAATGAATTACTCTGATGTGCTCACTTTTTGGATGTGAATATCTTGGTATATAGTGCCTATGGATCTAAACTTGACTGTTTGAAATTCAGTCCTTGTGATTCAAATGAGACTTCGTGTGCAGCAATTTATCTGTATCATAGAAATGAATATCACCATGCATGACGTTGTTACATCTATGGACATTATGGATGAAGGTCAATATAAACAGATAGAAGATAAAATTACAGTTGTTGTTGCTGATAGTGAAGAAGAGATGTCCATAGTGAATATTAATTTGGAAGGTACTAAACATTTACTGTTTTGCATAAAATGTAGGGCCAAGTAAGGCAATGAATTTGTTTCGTGTAAATTGAATCAGAAACACAGAGCTTACGGCTTGTTAGTCTCTTCTCAATTATACCAATATAATATTATTTTGGTATATTTGAGGCGCGGGGGGGGGGGGGTATTGAGCCGAAAGCACTGCAATTTAACTTTGATTTAAGCAATATAAACTGTATCTTCATCTGATATTTTTTTCCTTACACCTGTTTTCATGATGTTATTTACTGACTTAACAAATATCACATACTAAAATATCGTCAAAATAATTCCTATATGTAATACATTCCATGTGAGATGTCAGCTCTTTCTACCCTTTTAGTAATAATGTTTAGCCAGTCTGGTGTCACGTCTACACTTAACGGTATATCATCTCCTAAAAGGGTAGTTAAGATGCAGTTACATTTCCAGGAAGATTTAAATGTTTTATCTAGTTTGTTGAGGTAGGAGAGATCAACTTTCTTGTCATATTCATTTGTGCAATGTAAAAGTTTGATAACGCATGTTTTTAAAATTCATTATAGATACGTCTGTTGAAGCCAAACATTATATACATATTAATACTGCAGTGTATATTCATGATTGTATATATGTTGACAGTACTGTGATTTATAAAAGCCTTCATGACGATTAAGTCTCATCTATTCTTTGTGCACTCTGTATCATGTAACTTAAACAAATATTTTGTCTGATTTAATAAAAAAACACTCCAGTAAATGTCTCTCACACACACACACCTACACACACACCCATCTGTACACCCCCTCACACAGACACACCCCCTCACACACACACACACACACACACACACACACACACACACACACACACACACACTCTTATGATGATAATAACAACAAATAAATAAACAGTCGAGGATGGATATATAGATGCATGGTAGACTATTCCCCTATCCATTTGATAAAGTCAGAGTGGATGGGAATCTATCCCCGTATTTATTACATTGATTGATTATTGTTTTACGTCATTCCACGTTTATTTCACATATATGGTGACGGCATCTGCTTGATGCATTGCATAGAAATTCTACCTTTGCAACGAACCCACTCGAAGAGGTGAGGGATCTTTTATGTGCCACGCCTACTGTGAAATGGGACCTCGGATTGTACTGTCTCATCCAAATGACAGAACACCGGTGTGCCAAGGACTGAACTCGAACTCGGGACCTTTAGATCATTAGCCAAGCACTAAATCCACTAGGCCACACCGGCTTCCTATTTATTAGAGGTCAGATTAGATGGAGGTATATTCCTAATCATGACTGAAGTCTGTATAAATGAGGAAATATTCCCAATCTAACAGATGAGTTCTGACTAGATGGGGTAATATTCCCCGATCTCTCTGATGGAGTCTGTATGGATGGGGGAACGTTCCCCTATCTATCTCATGGAGTCTATATAGATAGTGGAATATTCCCCTGTCTATCTGATGGAGTCTATATCGATGGGGGAACATTCCCCTATGTGTCTGATGGAGTCTATATAGATAGAGGAATATTCCCCTTTCTAACTGATGAAGTGTATTTAGTTGGAGGGATATTCCCCTATCTATCTGATGGAGTCTATAGAGATGGAGGAACCTTCCACTATCTATCTGATGGCGTCTGTATAGATGGAGGAACATTCCCCTATCTATCTGATGGAGTCCACAGAGATGGAGGAACATTCCCCTATCTATCTGATGGAGTCTATATAGATGGGGGAATATTCCCCTTTCTATCTGATGGAGTCTATATAGATAGAGGAATATTCCCCCTCTTTATCTGATGGAGTCAATATAGATGGAGGAATATTCCCCTATCTATCTGATGGAGTCTATATAGATGGGGGAACATTCCCCTATCTATCTGATGGAGTCTATATAGATGGAGGAATATTCCCCTTTCTATCTGATGGAGTCTATATAGATGGAGGAAGATTCCCCTATCTATCTGATGGAGTCTATATAGATAGGGGAATATTCCCCTATCTATCTGATGGAGTCCATAGAGATGGAGGAACATTCCCCTATCTATCTGATGGAGACTATATAGATGGGGGAATATTCCCCTATCTCTCTGATGAAGTCTATATAGATAGAGGAATATTCCCCTATCTATCTGATGGAGTCCATAGAGATGGAGGGACATTCCCCTATCTATCTGATAGAGTCTATATAGATGGGGGAATATTCCCCTATCTATCTGACGAAGTCTTTATAGATGGAGGAACATTCCCCTATCTTTTGATGAATTCTTGACTAGATAGGGGAATATTCCCCTATCTGTCTGATGAAATCTTTATACTAGATGGAGGAATATTCCCCTTTCTTTTAGATTAAATCTTGACTAGATGGGGGAATATTCCCCTATCTATATTCACTTATCTTTTTCAGGAGGTCTGAATGGATAGGGGATAATTCTCCTATCTGTTGGTGAAAAGTTGATACTTTTCATTCATCTGTTAAAATTGATCCCCAGAAAAAGGACAGAAAAATTTTCCTTTTTTATTCTGTAACGCCATACATGATGATTCCAGTAGTTCTCCACATACTGCTTTCATATTCTATAAATAGATTCAGGATGATGAGAGGGAGATACCTGTGTATTCTCGGGTCAGAGGGTCAAAAGTCAAGGTCATGGTCATATTTTTCAATACTTTGGTTCTAACACTACAACTTCAGTAGTTATTCACATACAGTTTTCATATTTTATACTTAGATGCAGGGTAATGAGAGAAAGATACCTAAACATTCTGGGGTCAGAAGGTCAAACATCAAGGTCACAGTCATTTTTTTTAATATAGCTTTCATATTTTATACATAGATGCAGAACGATTCAAGGAAGATATCTATACATTCTGATGTCAAAGGGTCAAAAGTCAAGGTCACAGTCATATTTTTCAATATTTCGGTTCTGATATTATGACTTCAGTAGTCATTCACATACAGCCTTCAAATTTTATATGTAGATGCAGGATGATGAGAGGAGGATGATACCTATACATAATAAGGTCAAAGGTTAAGGTCACAGTCATAATTTTCAGCAGGATGTTTCTTTATGCCAAAAACAGCTTTTACAAGATCTTGTTCTTCAGTCAGAAAGATGTATATTCTATAGAATATTGCCGATGTTGCCTGCTGAAAATGTGTATCACATGATGTGATGGTGCCATGTATATTTTGAGAGGCAGATTCCTTATCAGTTTGAGAATATAATACAAAATATGAAGGAGCTTCATGAAAAAAAAATTCACAGAAAAGGAAAGTCCTTTAAAATATTTCAATATTCTGGAATTTTTCAACAAAATGTTCCTGTCAATTGCTTCAAAACTTTTCAACTTTCAACAGATATTCCTTGATTTTATTGAATAAATGTTCCTAATTTGAAACACAAACAGGTATATATGTGTGTTTTTACAATTACATGGTTAAAGTAAATACATGCAGTTGATGATTTACACATGTATCAGAACTGTGAAATGTAAAATTTCTTTCGCTCTTCTCGTCACCAAATAATATATGGCAGGGCCCTTCATGACAGTGTTCTAGGTATATTTATAATTAAAAAAGTACATGTATTTCATTTTTAGCTCACCTGAGCCAAGGGCTCAAGTGAGCTATTGTGATCAATTGTAGTCCGTCGTCCGTCTGTCCATCCGTCCATCCCTCCGTCGTTAACTTTTCACATTTTCGAATTCTTCTTCAGAACCGCTGAACAGAATTTGATGAAACTTGCTATGCACGTGCTCATGGTCCACTAGAAGTTTTGTTGTTTTTTTGTCCAAATCCGTCAATAGGTGGCGCCACCACAGGCAAAAGTAGGTCACAGAGGGTACCCTCCTTTAACAAACTTCTTCTTCAGACGGGAGGCACACAGAGGCAAACCGAATGCATAGGAATGATCTAGAAGGATGCATGAAGAAGTGTTGTTATTTTTGGTTCTGTTCAAAGTCAAATTTTTGACATTTTTTCAACATTTTTTTGGACTTGGTAATTTCAATGCAGAAAAGTGTCATGTTTTTCAGTTCATTGATAATGATGAGTTCTTATGGCCTATTTTGATCATAACTATGGTAAGGATTATAACTGTGAAAGGACTTTGTCAATATCTCAATTTTTTGGATTTTTTTATGAATTTTTTAAGACTTCCAAAAAAAAAAGGGGGGGAGTGGGTGGTTGACCATTTTTCACATTTTCAACTACATTTTCTGCAAAACTGTTGGAAGGATTTTAATAAATCGCTTATGATATCCTTCAAATTCTGTGAGTACCCTCCTTTGACAATATTCTTCTTCATACTGGCTGTATACGGAGACAAACAGAATGCATGGAAATAATCTAGAGGGATGAGTGAAAAAGTCTTGTCATTTTGGTTCCCTTCCAAAGTCATATTTTAAAATTTTTTTGACATTTGTTTCGGCTTTGTGATTTCAATGCAGAAAAGTGTCATATTTCCTAGTTAATTGATAATGATGATTTCTTATGGACTATTGTGATCATAATTATGGTAAGGAATGTTACTTTGAAAGAATTTTATCAATATCTCAATTTTTCGATTTTCTATGAATTTTTTAAGACTTCCAAATGAGAGTGTATAGGGACAATTCTTCACATTTTTAACTTTTGCTGTTATACCACATGAAAAATTTTAATGAAACATGGTATACATGAAGTACTATAGGTCCTCTATCAGTTTTGTACATTTCATCCAAATTGGTCAACAGATGGTGCCAACATGTCTGAAAAAAAAATAGGTCTCACAATGGTACATGTACCACACAATTAATATATGGAGAGTAGCTGTTCAAATCCAGCTGTGGTCAATTTTTTTTTATTCCTTTACACATCAAAATATTTTTCTAGATGTTTCTAAACCCTGAACATCTGAAATTAGGCCATTTTAAGTTGGATCTGGACAATATTTGAAACAAAAATTGTTGTTCATGACCCAGACTTGAAATCAGTCAACAAAAGGCCCTACCTAAAGACAATGACTAACTTATTGCTCTGAATCACATCTTGCAGAGACAAAATGAATGCTTAATATTAAAATCACCTGAATGGATTTGCAAAAAAACTGTTGTTTTTTGTGTTGGCTAGAAAAGCCAACATACTATGCTGTCGTGCAGCGTGTGGAAGTTGCAGGCGGACAGCTACTCATTAAATCAACAACAGCACGCCTTGAGAAATAATTCTTTTTTGTTCGTCAGTGGAACACATTATCCAAATTGATATATCGAAACAAAACGGCCTGTGAAAAATGCAAATATGTCTATTTGTAGAATTTGTGGTTATTCCACATAACTGCATTGTAGATTTCGAAATACTTTTCGTTTGTTTTAAGAAATCGCGTATGAATATATACCATTGTCAGACAACTACTCAACTTCTCGTTCGATCCTGTTACTAAAATTCGCATCTATTATTTACCTTAATTATTATTGCTTGGGTGCGTTTTGAGATTGAATTATATCTGAATTTCATAAAATTATATAGTTTTGGTCCTCATAATTGTACATACATCTGAATAAAATACAAATCATTATTTCGAATATCGGTATTTTGGCACAATTTACTTTTGCGCGAGTTGCCTATCTTGTTTCTACTTCCGCCCAGCTCGTTTTCTTGAAAAGCGCTTGAAACAGTCACGGACTTGTGTAGATATTAAACTGAAATTTTGGCAAGTACATATTAAAAGGTTACAGAGTATGGTGAAGTTTTCTTAGTGATTGACTCATTTTTTGCCAAGCAGCGATCCTTGACTTAGAAAATTGCTTAGAAATGTCAAGTTTTTCCAGACTTTCTTCCCTGTTTCTTCAGAACCGACAGTTGGCATGTGAGTACAGATCAATAACTTGCAGAGCAAGTGAAGCTTTTAGTGATTAACCTTATTGTTGCAGTTCCTTCAGTATCATAGTGATATCTCATTCTTTGCAAAGTTACAGCTCTTGGACTTGGAAAGAAAATTTCACAGAAATTTTAGTTTCCTAGACTTCTTTCTGCTATTTCTTCAGATATTGAACTGAAAGTTGACATGTGATAATAGATCAGTGAGTGTCAGAACAAGTGAAAGCTTCTTGCTGGTTTACCTGAATTATAGTCAAAACGGTCCAAAAACAAAACGGCCCACACCAAACAAGCCCAAAAACAAAACGGCCTTCACCAAAACGGCCCAACTTTTTTTTTTACCAAAATGGCCCAACTTTTAAATTTCTTTTTTAAACGGACTTATTTGTTGGAATTTTGGAAATCATGTATTAAATGAATACTGAATTTTGAACTGAGGTTGTTAACCACTAAGAACTTGGTGTTCCAGCTCTTGCTACGTGGGGGCCACCTCAAGGAAGAGCCAAAAATTTGGAATTTCATTCGAAGAAGTCGAAATAATTGAAAAAAATATCTATGAGTATCTAAGATTACATTGTCCTTATAGATAGAAGTATTTTTTGAAATCAATAAAACTTGTTGAACTGCCTTTAGCGTAAAAAAATTAATACTGGCATAAACGCTTACCTGTTTCTAATTACTTTTTCTTCTTATATATCATAATAGTCTCTACAAAGTAAAGGGGCTTGTACTTTGTACTGTGCACATATTTGTTATTGTATGACTTTTCTCTGATAAATTATACTACATATATATTTCTTTTCTCTTTGGTTTTTTATATATATATATATATATATATATTTTGTTGGTTGTGTATATTATCTTATTATGAATTGCCAATTTTGGGGCAAGAATTTACAAAATAATTAATTGGTAATGCCCTTGGGTGATATTGTACTTTAGATGAAAAGATCATTGTAACGGAAGTGAAGCAACGTCTCATTGATACATATAGTAGTCTATTATAGCTGAAATAAATGCATCGTCGAGATGCTATTTATATAAACATATTATTGATCATGTTTCATTACAGCATTATTTGACCAAACCTTATTTATATGCAAAGAAACAGATTGCGCCTTTCGTCACATTGTTTGAGTATTTAGACTGGGCAATATAAAGATATACCTGTTGAAAGACATTTATGTAATATTTGTAAATTAGGCAGGGAGGACGAGTTTCATTTTTTTTAAATGTCCTGCTTTTGAAAACATAAGAATTAAATATTTGAAAAATTGTTATTATAGAAGACCCTCTGTCTTCAAATTAGTTCAATTCCTGAGTTCCAATAACACAAAGGAACTTTGCAATTTTGGTAAATTTCTAAAGTTTGCTTTCAAAATTAGAAGTACTTTAAGTCATAATTAAGACTTTAGTCACATTTTATAGTTATGTATTGTACTCTATTTGACATATAAACATATCTATATTTTGAATTAATGTAATATATAAATTCATTATGTTGACCTTGACATTATACTATATTATTGTTGCTTATCATATATTTGTATATCTATTGAACTTAAAAATGTTCTCTTAAGTACCTAAAAAAAGTCTAAAAATAGCTAATTATAATCATTGCATGGGTTGCACACGATTAACTTTAGAATTAAATCCGACAAAGGCATATATATCAATAATGTTTTTATAACTTTCTGAAAATTGCTGCAATTACCGTAAATAGCGAAATAAAAAGTCGGGCCGTTTTATCTATCATATATATAGTGAATAAAAAGTTGGGCCATTTTATCTAACATATATATAATGAAAAAAGTTGGGCCGTTTTGGTGGGGCCGTTTAATTTTTGGGCCGTTTTGACAATACACCATTTACCTAGTTTTTACCTCAACTGAGCCTTAGGCTAAGTGAGCTGTTATCATAGCGTGTTGACAACTTCTCGAGAACCACTAAAGGGAATTTGATGCAACTTGGTAAGCATGAAGTACTCATAGTCCCATACAAATGATTTTATTTAAACCAGATCCATCGACAGCAGGAGCAAAAGTAGGTAACAGAGGGTACCCTTGTTTGACAAACTTGTCTCTTTTTTTTTTTTTTTTTATCATATGTATGATAAAAACTTACAATGAAATATTTTTTTTCAACAGCTTAATCTTGAGATATTTTTTATTTAAAAAAAAAGGGGGGGGTATTCACATTTTCTTCTTTATTCTTATGAACTGTGTGAAGGAATTAGATGAAGCTTGGAAGAAATGGAATACTTATGACCCCCTATTACATTTATTTTTTTATATATTTCTCAACAGGTGGTGCCAATTAACTCATTTGGGCAGAATTATGTACCTTGGACTTTGATCATTTCTGAGAAATCAATAGTTTTCTTGACTTGTCTCATTATCTTTACAAATATTTAATTGTAATTGGTATGTATGTAGACATAGGTTGATAGGTTGCAGAGTTCGTATTTGGTAACTCCTTTCACATTAGCCAATACACAGGACTTTCAGTCCTTTGATTATTCTGGTTTGAAATAAAATTTGACATATTTTCAACATTTGTGTTGATTTAGTCACAGTAATGCAAAAATAAATAACTTCTTCCTTCCTGCATGACTGATAATCTAGGTACTCAGGTGAGTGATATAGGCCCACTTGGGCCTCTTGTTACTATTTGTCATTTTGTGTCTGGATATGAAAATCAGAACTATGGATAGTTATATAGATTGTTATTAGTCATTGATAGATAGATAAACTTTTTGTTCAAGTTATGTAGAAATAATACCATAGACACAGAAATCTTTTTATAAGATAACCCTATAAGCTCAGGTGCAGTTAGTGCTCCTAGACCTCTTTTTTTTGCTTAATTTTGACTTCTTTTATGTATTTTTGTTGACAACATGAACAATACATTCAGTGTAGGAAATGAATATATTTCATAGTGTGGATGAAAATGTCAGAAAGTACCCTATTGTTTATTGACCGGATTGCAAAGCAATTCCGATCTATGAATTGGCGAAAACCGTCTGTCCGTCAGTCTGTTCGTCCGTCCGTCCGCACGGCGTCAACATTTTGCGTTTAGCATTTGCATTTAGCTTGGTTTGTTTCATACCCTAAAGTTGGTAGGATGTTCTATCCAACTAATACAAAAATTTAGTGACCTTGACCTTGACTTTACGCTTCATTGAACACACAGTTTTTTGCCTTTAGGGTGACCACTTGCATACATGTATTGTTAATGTTAATGCAAAGCAATTCTGGTGTATAAATTTGCAAAATCGGTTCGTCCGTCCATCTGGCGTCAGCATTTTGCGTTTAGCATTTGCAATCTGGTCATACTGTCCTTGACGGTTCCTTGTCTTATTTTTGGAGCAAAAATACTTTGAATCTTTTAATTTTGTTATGTTTAAATGCAGTATATAAGCATAATAGGCTGTGATTAAAATGGACTACCATACATCTCCCTCTATTTTCCATGGACACCAGGTTGTTAGATAGGTCGCATAATGTCTAATACTTCATCTCCATTTTGGTACCAAGTGTACCTAATCATGACCAAACAGACCAAGATATAATGGATTATGATGGGATACATACATACATACACACACACACACACATATATATATATATATATATATATATAATATATATATATATATATATATATACTCATCACAAGTGTTGCCATGAAAACAGTTAATTATACAAATTTCGAATGACTTTTTTGATGGTTTTTTTTTTTTGTAAATATCACTGACCTCTACCACACAATCTGGTACACATGAAAATATTTCTAGAGGGGATTTACGGCAGGCAATGCTGGCCCCGATCCATAAACTGTGACAATAAGATCATCATTACACAATCGTCTGTTGCGACTAGAACATTTAATGCATTCCCTAGTCTCTCTGCAAACTGTTGAGCTGCATTCCTTTTACAATTTATATCCCTTTTATGACAGAACTGAACTGTTCAATAACTAAGGTGTTTTGAAGGAAAACATGTCCCTTGTTATTTTCTTTTCAAAAATAACCCAAAAAGTTGGAGGGACATGGCATTATTCACAATATACAGAAAATCATGGCATCTTATTAAATGAATACTATTACCATGCCATTGTAAAATAAGTACATATCAGAGTGTAAGGGCTATTCTATAGGTCCTTATTTTATAGAGAAATTATATATAAATATAGCAGTGGCTATTATGCATTGAAGATGATATAAACATTGCGTAAAGGAATAACATGATATTGTATATATGTATTTATGATATATTTCAGGACAGACACATTGCCAAGGTAAATCTCGAATTGATATATCAGGAGAAACAGAATATTTACTATTAAGTGGTACGTAAAAATCAATGCAATTTAAAAATCAACTCTGATGAATATCACATAAAAAATCAAATTTAAACAGACTGCTGATTCTGACATTATATAATGCATTTGGATGGTCATCTTCCATCTAACAGTAAGGTCAGAAGTTCAGGGTTGCAGTTGTATGTTGTAAAATGAGTTCATATACCAAATACCGGATGTTAAACAAGAGCAACGCCTATCATGGCATAATACAGCCTGTCGCTTAGTTCGGATGGGATCAATTCGTATTTGGTATGAGTTTCATGAAAAACATCTGACGTTTACTAAAGTTAATTGCGTTTCATAGCATTTTCTCATAGGAATAAGTCCAAGGGCAATAACTCCTGCAAAAATGGTCCTATCAGACTAATCTTCAAACTTGACCTGCATCTTACCTTGATGCATCTGTATACCAAATATCATTTGAATCCATCATACTTTCACTGAGATAATGAGCGGAAACCATCATTTTAATGAAATTTTCTGTCCAAGGGCAATAACTTCTACAAAAATACCATAGTAATGCATGATATTCTCTTTGGGAAAGACTTACTTACTAACAACACTTTAAGTGAAGATCATTTATCATCTACCGGACAAGTAACAGATATACCGGACAACAAACCTTAAAGGACCAGACAAAATGGACAGCGAACAGATAGTGAACGGATTTTCAATATTTTTGAAAAAAAAATCATGAAATTTTTTAGTCCAAGCCCCCTTCACAACCCCCCTCCGAAAATTATAAATTTCTCAAGAATGAAGAAAAAGATATCAATACCTGTAAAATATGTGATAGTTGGTACATTTTACTTGTTTCATGCTTAATTTCATGTTACTTTTACAAAAATTAGATTTTTAATGAATTTTCCAAAAAAAAAAAAAATCTTGAAATTGAAAAGACCAAGGGCCATAAATTCATCAAAAGTGATCAATCGTAACAAAACTCGAACTGGTAATGACGCCGCTTGATATAAAGCAACATACCAAATTTCAATTAAATATCTTGAAAGACGGCAAAAAAAGTGCGGAAAACATTACCTTTGACAGATGGTCAACCCCCCCAAAAAACTTATGAATTTCTCAAAAATTAAGAAGCAGATATTAAAATCCGTAATATATGTGACAGTTGGTACATTTTACTTGTTTCATGATAAATTTCATAATGTTTGACAGAAAATTGATTTTTAATGAATTTCTGAAAAAAAAAATCTTGAAATTTATAAGCCCAAGGGCCATAAATCCGTCAAAAGTAGGTGAATCATAAAAAAAAAAACTCTAACTGGTACTGACGCCGCTTGAAATAAAGCTATATACCAAATTTCAACTCAATATCTTGAAAGACAGCAAAACAAGTCCGGAAAACATGATCCCGGACGGACAGATGGACGGACGTATGGACTACGGACAGCACCATAGCATAATACGTCGCGTCTAATGAAGGGCGTATAAAAATAGGGGCCAATCTCCTCGAAACATCAGCGATTTTAGTGTATTTATATAAACAAATTCCACCAAACAATACAAACACTAAAATTTTACAAGAATTGTATACATTCATATATATATATATATAAAAATTAATCATGATAGAACTATGTGCTTCAAATTCTTGTGTTTTGATTAGTGTTTTTCTCGAAGGAATTGAATTTGACATTGCAAAAGTGAAACAATTTGTTTTACGCACAATAATTTATTCCTATTTATAATATTTTAAAACTAAACAATATCAGTTATTCAAGTTGATTTCTGCGGCATTTCCTCTCAAGATAGCAGAGATTTTAAAACAAATAAGTAACATTCTATTCCAATAGTATACATACGAATTAAGTAAGTAGGTGCAAAAAGAAAGAAGTAATATGGAAAAAGTGAAATACAAGAAGCAAACGCAAAGAACATGTAGCACCAGCTTCCCTTACCATGACTTTGTTAAATAAGTACATATCATAGCATATATAAATAATACATGTATATATATTCTTAGATTTTTTAAAGGTCCTTTTTTTATGGTGAAATCCCAAGTCTCTGAATAAAGTATTGCCTTTTATTACAACCACAAACTTTTTTTTCAGATTTCAATACATCAGAAGGAAATGGGGATATCTGTTCTACTATTTTGCATAATGCATGTCAAATAGGAGATATCGATCTGGTGAAACATCTAATCAGGAATGATAGAAAAGCATTAAACATAAAAGACAGAAATGGAAGGACACCGTTTTATTGTGCTGGATATTCAGGATCCGTAGAACTAGTACAGTATCTGATTGATAATGGCTGTGATGTGTATAGTAAGGATAATGATGATTGGACCATTGTACACGTTGCATGTCAGAAAGGGCATGTCAGTCTGGTGAAACATCTGACTAACATAGATAAAGATGTATTAAAAATAAAAGACAACAAAGGATTGACGCCATTTCATTGTGCTGGATTTTCAGGATCAGTAGATCTAGTACAGTATCTGATTGATAACGACTGTGATGTGTATAGTAAGGATAATGATGGTCGGACCATTGTACATACAGCATGTGACAAAGGGCATGTCAATCTTGTGAAACATCTGACTAATGTAGATAAAGGTGTATTAAAGATAAAAAACAACAATGGATTGACACCATTTCATTGTGCTGGATTTTCAGGATCAGTAGAACTAGTACAGTATCTGATTGATAATGGCTGTGATGTGTATAGTAAGGATAGTGATGGTCGGACCATTGTACATATAGCATGTGACAAAGGGCATGTCAATCTTGTGAAACATCTGACTAATGTAGATAAAAGGATATTAAAGATAAAAGACAACAATGGAATAACACCGTTTCATTGTGCTGGATTTTCAGGATCAGTAGACTTAGTACAGTATCTGATTGATAATGGCTGTGATGTCTATAGTAAAGATAATGGTGGTCAGACCATTGTACACAATGCATGTAAGAAAGGGCATGTCGATCTGGTGAAACATCTGATTAGGAAAGATAAAGGTGTATTAAAGATGAAAGACACAATAGGATTGACGCCATTTCATTGGGCTGGATTTTCAGAATCAGTAGACCTAGTACAGTATCTGATTGATAATGGCTGTGATGTGTATAGCAAGGATTATGTTGGTCGGACCATTGTCCATAATGCATGTCAGGAAGGGTATGTCAATCTTGTGAAACATATGACTAATAGAGATAAAGATGTATTAAAGATAAAAGACAAGAAAGCATTGACACCATTTCATTGTGCTGGATTTTCAGGATCAGTTGAACTAGTACAGTATCTGATTGATAATGGCTGTGGTGTGTATAGTAAGGATAATGATGGTCGGACCATTGTACATTATGCATGTCAGGAAGGACATATCAACCTGGTGAAATATCTAACTGACATAGATAAAGGTTTATTAAAGATAAAAGACAACAATGGATTGACACCATTTCATTCTGCTGGATTTTCAGGATCAGTAGAACTAGTACAGTATCTGGTTGATAATGGCTGTGATGTGTGTAGTAACGATAATGATGGACGGACCATTGTACATAAAGCATGTCAGGAGGGGCATGTCAATCTTGTGGAACATCTGACTAATATAGATAAAGATGTATTAAAGATAAAAGACAACAAAGGATTGACACCATTTCATTGTGCTGGATTTTCAGGATCAGTAGAACTAGTACAGTATCTGATTGATAATGGCTGTGATGAATATAGTAAATATAAATCTAATGATGGTCGGACTATTGTACATAATGCATGTAACAAAGGGCATGTCAATCTTGTGAAACATCTAACTAATATAGATAAAGGTGTATTAGAGATGAAAGACAACAAAGGATTGACGCCATTTCATTGTGCTGGATTTTCAGGATCAGTAGAACTAGTACAGTATCTGATTGATAATGGCTGTGATGAATATAGTAAATTTAAATCTAATGATGGTCGGACCATTCTACATAATGCATGTCAGGAAGGGCATGTCAATCTTGTGAAACATCTGACTAATATAGATAAAGGTGTATTAAAGATAAAAGACAATAATGGATTGACACCGTTTCATTGTGCTGGATTTTCAGGATCAGTAAATCTAGTACAGTATCTGATTGATAATGGCTGTGAGGTGTATAGTAAGGATAACGATGGTCGGACCATTGTACATATAGCATGTCACAAAGGGCATGTCAATCTTGTGAAACATCTGACTAATATAGATAAAAGTGTATTAAAGATAAAAGACAAGAAAGGATTGATACCATTTCAATATGCTGGATTTTCAAGATCAGTAGAACTAGTACAGTATCTGATAGATAATGGCTGTGATGTGTGTAGTTAATCTAATGGTGGACGGACCATTGTACATGTTGCATGTCGGAAAGGGCATGTCAGTCTTGTGAAACATCTGACTAATATAGATAAAGATGTATAAAAGATAAAAGACAACAAAGGATTGACACCATTTCATTATGGTGGATTTTCAGAATCATTAGAACTAGTGCAGTATCTGATTGATAATGGCTGTGATGTGTATAGTAAGGATAAAGGTAAACGGACCATTGTACATAATGCATGTGATAAAGGGCATGTCAATCTGGTGAAACATCTAACTAACATAGATAAAGTTTTTTTAAAGATAAAACACAACTATGGACTGACACCATTTCATTCTGCTGGAGTTTCAGGATCAGGAGAATTACTGTGGTATCTGATTGATAATGGCTGTGATGTGTATAGTAAGGATAAAGGTGAACAGACCATTGTACATGCTACATGTCAGAAAGGGCATGTCAATCTTGTGAAACATCTGACTAATATAGATAAAGGTGTATTAAAGATAAAAGACAACAATGGAAGGACACCGTTTCATTGTGCTGGATTTTCAGGATCAGTAGAACTAGTACAGTATCTGATTGATAATGGCTGTGTGCCTATAGTAAAGATAATGGTGGTTTGGCCATTGTACGTAATGCATGTAAGAAAGGGCATGTCTATCTGTTGAAACATCTGATTAGGATAGATAAGGATTTATTAAAGATAAAAGACAAGGATGGAATGACACCGGATGCTTCTGTAGGATTTTCATTAGATCTAGTAGATAATCTTCAGAACATTGTAAATGAAGGATAAACATTATATCATTGCTTCATGATTTCACATTTTCATTTCAAGATGTACATTGCACATAGTGGATACAAAAACACTTCAAGACATTTGATGATAATATGTTTTAGTTGTACCAGGTGAAACTTGTCAGCAAGCTTATAATCAAAGTACTCCTTTGTTAATTGCTTCAGGTGATTTCAGAGTCGGCAAATAGGTCAGTAAATGTTCCTTCTTTGGGAATCTTCCGATCGCTGCATGGAATTAACAACTACTTGCATTAAACTGATAAACAAGGATGAATGAATTAATTTTAGGGTTATTTTTCTGAATTTCTACCATACTTGAGCCAAAGTCTCACTTGTGGTATAGGCATTGCAGTCCTTAGTTGTCCCTCAGTAAATTTTTCACATGTTCACCTTCAAGACTGCAAAAGGGATTTTAATTAAACTTGATGTAGATTAGTTACTCATGGTCCCCTACAAGTGCTGCCAGTGGTTTAAGGGCAGGACGATACTATATAGGCCCAAGAAGTTTCCCACCTTTGACAAACTTTCTTCTTTGATTAGCTGTACAGATTAACAAACCCATTGCAACAGAATGATCTAGAGTGGCGTCTTAAGACGTGATGTTTGTATTAATGAGTGACAAAATCACGCATTGTAAGCTCACCTTAGCTAAAGGTGCAAGTGATCTCTTAGCATAAAACACCATCATGTAAACGTTTCCTCTTCTGAACTGCTGCAGGGATTTTCATGACCTTTGGTTTTTAGCTCACCCGAGACTTAAGTGAGCTATAGTCATAGTGTGCTGTCTGTCAGCCGTCTGTTATCCGTGCGTCCATTGTAAACTTTTCACATTTTCAACTTCTCAAAATCGACTTAACAGATTTCTATGTAACTTAATAGGAATAAAGTACTCATGGTCCCCTACAAGTGTTGTTGTTTTTTGTCTCAATCCGTCAACAGGTGGCACCACCACAGGCAAAAAGAAAAAAAAGTAGGTCACAGACGGTAATCTCCTTTGACAAACCGTTTCTTCAGACTGGGTACATACAGAGACAAACTGAATGCGTAGGAATGATATTGAGGGATGTGTGAAGAAGTGTTGTTATTTTTAGTTCTGTTGCAAAATCAAATTTCTCATGGTTTTTTTTTTTTTTTTTTTTGCACTTAGTAATTTCAAGAAAAAAATGTACTCTATAGACTTGGGATTCCAAATTTCAAGCACTTGTAAATATTTACCATGATACCCCCGCCAAGGAAGTTTGGTAAGGGGGAGGGGGGGGGGTCCTATATAGGAATCACCATGTCCGTCTGTCCGTGCGTCCCGATTCGTGTCCGCTTGATAACTTATGTAACATAGGACTCGGGATGCTCAAACTTGCTATGTGAATGTCTCATGGAAACGGGATGTGTCATGTACCAAAATTTGGTCACTATGACCTTGACCTTGGCTTAAGACCTCTTTGATAGTAAATCCTAGGTCACTTTGTGTCCTGAGCATAACTTTTTATTTGGTCAATAGATTTGGATAATATTTCACAGGATTGTTGCCCTTAAACTAAGGATGTATCATGACCTTAACCCAAGGTCAAAGGTCAAGGTCAATGTGGACTTGGTTGTTAAAATCCTGTCCGGACCATATCTTTTTACTGGACGGATAGATTTAGTGTTGCCTTTTGCCTAAGGTTGTGTTATGACCTTGACCCAAGGTCATAGGTCAAAGGTGGATGTTACTGTGGACTTGGTTGTTAAAATGCTATCCGGGCCATATCTTTATATGGGGTTGATGGATTTAGATAATATTTCGCAGGATTGTTGCCCATCGCCCAAGGCTGTGTCATCGCCTTAAACCAAGTTTAAAGGTCAAGTTCAATGTGGACTTGGTTATTAAAATCGTGTCCGGGTCGTATCTTTTTATTTGGTTAATAGATTTGGATAGTATCTCACAGGATTATTGCCCATGACCCAAGGGTGTGTCATGACCTTTACCGAAGGTCAACAATCGAGGTCACGGTGTACTTGGTATTGAAGATCCTGTCCAGGCATTATCTTGTTACTGGGTTAATAGATTTGGATAATATTCCACAGGATTGTTGTCCATGACCTAAGGGTGTGGCATAGTTCAAGGTCGCTGATTCTTTGGTGACTAAACTCTGATTGGATTTTGGCAAAACTAAATGTTCAGCTTCCTGAATTATTGCATGTTCAACTTTTTGTCGCGTGGGGTATTTGTCCCGTTAGGACAGCTTTAGTGTTTAGCTTGCCAGGACAAATGTCCGGAGACCTACTATCATACCCTTGTTGTCACATGTATCCAGTCATAGTTAATTTAAAGAAATTAATCAACATAGTTGCTCATTGTCCCACTTGCACTTTAAACGGCTTGATAATCAATCCTGCTCGATGCCTTTATGGCCTTTCAGGTCTTTGATTTACGACTAGTTTTTAAAAGACTTCCCCAAAAAGTGGGGAAGGGGATTGGCCATTTTTTTTCTCAGTTTCAACTTTTTCCGCAAAACTGTTGGAAGGATTTTAATAAAAAAAAAAAAATAGTAAAACTTGGTAGAAATAAATAACTTATGACCCCCCCCCCCCCTTCAAATTTTGTTGTTTTCGTCCAGACCTCTCTACAGGTGCCGCCACAAGTCAAATGTAGGTCACAGAAGTGTACCCTCCTTTGACAATCTTCTTCTTCATACTGGCTGTATACAGAGATAAATAGAACGCCTAGAAATGATTTAGAGGGATGAGTGAAGAAATATTGTCATTTTGGTTCTCATCCAAAATAAAATTTTAGACGTTTTTTCGCCATGTTTTTGGATTTGGTGATTTCAATGAAGAAAAGTGTCATATTTCTTAGTTAATTGATAACGATGATTTCTTGTGGACTATTTTGATCATAATTATGGTAAGGAATATTATTTTTGAAAGAATTTTGTCAATATCTCAATTTTTGGATTTTCTATGATTTTTTAAGACTTTAGAATTAGAGTGTATAGGGACAATTCTTCACATTTCTAACTTCAGCTTTTATACCACATGAAAGATTTTGATGAAACATGGTATACTTGAAGTACTATAGGTTCTCTATCAATTTTTTAACATTTCACCCAAATTGGTCAACAGGTGGTGCCACCATGGTTAAAAAATAGGTCTCACAATGGTACATATACTACTTGGTAATTAAAATATGGAGAGTAGAGGTTCAAATCCAGCTGTGGTCAATTTTTTTTTCATTTTTTTTTTACACATCTGAATAAGTTTTTAGATGTTTCATAAGACTCAACATATGAAATTAGGCCATTTTAAAACAAGCAAATATGTAAAAATTCTCACTTTTCTATTTCATACAATTTTGAGTCATTTTCTATTTTTCAGCACTGAGATACATTTGATCTTTGATTTGTTATTTTTCGTGTACATGTTCTTATAAGTAATATACAATGTACCGTTCAAATCCCACTCATTCAGTTTTAATTTTAAAGGTCTCTAAAATAAAATCTGGGACCATCTAGTTTATGACTTGTCTGTCTTTTTCAAAAACATAGATTAATCCAGGCTATGTCTTTGAAACGTATAACAGATGGAAAATTTGCAGTCATACTTGAGTAATGAAGCCATTTAAAATGTAACCAAGTTCCATATCCTTGTGATTTAGACCATGGCCTCTTTTCTAAGAATAACTGCTTTGAACTTGTGTGGTAGTAAAAGTACAAATACTTCTACAGGCAACATATGTATTCATTTAAACTCCCATTCAGTTATGTACAAATTTAGAGAAAATAATAGGAAACATCCTGTTTGTCCGTCCATCAATCTTGCCAGATCATAACTGTTTCATATGAGTGTGTCATGACCTTGGCCCAAGGTCTTCTCCAAAGTCACAGTTTTTAGATGGCCAAAATCCTTATCTATGCCACAATTTCCTACTGCAAAGTTCGATCTCGGTAATATTTTTCACAATTATGTCATGACCTTCACCCAAGGTTATATCTTAAGTCAAGGTCACCATGCATACATGACCAAAATCGTTTTCTAGGCCATAACTTCTTACTGCCAAGTTGGATCGGGATAATATTTGAAACAATTGTTGTTCATGACCCAGACTTGAAATCAGTCAAGTAATGGCCCCACCTAAAAAAAATGATAACTTGTTGCCCTGAATCACATCTTGCAGAGACAAAGGAAATGCTTTATATCAAAATCACCAGAATGGATGTGCAGAAAAGTGCTGTTGATTTTTACTCTGGCCTGAAATAAAAATTGACATATTTTTATGTTGACTTAGTGACAGTAATGCAAAAATAAATGACTTCTTCCTTCCTGCATGACTGATCATTTAGGTACCCAGGTGAGCGATATATGCTTACTTGTGCCTCTTGTTTAAGAGAGTCTTAGTCATAATGATGCATTCATTGTCCCTCCCTTAAACGTTTCACATTTTCAGCTTCTTCAGATCTGCTGGAAATTTGAAGAAACTTAGTGCTGATGAAGTACTCATTTTTATTTCACGTGTGTGTTTCCCAGTGGTGAGATCTTCCCATCCGTACCATAATTTCTGAACTTTTAACCTTGACCATCAACTTTACTCTAAATTTAAAGCATTTCTTCATCAACAAACTGTTGTGGCAACGGGGATTATAATGTTGTACTAATCCATCTCCGTTTTTATACGGAACGGGGCGTATAATGTTATGGCGCTGTCCGTCCAGCGTACGGCGTCCGGAATAAGCTTGTCCGGGCTATTACTTCTTTCCCTGTGCATGGATTTTAATAATATTTCACAGAATTGTACCTTAGGACCCAAGAGTGTTTCATGACCTTGTCCCTCAACATGCAAAGTGAGTAAAACCTTGCCCGGGCTATTACTTTTTACCCTGTACATGGATTTCAATAATATTTCACAAAATTGTTACCTAGGACCCTAGGGTGTGTCATGACCTTGACCCAATGTCATAGGTTAAAGTTCAAGGACACAACATGCAAATTGAGTAAAACCTTGTTTGGGCCATTATTTCTTACCCTGTGCATGGATTTCAATAACTGTTACTTATGACCAAGAGAGTGTCTTGACCTTGACACAAGGTCATAGGTCAGAGGTCATGCATGGATTTCAATAATATTTCACAGAATTGTTACACTTGACCCAAGGTCATAGTTCAAAATTCAAGGTCACAACATGCAAAGTGATTAAAACCTTGTTCGGGTCATAACTTCTTCCCCTGTGCATAGATTTCAATAATATTTCACAGAATTGTAACTTATGACCGAAGGGTGTGTTATGACTTTGACTGTCAAAGGTCAAGGTCACAACATGCAAAATGAATAAAACCTTGTTCGGGCCATAACTCCCCTGTTCATGGATTTCAATAATATTTTAGTAAAATGCTATGGAACGCAATAACTTTAGTAAATATCAGCTGTTTTCATGAAACTAATACAGAGTTCTTAAATCGGGTAGAGGAAGTGGTCTTTCAATTTTGAGCAAATTCTGTTTTGTCGTTACGGAGTTATGGAACTTGGATTTTATTTTTACTATGATAAGGTGCCTTGAAGATGCTATGTAACACGATAATTTAAGTAAATGTCATTTGTTTTTCATGAAACTTGTACAGAATGCTTAAATAGTGAAGGGAAAGCTATCTTTCAATTTTGAGCAAATTCGATTGTGTAGTTACAGAGTTATGGGGATCCCTCTTTTTGGATTTCAATATTTCATAAAAGTATTACCAAAGATGCCCGTGTTTGGGGGTACTTAACCCATACGTTCACATTGATCCCGTCCAAAGTAAGCGAAGGGCGTATCGAGCTCTTGTTCTTCTTTTTCTTTTTTCAAATCACCTGAGCCAAAGGCTCAAGTGAGCAATTGTCATCGAGCGCAAGGTCCTCTACCATGTTTGTGGGTTTTTTTTACCCAACCCGTAATCCAAGATGGTCGCAAGGGGCCCTAATTCGTTGACGCATTTTCGACTTTTTCTCCTAAATTGTTACACAGAATTTCACTAAAACTTACAAGAAGTAAGTAGTCAAGGTCCTCTACCAAATTTGTGTTTTTCGACCTTATCTGTAATCCAAGATGGCTGCCTTGGACTCTGATTGCTTCACGCATTTTCACTTCTCTAAAACCACTACGCAGAATTTCAACAAAACTTACAATAAGTGATTGCGCACCCTTTTTGGAAAAGGACCTAAATATAGGTTACCGTCCAGGATAGATTTCAATAAATGCCATGACGTTATAGAAAATGCTTTAACTACATATTGTAAGCGTTGGTGTAAAAAAGAACGGGTAAAGGTTCATGCTCTTAATGATTGGAAATACGAGATTTTAAGAATTGTCGATATCTGTATTAAGAACTTTACGGAAAGTCCGCATTTATTTCAACAGCCTAATACATTGACAGCAAATTCTATTAAAAAGAAGATAGCTGACTTACATGCTAAATACGTCTTTGTTCCTGCTGATAAAGCAGGTAATAACATAATAGTTGTTTGAAAACTATATTATATTGAAGTACTTAAAAACGAATTAAACTCCACTCATACATATGAGGAAAGCCCTACCTCAAAAGACAGCACCTTGCACGATCACCTCATGACCATGTCCGATTTCAAAATTAAAACTGATAAATCTGATCTACCAACTGTATATTGGCTACAAAACTACACAAAAGTCCATATAAATCACGTTTTATATCTAATTCTAGCCACTGCTCTACTACGGTACTATCGAAGCATATTACGTCTGATCTAACTGCTATAAAAGATCATGCTATCAAATATTGTGATGTCGCATTTCATAATAGTAACATCAATTACTTTTGGTCGATTGAAAATTCTCATGAAGTTATAGACAACTTTCGCTAAATTTCAAAGCGACTCAAATTTCTACATTTGATTTTTCTACACTTTATACATCTCTGCCTCATGATTTGATTAAAAGCAAGTTGTTGTCTCTTATACAATGGTGTTTTCACAGAGAATCTAAAACGTACATATGTACTTCCAATAACTCCGGATTCTTTTCCAACAAACAATATACTTCATATCAATACTGGACTTGCAAGGAATTATGTAAAGCACTCGATTTTCTCATGAATAATATTTTTGTGCAATTTGATGGCAAGATATATCAACAAATAGTTGGGATTCCTATGGGTACTAACTGCGCGCCTCTGATTGCAGATTTATTTCTTTATTTTTATGAGAGGGATTTTATGGTTTCTATTCAAAAATCAAAACGTTTTGACCTCATTGACAAATTTAATAATACTCGCAAACAACCCTGAATTCGAACAATTTATATCAGAAATATATCCACCAGAGATCACATTGAATAAAGCTAATACTTGAGATAAATCTACACCTTTCTTAAATTTAAACATCAAAATTATCAACCACCTAATATATACTAATATTCAAGATAAACGTGAGTATTTTGGATTTCCTATTGTAAATTTCCCTTACTTGGATGGCGATGTCCCTCGACTCCCATCATATGGTATTTATATATCTCAATTAGTTCGATTTGTCAGAGGCTGCACCGATGTTTTGGACTTTCATAAACGAAATTTACAAATTCTTACTAAACTTTTAACTCAGGGTTACAGATATCACAAGCTAAGAAAAACATTCGGCAAATTCTTCAGATCTTATTCAGAACTTCTATCTAACTTTGGAAATATTTCTTTTCAACAGTATGTATCCAATGGAATTTCCCATCCTTATTTTTACGGTGATCTCGTATATAAACTAAGGAAAGTAAAATGCTCCGATAACGTTATTTTATCATGTAATAAAATAGTCAAACGTCTTCTAAATAGACAATATGATATTGAGATCATCAAAAAGACTATAGGTCTTGTATTTGGCCCCTCTACAGCCTTATGCAGACTTTTACTTGAACGTTGCACGCTGACTAACGCGGTGGCGGTGGGGACTATATGACGGGCCTTGTCCAAACCTCTTTCAGAGGAGACATGGTCCTGAACCTCGTCCTTTCTGACTGTTGGTCGGGACTCCTACAGATCTAGGGTCTTAGCTCGCTTTCAGACTGGCAGAGCACGGTTTCTCATGTTGATGTCGCATATATTTTTATACCATTATGTGTTTTACAATACCTTACGTGTTTATATTTTTATGACCTCTCAATATGAGATACCTGTTGACCCTTGTTCTTTACATGGAGGATTATTTATAAATTTTTAAATGTACGTCCTTTGATTGTTCTGCTGTTACAGTGAGTGGGAAGGTGGGCCCGTAAACCGGTTAACCACACCATTTGTTTGGCTTTTGTCAAATTAAATGACCGTCCTAAATCGGTATCGTAATTGCACTACAATCAAATATTTTTGTAATGTGTTATATGTTCTAGTATATTATTTACATTCATGTATTGTATAGCTCCATGGTGACTTCTGCCACATAACTGAGCCAGTAACTCCTCTTTTTTCTTTCTACCAAGTTTTTGTTTTTTGACTTGCTCCATGATCGAAGAAGGCTGCCATGGGCCCTAATTGGTTGACACATTTACGTCTTCTCCAAAGCCGCTACACAGACTTTCACTCAAACGTTCAGGAAGGTCTTCCACCAGGCTTGTGTTTTTCGACCCCATACGTAATCCCAGATGGCCACTCTGGGCCCTGATTGATAAGACATTGTCTTCCACCAAATCTGTTTTTCGATTCGGTCCGTATTTATTACAAGATTGCCATTGTGGGCCCTGATTGCTTGACTCATTTTCGACTTCTCCAAAACCACTGCCGAAAATTTTACCAGGTATTATAAGAAGAACGTAACCAAGGTCCTCCACCAAGTTTTTTTTTCGACCGGATCCGTAATCCAATATGGCCGCCATTTGTTTCAGTTTGTTGACACATTTTCGACTTCTCTGCAACCGTTTGACAGAATTTCACCAAAACTTACATGAAGAGAGTACTCAAAGTTCTTTACCAAGTTAATGTTTTTATTTATCCAATTCTTAATCCAAGATGGCCGCCATAAGTTCTTGATTGATGGCCACATTTTCGACTTCTCTACAAACAGTAAACAGAATTTCATTTAATGGAAGTACTCAAGATCCCTTATCAAGTTTCTTTTTTTTTACTCAATCTTAGTCCAAGATAGCCACCATGGGCTCTGATTGATTGACACATTTTCAGCTTCTTCTCTGCAACCGTTTATCAGAATTTCACCAAACCTTACCGGAGGTAAGTACTCAAAGTCCTTTACCAAGTTTGTTTTTGAAAACCAAGTGATCAAAGATGGCCGCTATGGGTCCTGATGGGTTGACACATTTTCAACTTCTCTTCAACCACTACACAGATTATCACCAAAACTACAAGAAGTAAATACTGAAGATCCTCTAACAAGTTTGTGTTTTTCGGTCCAATCCATAGTCCAAGATGGCTGCCATGGGCCCTAATTGATTGACACATTTTTAGCTTCTTCTCCACAACCGTTTCATAAAATTTAACCAGACCTTACAAGAAATAAGTATATGTAATCAAAGTCATCTACCTAGTTTCTGTTTTTCGACTCGATCCATCATCGATAAAAGTCACTAAGTGTGATTGGCTGACAAATTTTCGACTTCCTTATTCACTTCTTCACAGATTCGGCCAAATTAATCTTTCAATCAATAATCCTAGATGACCACAAAGGGCCTTGATTGGTCAACACGTTTTTGCCTTGTTTTCAGTAACTACAGGGAGTAAATTATCAAGGTACCATACAAAAATGGTATCTTTTGACTGAATTTGTCATTCAAGAAATCAGCCAAGAGCTATGATTAGCTGACGTATGTTTCGACTTCTTTTCATGAACTGCTTCACAAAATTTCATAATGTATTATAGAAGTCAGTACTGAAAGTACTCAAATTGTTCTACCAAAATTGAGCTGTCATTTGATTGTGAAAATGCAAATTGTGCTCAGGTGAGCAATATTGGCTCACTTCGGTCTCTTTTTTTATTTTCTTCTTCTTCTTCTCCCCCCCTTTTTTTTTGGTCGGAATTGCGTAAGCTATTTCAAACCCTAGTCGTTAAAATAAGCTGTGGGGAACGCGTGGAACGTTGAAAATACCTCCTGGTGTATAAATTGTGCTTCGATATTTAGAAAAAGCGTGATTAGATTTACTTCTAGTACTTATAATTCATATTGTTCGAGTCAATGCAAGATAAGTTTGATCAGATGATAAAATAGATGTGCTGTTACTCCATCGATTTACACGAGTTATATTCATGCGCTGGAGGACATGCAGTCTTTCCGAATACTCGACGGAAAGTCCCGAAAAAGTACGAATAACTTTATTGTGTAGCTGTGCCGTAATAAGAAGTACTCTTCTAGTCCGTACTAGTATCCGCTGTATTATAATTAATAAAACTTGAGAATATCGCTTCTTTTTATAGCAGTGGATTTCGAAGTACTCTACAATCTTCTCGTCACAACGATAAACATACGTCTTGGTAGTTGTTGATGTGTAATGCTACTAAAAATAGCCAGTTATTTATACATGTGTAGACGTCGTTTTCTCCAAATGTACATGTACAGCGGGACACTTTGTCCAGATTGCTAATTTCATATTACTGTCAAGGTCAGAAGTGATAAGGGAAAATGATAGAGGATTTGTTAGACAAAATCCGCAAATGAAAAGGCGAATGACTTTGATCATTCATATATATATGATGTACTTAAGGTCCCCTACTAAAATTGTGTTCGGGATCAAGATTCCTTCAGGGGTGGATCCAGGGCGGGGCCAAAAATGCCCAAAACGGTACCCCTCTTCAACAATTTTCTCCTCCAGAACCAGTGCATAAATGAGGAAACTAATTGCATTTCAATAATCTATAAAGATGGTTATTAAAAATTGTGTTCGGGGTTAAAATTCCGTCAAATAGAAATCAACACTTTTTTGACGTGTTTCTGGACTTAGTAATTTCAAAGCAAAAAAGTGTCATGTTTTGCAGTTAATTGATATTAATGATTTCTTAATGACTATTTTGATCATAACTATAGTAAGGAATATTATTGTGAAAGAACTTATGACCCCCTTCAAATTTTGTTGTTTTCGTCCAGACCTCTTTACAGGTGGCGCCACCATAGTCAAAAGTAGGTCACAAAGATGTTCCCTCCTTTGACGATATTCTTTTTCATACTGGTTGTATACAGAGACAAATAGAATGCATAGAAATGATTAAGAGGGATGTGTGAAGACGTATTGTCATTTTGGTTCACTTCCAAAATCAAATTTTAGAATTTTTTTTCGACATTTGGACTTGGTGATTTCAATGCAGAAAAGTGTCATATTTCCTAGTTAATTGATGATGATGATTTCTTATGGACTATTGTGATCATAATTATGCTAAGGAATGTAACTTTGAAAGAATTTTATCAATATTTTCTATGAATTTTTTAAGACTTTCGAATGAGGGTGTACATGGACAATTTTTCACATTTTTAACTGTTATACCAAATGTCGTTTACAAAGCTTTGTATCAAAACGATATATAACTGTGAACAGCAAACACGGAACCCGGAAAGAACCAGTGGTTATATCAGTCGTCGCTGAATTCATTTCCGAGCTGAGGTGTCACAATTACTCATTCTCAGAGTGATTATTATTAGGTTTCACAAGTTTCACTTGTGAAACCTTTTATTATTCTACTGTCTTTTCTTATTTATTATTAGGTTTCACAAGTTTCACTTGTGAAACCTTTTATTATTCTACTGTCTTTTCTTATTATTAGGTTTCACAAGTTTCACTTGTGAAACCTTTTATTATTCTACTGTCTTTTCTTATTATTATTATTATTATTATTCTTCATCCGTTTTTTTTTTTTGTGACCGCTCAGAAATCACTCATTATTAAAGATATTACTATTCTGTTTTCAGTGTTCGATTCGAAAATAAATTTTCAAGATTTGATTTTTTTAATTTTCTAAATTACCGCTTATAAGCGCGCAGCGCCACCTACGACGCCAAAATTTTGAATCGCTATATCTTCCTTATTATTTGTCCGATTGGAATGAAATTTTCAGCATTCGATTCAGAAAAGGAGATGCAAGATTTTATGTCACTGCGTCAATTTCGTAGCTCTACCCCGAAAAAGTTGACCTTGACCCGATTGTTTTCATTTCAAAAAAAATATTTCAATCTTAGATTTTAGACAGTAGGATAAAAGATTTTAATGGTCTGATTTGGAATATGAAAAATTTTTGAAATCGGACCATAAATAAAGTCACAATGAGCGTGGGAAAATTCGCTATGACGTCATCAAAGCTAATTAAATATTCATACGTTAATATCTCTCTTATTAAATGAGATATCGGCATGAAATTTTATATCTAAACATGTTTCCACATTCTTAATCTACCTCTAGAATGAAAATGGCATGCTGCCAATATTTTTGAAATTATTGAAAATTTTCGAATCAAATCTTTGGCAAGGTCTAGCGACTTTATTTGCAGTCGGATTTTGATCGGGTTTCTTCCATTCGAGATTCAGATTTTCGCTAACTCTTACGGTTCTCGAGTTATTTGCGTTTGAACACGACAACCCCCTTTAAAGTGATGTTTGTGACGTCATCAACACTCATTAATTATTCATGAAATGTTTTCGCCTATAGCTCGCTTATTGAGGAAGATAGAGGTGTGAAATTTGGTAGCATGATAGAGATTGAGAATATCTACCGACTGACAAGAGGAATTTGGCATGGAGCCAAATTCCTGAAAATGACGTCATACTTTGTAAATGACGTCATATCTCCCTTATTTTTCATCGGATCGAGGCGGGGACGGTTGGAATCGATTCTGCGTGAAAAAGTAAAATGGTAAATACCAGCAACAGAATTTCGATATCTCTTACCGTTTTCGAGATATTTGCGGTCAAAGTTCAGTGTTTGGCCTTTCCTGAAAATACAATTTAAAACTTCAGGTACCTGTGTCTCGCTTATTGATAAAGCTAGAGGTATGAAATTTGGTAGCATAAAAGAGAATGCAAATATCTACCGACTGACAAAAGGGAATTGGCAAGGTGCCAAATTCCTGAAAATGACGTCATACTTTTCTAAATGACGTCATAACTCCCTTATTTTTCATCGTATCGAATCGGGGATTGTTGCAATCGATTCTGCGTGAAAAAGTAGTTAAAGGAGAAAGGTCTGGTCTCAGATTTTCGATATCTCTTACCGTTTTCGAGATATTTGCGGTCAAAGTTCAGTGTTTGGCCTTTCCTGAAAATACAATTTAAAACTTCAGGTACCTGTGTCTCGCTTATTGATAAAGCTAGAGGTATGAAATTTGGTAGCATAAAAGAGAATGCAAATATCTACCGACTGACAAAAGGGAATTGGCATGGTACCAAATTCCTGAAAATGACGTCATACTTTGTAAATGACGTCATATCTCCCTTATTTTTCATCGGATCGAGGCGGGGAGGGTTGGAATCGATTCTGCGTGAAAAAGTAAAATGGTAACTACCAGCAACAGAATTTCGATATCTCTTACCGTTTTCGAGATATTTGCGGTCAAAGTCCAGTGTTTGGCCTTTCCTGAAAATACAATTTAAAACTTCAGGTACCTGTGTCCTCGCTTATTGATAAAGCTAGAGGTATGAAATTTGGTAGCATAAAAGAGAATGCAAATATCTACCGACTGACAAAAGGGAATTGGCATGGTATCAAATTCCTGAAAATGACGTCATACTTTGTAAATGACGTCATAACTCCATTAATTTTCATCTTATCGAATCGGGGATTGTTTGCAATCGATTCTGCGCGAAAATTTATATGCATAACATTGCCATCAAATTTTCGCTAACTCTTACTGTTTTCGAGTTATTTAGGTTTAAACACGACAACCCCCTTTAAAGTGATGCTTTCAACGTCACATAAAGTTCATTAATGTTTAATGAAATGGTTTCAGCTAAAGCTCGCTTATTAAAGAAGGTAGAGATGTGAAAATTGGTAGCATGATAGGGAATGAGGGTATCTACCGACTCTTTACTTTGAAATTTCATCTTTCGGCTATTCATTCTCACAGACACATACTCCCGTTTAATGAAAAATTTTTTCGAAATATACGACGTTTTAAGAGAATTACGTAAGATTTAATATTTTTCGATTTTCGCGTATGTAGCTTTTAGTTTTAATGGTAGATCTCTCAAATTTTCACTGTTATGTTCATTAGGTTCATAGCTTTAGAACTTTCATCGGCCGATATTATCTATCTCTTTTAGTTTGGCCTCTATTTCAATTTAAAGTTTTTTTAAAAATTACGTAATGTTCAAAACTGTCTTATTTTTAGTCTTTTAGTTTCCAAAACATTACGAAACGATTTTCCGTAACGATTTTACTATGAAACATGTTTCCCGGTATTTGAAAGTGAGCAATTTAAAGATTTTTTTATAAAAATATCTTACTTGCGTAACTTTCAAGTATTTTTTATTCGTCGTATGAACAAATTATAAAAACAAGAGTTTGAGAAAGCATTTTGATTTCGATTTCTTAAACAAAAATCAAATTTTGGGCACTCTACTGATGAACAACGCAATAAACATATCTTCAGAAGCGCGGTCAATTTGCCTTGCTTAATACCTTGCACGACACCGCTGTGATATAGGACTTCTTCCATGGACAAGGCGCAGTAACTCGCGATTAATTCAATCGCGATTTAAAGTGCTTTCTATAAAATAGAGTTTGAGAAAGTATTATGCATTCGAATTCTTAAACAAAAAAAAAAACCAAAAAATAAAAAAACCAACCCCCCCCCCCAAAAAAAAAACAAAAAAAAAAAAAAAAAAAAGAAAAAAAAAAGCAAATTTACATTCTACGAGCTACTGCTGAACAAGGCTATAAAGAAATCTTCTCCGAGCGTCGGCATTACACATTAGAGAAGCGCGGTGAATTTGCCTTGCTTAATACCTCGCACTGCGCCGCTGTTATACAGGACTTCAAACGTGTGTGAATTAATCGCCAGTTACAGTGCTTTACCTGTGGAATACGAGACATTGTCAAGTCTTTCTTTTGTATATTGGGGAAAGCGGCATTACTAAAGGCCATCGCGAGGAGAATTGTTTATTCCAGCAGAGTGGCGATTCAAGGTCAAACATCTGTACACGCGAAATAACTTGCGTAAGTTCATCGCGAGGAGAATTGTTTATTCCAGCAGAGAAGCGATTCAAGGTCAAACATCTGTACACGCGAAATACCTTGCGTAAGTTAATAAATAAACAACATAAAGCGGGCAGTAAGGACTGAAGATCTAGGTTACACGTGCAGATTGTACTAAGTGTGATTGTCCTACATGTTTCTTGTTTCAAATATATGGTCAAGAGTAGTCGATATTGTGCGATGTAGGCTTCAGTATAATGTGTATAATGTAAGTCGCCGTTACCTACAATTTCTGCAAGTAGATTGCGCAATGTGGATACCATCACTAAAGATCAGATATCTGGATCGTGAAAAAGAATTTTGTATTAGAGTAGGAGATCTCAGCTTCGCTGCTTCGACTTTAACTTGTGAAAACCTACTCGTTGCTTTAGCAACGAGCTCGTTTCTAGTTATTATTATTATTCTTCATCCGTTTTTTTTTTTGTGACGGCTCAGAAATCACTCATTATTAAAGATATTACTATTCTGTTTTCAGTGTTCGATTCGAAATTAAATTTTCAAGATTTGATTTTTTTAATTTTCTAAATTACCGCTTATAAGCGCGCAGCGCCACCTACGACGCCAAAATTTTGAATCGCTATATCTTCCTTATTATTTGTCCGATTGGAATGAAATTTTCAGCATTCGATTCAGAAAAGGAGATGCAAGATTTTATGTCACTGCGTCAATTTCGTAGCTCTACCCCGAAAAAGTTGACCTTGACCCGATTGTTTTCATTTCAAAAAAAATATTTCAATCTTAGATTTTAGACAGTAGGATGAAAGATTTTAATGGTCTGATTTGGAATATGAAAAATTTTTGAAATCGGACTATAAATAAAGTCACAATGAGCGTGGGAAAATTCGCTATGACGTCATCAAAGCTAATTAAATATTCATACGTTAATATCTCTCTTATTAAATGAGATATCGGCATGAAATTTTATATCTAAACATGTTTCCACATTCTTAATCTACCTCTAGAATGAAAATGGCATGCTGCCAATATTTTTGAAATTATTGAAAATTTTCGAATCAAATCTTTGGCAAGGTCTAGCGACTTTATTTGCAGTCGGATTTTGATCGGGTTTCTTCCATTCGATAGAGCGTTCAAATACCTACCAGTAAAGTGTTCTCAGATTTTCGCTAACTCTTACGGTTCTCGAGTTATTTGCGTTTGAACACGACAACCCCCTTTAAAGTGATGTTTGTGACGTCATCAACACTCATTAATTATTCATGAAATGTTTTCGCCTATAGCTCGCTTATTGAGGAAGATAGAGGTGTGAAATTTGGTAGCATGATAGAGATTGAGAATATCTACCGACTGACAAGAGGAATTTGGCATGGAGCCAAATTCCTGAAAATGACGTCATACTTTGTAAATGACGTCATATCTCCCTTATTTTTCATCGGATCGAGGCGGGGACGGTTGGAATCGATTCTGCGTGAAAAAGTAAAATGGTAAATACCAGCAACAGAATTTCGATATCTCTTACCGTTTTCGAGATATTTGCGGTCAAAGTTCAGTGTTTGGCCTTTCCTGAAAATACAATTTAAAACTTCAGGTACCTGTGTCTCGCTTATTGATAAAGCTAGAGGTATGAAATTTGGTAGCATAAAAGAGAATGCAAATATCTACCGACTGACAAAAGGGAATTGGCATGGTACCAAATTCCTGAAAATGACGTCATACTTTGTAAATGACGTCATAACTCCATTAATTTTCATCTTATCGAATCGGGGATTGTTGCAATCGATTCTGCGCGAAAATTTATATGCATAACATTGCCATCAAATTTTCGCTAACTCTTACCGTTTTCGAGTTATTTAGGTTTAAACACGACAACCCCCTTTAAAGTGATGCTTTCAACGTCACATAAAGTTCATTAATGTTTAATGAAATGGTTTCAGCTAAAGCTCGCTTATTAAAGAAGGTAGAGATGTGAAAATTGGTAGCATGATAGGGAATGAGGGTATCTACCGACTCTTTACTTTGAAATTTCATCTTTCGGCTATTCATTCTCACAGACACATACTCCCGTTTAATGAAAAAATTTTTCGAAATATACGACGTTTTAAGAGAATTACGTAAGATTTAATATTTTTCGATTTTCGCGTATGTAGCTTTTAGTTTTAATGGTAGATCTCTCAAATTTTCACTGTTATGTTCTCTAGGTTCATATCTTTAGAACTTTCATCGGCCGATATTATCTATCTCTTTTAGTTTGGCCTCTATTTCAATTTAAAGTTTTTTAAAAATTACGTAATGTTCAAAACTGTCTTATTTTTAGTCTTTTAGTTTCCAAAACATTACGAAACGATTTTCCGTAACGATTTTACTATGAAACATGTTTCCCGGTATTTGAAAGTGAGCAATTTAAAGATTTTTTTTATAAAAATATCTTACTTGCGTAACTTTCAAGTATTTTTTATTCGTCGTATGAACAAATTATAAAAACAAGAGTTTGAGAAAGCATTTTGATTTCGATTTCTTAAACAAAAATCAAATTTTGGGCACTCTACTGATGAACAACGCAATAAACATATCTTCAGAAGCGCGGTCAATTTGCCTTGCTTAATACCTTGCACGACACCGCTGTGATATAGGACTTCTTCCATGGACAAGGCGCAGTAACTCGCGATTAATTCAATCGCGATTTAAAGTGCTTTCTATAAAATAGAGTTTGAGAAAGTATTATGCATTCGAATTCTTAAACAAAAAAAAAAAAACCAAAAAATAAAAAAACCCACCCCCCCCCCCCCCCAAAAAAAAAAAAACAAAAAAAAAAAAAAAAAAAAAAAAAAAAAAAGCAAATTTACATTCTACGAGCTACTGCTGAACAAGGCTATAAAGAAATCTTCTCCGAGCGTCGGCATTACACATTAGAGAAGCGCGGTGAATTTGCCTTGCTTAATACCTCGCACTGCGCCGCTGTTATACAGGACTTCAAACGTGTGTGAATTAATCGCCAGTTACAGTGCTTTACCTGTGGAATACGAGACATTGTCAAGTCTTTCTTTTGTATATTGGGGAAAGCGGCATTACTAAAGGCCATCGCGAGGAGAATTGTTTATTCCAGCAGAGTGGCGATTCAAGGTCAAACATCTGTACACGCGAAATAACTTGCGTAAGTTCATCGCGAGGAGAATTGTTTATTCCAGCAGAGAGGCGATTCAAGGTCAAACATCTGTACACGCGAAATACCTTGCGTAAGTTAATAAATAAACAACATAAAGCGGGCAGTAAGGACTGAAGATCTAGGTTACACGTGCAGATTGTACTAAGTGTGATTGTCCTACATGTTTCTTGTTTCAAATATATGGTCAAGAGTAGTCGATATTGTGCGATGTAGGCTTCAGTATAATGTGTATAATGTAAGTCGCCGTTACCTACAATTTCTGCAAGTAGATTGCGCAATGTGGATACCATCACTAAAGATCAGATATCTGGATCGTGAAAAAGAATTTTGTATTAGAGTAGGAGATCTCAGCTTCGCTGCTTCGACTTTAACTTGTGAAACCTACTCGTTGCTTTAGCAACGAGCTCGTTTCTAGTTATTAGGTTTCACAAGTTTCACTTGTGAAACCTTTTATTATTCTACTGTCTTTTCTTATTATTATTAGGTTTCACAAGTTTCACTTGTGAAACCTTTTATTATTCTACTGTCTTTTCTTATTTATTAGGTTTCACAAGTTCCACTTGTGAAACCTATTGTTTTTCTGATTTTTCTTTTTTTTTTTTATTATTATTATTATTATTATTTTTATTTTTCTTCCGTTTTTGCAGTGGACAGAGGTTTTCTCCAATACGGTTTAAGATAGAACATTCAAATTTTCAGGATCGTCTCTTTACACATTTCCGCCGAGGTATTTTTTTTATTTTTTCCTACTTTCACTTTGTAAGGTCACAGCGCCACCTACAATTTTTTTATTTAGGTACCTGTATCTTCGCTATTAATTGTCCGATTGGAATGAAATTTTCAGCATTCGATTCAGAAAAGGAGATGCAAGATTTTATGTCACTGCGTCAATTTCGTAGCTCTACCCCGAAAAAGTTGACCTTGACCCGATTGTTTTCATTTCAAAAAAAATATTTCAATCTTAGATTTTAGACAGTAGGATGAAAGATTTCAATGGTCTGATTTGGAATATGAAAAATTTTTGAAATTGGACCATAAATAAAGTCACAATGAGCGTGGGAAAATTCGCTATGACGTCATCAAAGCTAATTAAATATTCATACGTTAATATCTCTCTTACTAAATGAGATATCGGCATGAAATTTTATATCTAAACATGTTTCCACATTGTTAATCTACCTCTAGAATGAAAATGGCATGCTGCCAATATTTTTGAAATTATTGAAAATTTTCGAATCAAATCTTTGGCAAGGTCTAGCGACTTTATTTGCAGTCGGATTTTGATGGGGTTTCTTCCATTCGATAGAGCGTTCAAATACCTACCAGAAGAGTGTTCTCAGATTTTCGCTATCTCTTACGGTTCTCGAGTTATTTGCGTTTGAACACGACAACCCCCTTTAAAGTGATGTTTGTGACGTCATCAACACTCATTAATTATTCATGAAATGTTTTCGCCTATAGCTCGCTTATTGAGGAAGATAGAGGTGTGAAATTTGGTAGCATGATAGAGATTGAGAATATCTACCGACTGACAAGAGGAATTTGGCATGGAGCCAAATTCCTGAAAATGACGTCATACTTTGTAAATGACGTCATATCTCCCTTATTTTTCATCGGATCGAGGCGGGGACGGTTGGAATCGATTCTGCGTGAAAAAGTAAAATGGTAAATACTCGAAACAGAATTTCGATATCTCTTACCGTTTTCGAGATATTTGCGGTCAAAGTTCACGGTTTCACCATTCCTGAAAACACAATTTTCAAATTCAGGAAGCTGTGTTTCGCTTATTGAGGAAGTTAGAGGTGTGAAATTTGGTAGCATGATAGAGATTGAGAATATCTCCTGGCTGACAAGAGGAATTTGGCATGGAGCCAAATTCCTGAAAATGACGTCATACTTTGTAAATGACGTCATATCTCCCTTATTTATCATCGGATCGAATCGGGGATGGTTGGAATCGATTCTGCGTGAAAATTCATCATCCTGAGAGTACCAACAGAATTTCGATATCTCTTACCGTTTTCGAGATATTTGCCGTCAAAATTCATGGTTTCACCATTCCTGAAAATACACTTTTCAACTTCAGGAAGCTGTGTTTCGCTTATTTATAAAGCTAGTGGTGTGAAATTTGGTAGCATGATACAGAATAAAAATATTTACCGACTGACAAGTGGGATCTGGCATGGTGCGAAATTCCTGAACATGACGTAATACTATTTAAATGACGTCATAGCTCCCTTACTTATCATCCGATCGAATCGGGAATGGTTGGAATCGATTCTTCGTGAAAAAAAAAATGTATATATTCACCTAAAGTTTTTTTTCCATATCTCTTACCGTTTTTAAGATTTCTGCCGTCAGATTTCACGGTTTCACAATCCTTTCCGCATACCTTGGGGCCCCACAAAGGGATGTGGTCCCAAAATATTTCTTCCTCTTATTCCCCGGAGAAAAATCTTTCATGCTGAATTCTTCATTTTCAATCCAAGAACAACAAAAAGCCAAGACATTTGGTCTTAACTTTTTCATCTGAGTCTTGTGAAACCTTCTTGTTGGCTCGCCAACAAGGTCAGCTCTAGTTATTATTATTATTATTCTTCATCCGTTTTTTTTTTTTGTGACGGCTCAGAAATCACTCATTATTAAAGATATTACTATTCTGTTTTCAGTGTTCGATTCGAAATAAAATTTTCAAGATTTGATTTTTTTAATTTTTTAAATTACCGCTTATAAGCGCGCAGCGCCACCTACGACGCCAAAATTTTGAATCGCTATATCTTCCTTATTATTTGTCCGATTGGAATGAAATTTTCAGCATTCGATTCAGAAAAGGAGATGCAAGATTTTATGTCACTGCGTCAATTTCGTAGCTCTACCCCGAAAAAGTTGACCTTGACCCGATTGTTTTCATTTCAAAAAAAATATTTCAATCTTAGATTTTAGACAGTAGGATGAAAGATTTTAATGGTCTGATTTGGAATATGAAAAATTTTTGAAATCGGACCATAAATAAAGTCACAATGAGCGTGGGAAAATTCGCTATGACGTCATCAAAGCTAATTAAATATTCATACGTTAATATCTCTCTTATTAAATGAGATATCGGCATGAAATTTTATATCTAAACATGTTTCCACATTCTTAATCTACCTCTAGAATGAAAATGGCATGCTGCCAATATTTTTGAAATTATTGAAAATTTTCGAATCAAATCTTTGGCAAGGTCTAGCGACTTTATTTGCAGTCGGATTTTGATCGGGTTTCTTCCATTCGATAGAGCGTTCAAATACCTACCAGTAAAGTGTTCTCAGATTTTCGCTAACTCTTACGGTTCTCGAGTTATTTGCGTTTGAACACGACAACCCCCTTTAAAGTGATGTTTGTGACGTCATCAACACTCATTAATTATTCATGAAATGTTTTCGCCTATAGCTCGCTTATTGAGGAAGATAGAGGTGTGAAATTTGGTAGCATGATAGAGATTGAGAATATCTACCGACTGACAAGAGGAATTTGGCATGGAGCCAAATTCCTGAAAATGACGTCATACTTTGTAAATGACGTCATATCTCCCTTATTTTTCATCGGATCGAGGCGGGGACGGTTGGAATCGATTCTGCGTGAAAAAGTAAAATGGTAAATACCAGCAACAGAATTTCGATATCTCTTACCGTTTTCGAGATATTTGCGGTCAAAGTTCACGGTTTCACCATTCCTGAAAACACACTTTTCAAATTCAGGAAGCTGTGTTTCGCTTATTGAGGAAGTTAGAGGTGTGAAATTTGGTAGCATGATAGAAAATGGGAATATCTACCGACTTACAAGAGGAATTTGGCAAGGTGCCAAATTCCTGAAAATGACGTCATACTTTTCTAAATGACGTCATAACTCCCTTATTTTTCATCGTATCGAATCGGGGATTGTTGCAATCGATTCTGCGTGAAAAAGTAGTTAAAGGCGAAAGGTCTGGTCTCAGATTTTCGATATCTCTTACCGTTTTCGAGATATTTGCGGTCAAAGTTCAGTGTTTGGCCTTTCCTGAAAATACAATTTAAAACTTCAGGTACCTGTGTCTCGCTTATTGATAAAGCTAGAGGTATGAAATTTGGTAGCATAAAAGAGAATGCAAATATCTACCGACTGACAAATGGGAATTGGCATGGTACCAAATTCCTGAAAATGACGTCATACTTTGTAAATGACGTCATAACTCCATTAATTTTCATCTTATCGAATCGGGGATTGTTGCAATCGATTCTGCGCGAAAATTTATATGCATAACATTGCCATCAAATTTTCGCTAACTCTTACCGTTTTCGAGTTATTTAGGTTTAAACATGACAACCCCCTTTAAAGTGATGCTTTCAACGTCACATAAAGTTCATTAATGTTTAATGAAATGGTTTCAGCTAAAGCTCGCTTATTAAAGAAGGTAGAGATGTGAAAATTGGTAGCATGATAGGGAATGAGGGTATCTACCGACTCTTTACTTTGAAATTTCATCTTTCGGCTATTCATTCTCACAGACACATACTCCCGTTTAATGAAAAAAAATTTCGAAATATACGACGTTTTAAGAGAATTACGTAAGATTTAATATTTTTCGATTTTCGCGTATGTAGCTTTTAGTTTTAATGGTAGATCTCTCAAATTTTCACTGTTATGTTCTCTAGGTTCATATCTTTAGAACTGTCATCGGCCGATATTATCTATCTCTTTTAGTTTGGCCTCTATTTCAATTTAAAGTTTTTTAAAAATTACGTAATGTTCAAAACTGTCTTATTTTTAGTCTTTTAGTTTCCAAAACATTACGAAACGATTTTCCGTAACGATTTTACTATGAAACATGTTTCCCGGTATTTGAAAGTGAGCAATTTAAAGATTTTTTTATAAAAATATCTTACTTGCGTAACTTTCAAGTATTTTTTTATTCGTCGTATGAACAAATTATAAAAACAAGAGTTTGAGAAAGCATTTTGATTTCGATTTCTTAAACAAAAATCAAATTTTGGGCACTCTACTGATGAACAACGCAATAAACATATCTTCAGAAGCGCGGTCAATTTGCCTTGCTTAATACCTTGCACGACACCGCTGTGATATAGGACTTCTTCCATGGACAAGGCGCAGTAACTCGCGATTAATTCAATCGCGATTTAAAGTGCTTTCTATAAAATAGAGTTTGAGAAAGTATTATGCATTCGAATTCTTAAACAAAAAAAACCCCAAAAAATAAAAAAACCAACCCCCCCCCCCCAAAAAAAAAACAAAAAAAAAAAAAGAAAAAGAAAAAAAAAAGCAAATTTACATTCTACGAGCTACTGCTGAACAAGGCTATAAAGAAATCTTCTCCGAGCGTCGGCATTACACATTAGAGAAGCGCGGTGAATTTGCCTTGCTTAATACCTCGCACTGCGCCGCTGTTATACAGGACTTCAAACGTGTGTGAATTAATCGCCAGTTACAGTGCTTTACCTGTGGAATACGAGACATTGTCAAGTCTTTCTTTTGTATATTGGGGAAAGCGGCATTACTAAAGGCCATCGCGAGGAGAATTGTTTATTCCAGCAGAGTGGCGATTCAAGGTCAAACATCTGTACACGCGAAATAACTTGCGTAAGTTCATCGCGAGGAGAATTGTTTATTCCAGCAGAGAGGCGATTCAAGGTCAAACATCTGTACACGCGAAATACCTTGCGTAAGTTAATAAATAAACAACATAAAGCGGGCAGTAAGGACTGAAGATCTAGGTTACACGTGCAGATTGTACTAAGTGTGATTGTCCTACATGTTTCTTGTTTCAAATATATGGTCAAGAGTAGTCGATATTGTGCGATGTAGGCTTCAGTATAATGTGTATAATGTAAGTCGCCGTTACCTACAATTTCTGCAAGTAGATTGCGCAATGTGGATACCATCACTAAAGATCAGATATCTGGATCGTGAAAAAGAATTTTGTATTAGAGTAGGAGATCTCAGCTTCGCTGCTTCGACTTTAACTTGTGAAACCTACTCGTTGCTTTAGCAACGAGCTCGTTTCTAGTTATTATTATTCTTCATCCGTTTTTTTTTATGTGACGGCTCAGAAATCACTCATTATTAAAGATATTACTATTCTGTTTTCAGTGCTCCATTCGAAATTAAATTTTCAAGATTTGATTTTTTTAATTTTCTAAATTACCGCTTATAAGCGCGCAGCGCCACCTACGACGCCAAAATTTTGAATCGCTATATCTTCCTTATTATTTGTCCGATTGGAATGAAATTTTCAGCATTCGATTCAGAAAAGGAGATGCAAGATTTTATGTCACTGCGTCAATTTCGTAGCTCTACCCCGAAAAAGTTGACCTTGACCCGATTGTTTTCATTTCAAAAAAAATATTTCAATCTTAGATTTTAGACAGTAGGATGAAAGATTTTAATGGTCTGATTTGGAATATGAAAAATTTTTGAAATCGGACCATAAATAAAGTCACAATGAGCGTGGGAAAATTCGCTATGACGTCATCAAAGCTAATTAAATATTCATACGTCAATATCTCTCTTATTAAATGAGATATCGGCATGAAATTTTATATCTAAACATGTTTCCACATTCTTAATCTACCTCTAGAATGAAAATGGCATGCTGCCAATATTTTTGAAATTATTGAAAATTTTCGAATCAAATCTTTGGCAAGGTCTAGCGACTTTATTTGCAGTCGGATTTTGATCGGGTTTCTTCCATTCGATAGAGCGTTCAAATACCTACCAGTAGAGTGTTCTCAGATTTTCGCTAACTCTTACGGTTCTCGAGTTATTTGCGTTTGAACACGACAACCCCCTTTAAAGTGATGTTTGTGACGTCATCAACACTCATTAATTATTCATGAAATGTTTTCGCCTATAGCTCGCTTATTGAGGAAGATAGAGGTGTGAAATTTGGTAGCATGATAGAGATTGAGAATATCTACCGACTGACAAGAGGAATTTGGCATGGAGCCAAATTCCTGAAAATGACGTCATACTTTGTAAATGACGTCATATCTCCCTTATTTTTCATCGGATCGAGGCGGGGACGGTTGGAATCGATTCTGCGTGAAAAAGTAAAATGGTAAATACCAGCAACAGAATTTCGATATCTCTTACCGTTTTCGAGATATTTGCGGTCAAAATTCAGTGTTTGGCCTTTCCTGAAAATACAATTTAAAACTTCAGGTACCTGTGTCTCGCTTATTGATAAAGCTAGAGGTATGAAATTTGGTAGCATAAAAGAGAATGCAAATATCTACCAACTGACAAAAGGGAATTGGCAAGGTGCCAAATTCCTGAAAATGACGTCATACTTTTCTAAATGACGTCATAACTCCCTTATTTTTCATCGTATCGAATCGGGGATTGTTGCAATCGATTCTGCGTGAAAAAGTAGTTAAAGGAGAAAGGTCTGGTCTCAGATTTTCGATATCTCTTACTGTTTTCGAGATATTTGCGGTCAAAGTTCAGTGTTTGGCCTTTCCTGAAAATACAATTTAAAACTTCAGGTACCTGTGTCTCGCTTATTGATAAAGCTAGAGGTATGAAATTTGGTAGCATAAAAGAGAATGCAAATATCTACCGACTGACAAAAGGGAATTGGCATGGTACCAAATTCCTGAAAATGACGTCATACTTTGTAAATGACGTCATAACTCCATTAATTTTCATCTTATCGAATCGGGGATTGTTGCAATCGATTCTGCGCGAAAATTTATATGCATAACATTGCCATCAAATTTTCGCTAACTCTTACCGTTTTCGAGTTATTTAGGTTTAAACACGACAACCCCCTTTAAAGTGATGCTTTCAACGTCACATAAAGATGTGAAAATTGGTAGCATGATAGGGAATGAGGGTATCTACCGACTCTTTACTTTGAAATTTCATCTTTCGGCTATTCATTCTCACAGACACATACTCCCGTTTAATGAAAAAATTTTTCGAAATATACGACGTTTTAAGAGAATTACGTAAGATTTAATATTTTTCGATTTTCGCGTATGTAGCTTTTAGTTTTAATGGTAGATCTCTCAAATTTTCACTGTTATGTTCTCTAGGTTCATATCTTTAGAACTTTCATCGGCCGATATTATCTATCTCTTTTAGTTTGGCCTCTATTTCAATTTAAAGTTTTTTAAAAATTACGTAATGTTCAAAACTGTCTTATTTTTAGTCTTTTAGTTTCCAAAACATTACGAAACGATTTTCCGTAACGATTTTACTATGAAACATGTTTCCCGGTATTTGAAAGTGAGCAATTTAAAGATTTTTTTATAAAAATATCTTACTTGCGTAACTTTCAAGTATTTTTTATTCGTCGTATGAACAAATTATAAAAACAAGAGTTTGAGAAAGCATTTTGATTTCGACGACAACCCCCCTTTAAAGCGATGTTTGTCACGTGACTTAAGCTCATTAATTATTCATGAAATGGTTTCCCCTATAGCTCGCTTATTGAGGAAGCTAAAGGTGTGAAATTTTGTAGCATGATAGGGAATAAGAATATCTACCAACTGACAAAAGGAATTTGGCAAGGTGCCAAATTCCTGAAACTGACGTCATACTTTTCTAAATGACGTCATAACTCCCTTATTTTTCATCGTATCGAATCGGGGATTGTTGCAATCGATTCTGCGTGAAAAAGTAGTTAAAGGCGAAAGGTCTGGTCTCAGATTTTCGATATCTCTTACCGTTTTCGAGATATTTGCGGTCAAAGTTCAGTATTTGGCCTTTCCTGAAAATACAATTTAAAACTTCAGGTACCTGTGTCTCGCTTATTGATAAAGCTAGAGGTATGAAATTTGGTAGCATAAAAGAGAATGCAAATATCTACCGACTGACAAAAGGGAATTGGCATGGTACCAAATTCCTGAAAATGACGTCATACTTTGTAAATGACGTCATAACTCCATTAATTTTCATCTTATCGAATCGGGGATTGTTGCAATCGATTCTGCGCGAAAATTTATATGCATAACATTGCCATCAAATTTTCGCTAACTCTTACCGTTTTCGAGTTATTTAGGTTTAAACACGACAACCCCCTTTAAAGTGATGCTTTCAACGTCACATAAAGTTCATTAATGTTTAATGAAATGGTTTCAGCTAAAGCTCGCTTATTAAGGAAGGGAGAGATGTGAAAATTGGTAGCATGATAGGGAATGAGGGTATCTACGGACTGACAAATGGAATTTGGCATGAGCAATCGGAATATAAATAATGTCACTAACTGTTTTGATAAGCGGACAAGACAAAGAGCGACAACTCTTGATTCTTTCTACTCGCGGCTGTATGGCCAGCTGATATGTTATACCACCTGGTGTAATAGCTCTGCGAGAAATCGCGATCCACGGAATTGTTAATTCTAACAGGAGTTATCTAAGGCCAAGTATGTGGAGTAGTTAGGGTTTTGCCATCATATACAGGGCTTACTCGGATTTAACAACAGACACGATACACTCGCAGTATTCAATGTTTAAAGTGTGATGAGAAAAATACATAAATTATTCCCCCGTTTTGAAAACAATGGTTAACAAATATAAATCATTTAAGCGGTCATTGAATAACGTAGATATATAGGCTGATGTAATGTTTGAGAGGGTTGGGGGAGTTGAAGATTATTATTATTCCTCTTACCTATGTCAGCACCTGAACGAGATTCGGTCTTTGTATTAGAGAACAGAATTTTCTAATTTCCCGTTCCAAAAAATTCTAACAACAAGTACGATATGACAATAGATGATGATAGATTCGCGGGGAACCTGCGCAGCGCCAAGACCCCACTGGGAACCTGTGCGGCTCCGAATCCCTCGTCTTTTGGTAAATACTCACGACCCCAGCTACATTTACGCAAGTCCCCATGATATGTTATTCTGCGGGGCTCCCAACCCCTCGTGTCTTTGTAAATACTCACGATCCCAGCTAGATTTGCTCTAGTCTCCATGATATGTTTTCGTTGATAATTATTCCATATCCATTGCTCTTTCCTAATACTTTTAATACCGCGAAACCGTAGAGGTTAAAAGGAATCAAGATTTGCTCATATACTTCTGTTGTTATTATTAATATATTTTTGTTTCATTTCATTCAATACAAAATATCTTTAGAGATTTTGAGCAATATTCCTCTTACTCCCTTTAAATTCAACCCCTCTCTCTTTCATGCGTGACAATTACTGAAATAAAATAGAGAAACTTAGCAAGTCTAAAAGAATACAGTGACAAAAAGCGAAATATCAGACTAGGCTTTCTAAAATAGTCTACCTTTCAAACAAACTGAAAGTTGGGCAAGTCAAGCCTCTTGCATAATTTAATCTATACCCCTTCCGAGCTCTCACATATGCCGTCAGAGAAAGAATAGGTTAGTTGTATATTATTCTAGATTGCATATATAATTATACAGAATCCTGCTTTTGTTTTGTTGCAAAATTTTTATGATTTAAACGTTTAGAATATTTTTCCTTTGAGAAGGGGACGCTTTATCCTCCGCCTCCCTGATACCCGTGTCAAGACGCTGTCCTTGATCCGCTTGGAACCTGCACAGCTTCCAGATCCCTCGTGGTTCGAAACATACTCATGTTTCTACCCCGCCTTGCCCAAGTTTCCATGCCGTTAGTAATTATTGCTTATTCTTTGTTCCTTTTTATTTATATTTAAATTGAGAAAATATAGATTGAGGGAAAAAAACTCTAAAAAATAAATAAAGCGGAATTTCAATACAGGACATAATGAACAAGTACACTCTTAATATAGAACCTTGCCAAAGCCTACACTTTTGTACCCGTCACAACTTACCACTTTAAGGGCACTCCGTCATCCGATGGAAACGTTTCAAACCATCTCCACCCCTCCCCGCCCACAAGCGCATCCGCACACACATCCCTATTATTACTTATTTTTACTCCTGATCTGCGTTGGTTTCGACCCTAAACGTAAACTTCAGCGGTTTTGATACTGACTCCTTTCTGTTTTTTCTCTCTTAATATTTAGCTTTAAAGCTCTTTGCTTCCAGTATTAAATTCAAGTTCCGCTACAAAACTCTTGTTTAATCTCACTGCTTTAACTTTAGCTTGTGAAACCTTCTCGTTGCTTTAGCAACGAGCTCGTCTCTAGTTATTATTATTATTTGTGGTGAGTGGGAAGGTGGGCCCATAGACTGATTAAACACACCTATTGAATGGTTAGCAAGAAATTAGTACAATTCATAAAATGAAATTTCATCTAATTTGTTTTACATATTATCTTTTTTTTTTTAATATAAATTACTTGATAAGTATTGTCCGTTGTTGACTTTTGCATCCTAATCAAAACGTCACGTCATTCACTACTTTTATCGTCTAGTGTCTATACTGTCAGATATGCACTGACGTCCAATGGTTTATAAAATTGCACCATGGTATATTGTGGAGAATGCCACATTGACAAAACAAAACGGCCCTTCTTTGTGAAGAAAGTAATTTATCGTAGTATACCTAGTGTCAGAGACTTCTCAGACAAATGATGCATATCTAGATAACATTTCTAATATTTCTACAGATGTACGGTATCGTAATTGCACTACAATCAAATATTTTTGTAATGTGTTTTATGCGCTAGTATGTTATTTATATTCATGTATTGTATAGCTCCATGGTGACTTCTGCCACATAACTGAGCCAGTAACTCCTCTTTTTTCTTACAGATGTCCCTTTAAAAATTGTTAACTCAGTTGTGAAATGCGGTATCAGAAATCGTCTCAGTGTTGCTCATTGGATTGAATTGTTGGGCTCGTGACCGAGGCGTCCCATGAAACCTCGACTTCCAACGTATATATGCGTAGAATAATCATGGAGAGACGCAATATCATACTTAATCATTTAATCACGAATATTTCACGTATATGGTGACTGCATCTGCCTGATGCGGGGCATACAAATTTTGATCTTTGCAACGGACCCACCCGAATTAGTGAGGGATCTTTTACGTGCCATGCATACCACGACACGGGGCCTCAGTTTTTAATGTCTCATCCGAAAGACAGGACAACGTCATGACCATAGCGGGAATCGAACCCCGGCCTCCTGATCAGGAGTCCAACGCGATACAACTAGGCAACGCCGGCTTCGCATTCGTGGCAAATTGAACTAAAGCAAACATCCTAAACATTTGGAATGTTTGTAAATGAAGCTATGTAATCTATAGTTCTATGTTTCAATCTTCCGACGAAAGAAAGACGATATCAAAATACCAATAATACAACATTATTTTGGAACATACTCATAGTGTTTTAAATCACACCATTCCCATTAGTATAACCAGTAGTGACTTAGAACTTCTGTTGTTGCAATCTCTACGTTAAAGAACCCCCGAGGAACGTCCGAATTTCCCCTTCGATATATATTCTTTCCGGCCTGGGTCCGGCGCCATAAACTGAGAATATACTTAAGTCAAAAATTCATATTCTTCTGTTCATCAATGAATTAATAACTGGGATTTAGATTTTATTTAGTTTTATTCTACTGATCAATAGAATTTAACCATTCTGCATTAAAATTTATTTGAACGTTTAATAATGGAATAAATTAAAATGAAATTTTTGACTTAAGTGTATTCTCAGTTTATGGCGCCGGACCCTGCTTGATATATGTGCCTTTGGGGGGGGGGGGGGGGGGGGGGGGGGGGGGGGGGTGGGGGGGGGGGGGTGGGGGGGGGGGGGGGGGGGGGGGGGGGGGGGGGGGGGGTGGGGGGGGGGGGGGGGGGGGGGGGGGGGTGGGGGGTTCGTGTTAAATGCTCTTCCATTGGATCTTGTCATGTGATTGCGTCAGATTTCTTAATGATTGATATAAATGTTGGCGACCAGTGCATATAGGTGAAGGTATTGAGGTGTATTTGACAGAAAGATTGACATTTCTTTTTACTTGCCAAAGCATTTAGTAGACCGATAGAAGTGAAAAGTGACAAAAAGATATTTCACGCGACATCATACTTAATAATGATAATAATAATTACAGATTATAAAGTTTATATGTCATCTTTATTGTTAAGTGAGCTATCACAAGCCTCTTAATATAGTATTGTATTAAAATCCTGTTTAAAAATATTCACAGGAATATCCAGACACACACATACCAACATACATGTACATACAAACACAAAAATGTTCTACTACAGATATATGTGTATGAATATCAGTTTAATCGCACACACACACATGACAGAATTACACATTCGCATATACATGTAGATATTGCAGCAGAAAAAAAAACCAAATAGAAAGAATAAAAAGAAACAAATCTCTGACCATGAAGTTCATCAGAAGCTAATATAAACTTAAAAGTGAATGTATAAAAAATCAGACATAAAACAAAAATGTGACACCCATGTTCATATTCCCGCAAAAATGACGTAAAGAAGAAGGGTACGTTATTGTGCCATTTTATTTATTTGGGATATTTTAAAACATGTAGTGCTGACGCGGCGACATTTTGTGGGTGTTTTCGATAATTTGAAATAAATCATTTTAGAAATGTATTCTAATGTTATATTTTAATTCCATTTTATAATGTATTATGTAAAATGAATTATGTGTTGAATATCCTCGTGGTTTTATTAAAAAGGTATTATTAAAAATGTAAACATGTAATGAAATGATTGATGACCTCGGGCTATCATCACCGACATGTACAGATACATGTGTGCACAAAACCTTGTATAGAGAGGATGTAACTTGATTTGAGCATTAGATACGTAATATACTCATTTATCATTATACGATTATTATACCAAAGTATGACAATGATTGTTTGTACCAACGATTTTTACGTATTGGCAAAATAAGTACCTTTCAAGTAAAGTGTTAAGATTTTAAAATGGAGATGGGGGAACGATATCGATTTTTCTAACCGGATTGAACCGGTGAAAGATGAAGAAATTGATATGTATTTCCTATCCTGATTGAGTCGGTAAAATGTAACCATGATCAATATACCTATCATTTTAAAATCATTAAAACAAGAGAGTACAGATGTATATCACTAAGGATTAACTATATAAGACATGCAACCAAACAGTATGTTATACGTAACTAGGGTGTTACGTCATACATGTGTCAACTAGCGATACCGTTCTTAATTAATTCTTATGACATAAACTCGAAATCAATGTTGACAAAGTCATATTATATCTTAATGAAGTAGTACACATGAGAAGGTGTGAAAAAGCCTAATAAACAGAAAGAAGGGGGAGGGGGTTTACATGGTATATTTCTATGAGCGGGCATGCATGTACGGGATGGATAGAACCGGTTTAAACCGGAAAAGTGTCCTATACGTATGACCTAGACTACTTCTGTCTGTCCATCCGATCCAACTCGAATATCCTAACCCAGTTAATCAAAGTATAATAATATACAGTGATTTATCCTCCAAAGGGAAGACATAACCCGAAATTGCATAAAGAAGGCGCGCCATCCAGGACAATAGATAGTGGCATAAATACTCCAACGGAAAAAATAGCCGAACTTGCGGAACATGAATTAAACGACTTTGTTATCAATTCGCCAACATATATCAAAGACACAACGGACTGTATCTACAAGTTTCGCAGAATCGATTCAACTATTCCGCAGAATGCCACCCTCTTTTGTTTCGATGTAGAGAAACTTTATCCTTCAGTGCCAAGGATGGAAGGAATCCAAGCATGCAAGGAAGCATTAAACAGTAGAATTAACCGAATGATTCCGACAGACAACGCCATTGAAATAATTGAAACGGTTCTAGATTATAATCCGAACATTAAAATCCAATTGCGAGCTTGGACTATGTAGAATTCTTAGACACATTAGTAAAATTGGACAATGGATACATCTATACAGATCTATACGTGAAACCTACGGAAAAGCAACGTTATCTGAGACATGACTCGTGTCAACCGGCGGATTAAGGATCAAAAGAATATGTGAAAGGGATGAAGATTATTTCAGACATAAGTCGGACTTAAAGCAACAACTACGGAAACAGGGACACTGGAAAACTTATAGAACAACAATTACAAAAAGTAGATAAATTGGACAGGGGAAAATTGTTAGAATATAAAACTAAAACAGATAAGACCAATAGAGTGCATTTGGTGTTGACATATTCTAAGTTATTACTGTACATAATAACCATATTACGAAAACAGCAAACAACTTTACATAAATCAGAACGTATGCGCGAGATTTTTTAAAGAACCACCATTACTAGCATTTAGAAGCGATAATAATTTGTGTGACGTATTGGTACACCGGAAGACCGATAAGATTCCAGGAATAACAGGGGGAATGTTCCCGTGTGATATGTGTGACATTATTAAGGAGAATATGTCGGACACTAAAAAGGAACTCGACTTGCAAAGATAGGAATTTAATTTATGCTCTTATTTGTCAACGCTATGTAAAAACCATGTACGTCGAAGAAACTGGGCGGACACTAAAGGAGAGAACGAATGAACATAAAAGTGACATTAAACTTCAAAAGGACAAGCCGAGCAAGCGACATTTTAAAAATCACAACGAAGAAGGCCTTGCCGTGGCGGTATTGAGGAGAACGCGAGGGAAAAGAAAAATCTTTGGACTTATCAGCGAGGAAAAATGGATAAAAACACTAGAGACTGGATTCCCGCACGGCTGTAACGTTAGAATAAATATATAGAACTATTTCATTTTACGCGCGTCATGTAACGTCATTTTAGCGGACTTTTTGTTAGGTTATTGTTTTAGTGACGTCATACCTTTGCACTTTGTCCATTTACGCTGGGCGCTTATACCAGCAAGATGGATTTTACTTAATGAGAGGTACCATCCGTTAAGCGGCGCTTGTGTATTGTCAGTTTGTAACATCGATTAGAGTTAACAACCTTATGACGTCTTACAAGTCAATCATGTTATTTCTGAAAGGTTCACCTAGAACGAAGAATTAAAATGCCATCAGAAGGACTCATATTTTGCGTGCACTGGTAAGTCATACTTCAAACAAACGTGAATTGTAACAATGGGGATAGGGTCACTCCGGTCATGTCTGAAATGGCAAGGATACTTAGAAGTTAAAACTTAAAACTACCAAAACACTTATACTTTGGTACATTTTCTGCACGATACATTGGTGCTTCTTATGGGAGATACCGCCATTAAATGCGGTCCTATTATTTAGGGAGTAAATAAAACATATTCCCGCATGATGACTTCTGTTTTACCTGTCTCGTAGTCTTTAAGTCGATTTGTCGGACCATTTTCAAGGCCTTTCATCAGGATTCTACAAAATTTACAAACATAGTTGTAATGGTAAATTTTCCTTACTTCAGATTTTTTTATTACAGACATTAACAATTTAAATCAAATTCAAATTTCATTTTAATTACTTTAAGTTGATTTAACAGTAGATTTAATTCAATTTAAAATTGAAAAGAATATAATTCTAGTTTATTTTAAATGGAATCATCAATTAGTTTGTGGCAGCCAACAATAATTTATTATTACTAATTTTTTTTTCTTTTGTATAATTGAATTTTTTGAATTTTCACCCATAGTTTATTTTTCAGTATTTGTACCTTATACGTCATACGTACGCCGTATTGGTAATAATTACAATACCTGCTTCAATTAATCATCGATTACAATCACTTGATAAATATGCCTTTGAGAAACAATACGTATTTAAATATACCCAGATGTTTTGTAATATCAAATGAAAGTTTATGATAGAGTTTATTGATTTCATGATTAAAAAGGCATACATGGGTGTCACATTTTTGTTTTATGTCTGATTTTTGATACATTCACTTTTAAGTTTATATTAGCTTCTGATGAACTTCATCGTCACAGATTTGTTTCTCGTGTAATATTTTTTTTCTGCTGCAATATCTATATGAGAATGTGTAATTCTTTCATGTGTGTGTGCGATTTAACCTAATATTCATACACATATATCTGTAGTAGAACATTTTTGTGTGTGTATGTATGTTCGTATGTGTGTGCTTGGATATTCCTTTGAATATTTGAAACAGGATTTTAATACAATACTACGACTATTAAGAGGCTTGTGCTAGCTAACTTAACAATAAAGATGACATATAGACTTTATAATCTGACTGTAATTATTATTATCATTATTAAGTTTGATGTCGTGTACAATATCTTTTTGTCCCTTTTCACTTCTATCGGTCTACTAAATGCGTTGGCAAGTAAAAAGAAATGTCAATCTTTCTGTCAAATACACTTCAATAACTTCACCTATATGCACTGGTCGCCAACATTCATATCAGTAATTAAGAAATCTGACGCAATCACATGACAAGTCAAAATTAACAGTGTTTATTATCAAATTTGTATTATTATACAACAATATTTTATTGGTGAAAAAAATTTCTTCCTCTGACTCTTCTGAAAAAAAATCCCTTACCCCAAGGCTGAGGTAAAAAAATAATCTGGCTGGGTTTTAAAACCCGCCCCCCCCCCCCCCCCCCCCCTTGCAGATTATCAAATGGACGGTGCCTAAAGAAGTATTATCATTATTTACTGATTACTAGATGTCTATCATCTGTAAATGCACATTAGCACTATAACATTTTTATTAATCATATACATGTATACCATATAGCATATAGATATAAATTAAATACATCAGAGACGTGAAATATGTCTCGGAATACATGTGCAATATACATATATACAATTATGACAAGACTTATTAATTACTAATGGTAATAGTATACATGAGTACATTGCATAATATAATGATTAATAATTATCATTATTTGTAAGGATATATTGATCTATATAGCAATAATTTGTATTAAGATTTAAATTTATACCTGTTTTTTATTTCAATAATTCTTGAGTTATTAACAATGGATTATACAAAGCATTGTTTTGCCCTCCTGAAATTAATGTAAGAGTGAGTTACTTAGAGCTATATTTTGAAATGATAATACAGAAGCAAAATTCTGTATAATTTTTGGGACCACTGAATGTGTTCAAGAAAAGAAAGAAAAAAAAAACACCCAAAAAACAAAAATAAACAATATATATGAACTAGGCACTATGTCAATGCATGGTACACTTATTCTGTTTTTTAATTGGTATAGACTTTTACTTCTCCCATCTTATTTATAACATCACTGTAAGAAGCCTCATATAGGTAATGTAAATTCATAATTTATGGATTTTTGATGCCTTGTAAATTTTGACTTCTTCATAGATTTACTTTACAGAGATTGATAAAAAGTGACGATTTTCATCAAGTACTCTTCTTCATTAGATACTGATTGCTTGCATGTTGTTAAAATGTACATGTATCAGTCCATATTATTATAGCAATGTACTGTACATGTAAGTAAATCAAACCTTTCAGAGAGGGGTGGCATGAGCCTGGGATCAAATCCCTTTGGAAGAGAACCCCCTTGGCTTGGTGATATTCACTTTTTATCTTACTCTCTATGTTATATATAGCATCAACATTAGAATTATGCTCTTGGTATGTAAGTAAGATATGATATCATTGACCTGTGCCATTGACAATCCAATTTATTTCTGATTATCAATAAGAACTACATGTATAACATACTAATCTGAAATATGATTACAGATTTCAAATCATGCTTCGAGTCTTCTGATAAAATTCTTTTTGAAAACCTTCATAACTTAATACTAAAAGATATTTTAGGTGCCCATGGTACATGTAAATCTTCATAACATTGCTATTAGACAAGGGTTGGGAATTTTTCCTTGGCATATAAAAATTTTTAAGATATGATCGATCTTTTCATAAATATTACTCTAGATTAAAAAGCAGAATTACTTTTCATAAAATGTGTAAGATTTAATAGAAGATAAGATTCTTTTCCTATTATTTTGTCCAATGTATTTTTGTAATAGAGAAAAGTACTCATTATTTGAATTCAAATGATATTGTTGAATTTCTGAATCCTACTGATTTCTCAATTACCAAAAATTTATGTATCCTTAATTTGACTGATGTGTAAAGATGATGGATAAATCGAAAGCACAAGTCCAAAAATCATAAAACCAGAGGACATACAAAATCAGTGAAAATGAAAAACAAATGGAAAATAACAAAATATGTCTACTTGAAGAGCATATGTGAACCCCTGTGATGGAGTGAGATCAGATGCCCGGGGACAGTGAGCATCTCCTGCTTGCTAGCAACACCCGTCACTTATACCCAGTAGAAAGAGTCAGATCGTGTAAATTCCATATGTATTTATATATGGAGAAGTCGAAGTAGGTAACCTTCTAGTATAGAAGGTGTCAAATCTGTGTAAAATGATCGGAATCGGTCTCAGTCCAGAATATCATTTAAAAGTCTGGATAACGAGATATCATATGGAGTAATAAGAGTCTCGTAACGACCATAGAATTTCCTCAGTGACGTTGCTAGTCTAGCACATATATAACCTTGTTGAGCAGCTTAACTGAAAGTCGCCTAGCCCTCAGAACAAAGTCACTGTAATTTGAACATGCTCTGGAATAACGTATTAACTGAGATATGAATACGCCGTATGCGGGCGATGATGGAATGTTGCTACTTATGAAAGGAAAGTTTGTGATAGCGAAATTGAAATCGTCACGTTTGTCATAGAATGAGGTGTTCAATTGACCATTAATGTCGAAAGAAAACATAATATCTAAATACGAAGTAGAATTACTACTTTCTGTGGTTTCTTTGACCTCAAGTTCACTTGGATAGATGATGCTAAGGTAATCCGCGAATGAAGGATTGTTAATTGAAATTTGAATTTGTTTCTAAGTATATTCTAGAATCAGAAGACAAATGCTATCACAGAAAACCAAGTTTATCATCATATCCTTGTTGTGTGTAACATGCTATTTATCATATGCTATAGTTTATTTGTATTTATTTATATGTTATTAGATGTACAAGTTATTTGTCATGTAACATTTGCCATATTGGCTTTCGCCATACTATGGCTCTTGCTCAGTGACAGATATCCATGGGGGAGCTGCCCCTTTTAGCCACATGTATACAAGTGAAACTCCAGATTTACCACCAAGAATGGCTGAGTAAATTGACTAATACACGAGATTCACCTCCTTAGTTACCGGAGCATGTCGACCATTCTGCGGGGCAAAAACTAGAACGGCGGATATGACGTTCCTATGTAGGAAAGGCATTACCAACGTGATGGTTAAAAGTTGTGTTGCAATAAATTGTACAAATAGATGGGGAGTGAAAATAAATGAAAATAATTTAGGATCTTTTAGAATACCCAGTCAGAATAAGTACGCCGAGAAAAGAAAGGCATGGCTGGCAGCAATAAAAAGGGCAAACTATGTTTCAAAGAAAGAGGATGTAATCTGTAGTGCCCATTTTTGAGCGGTTAGTAATAATAGAAATAATTACAGCACAGAACACCACGACTAACAGTTTTATTTTACCTATAAGATATGATTACTTATCAAACGTGATTTTTAGGTTTTTAATACAATATACGGTAACAGAATCATGAGAATGAGATCCATGAATTTTCAAATGGGGGTAGGGGATTTTTTTCGAAACTTTTAAAGTAGTAAAATAGTAAAATTATTGATATACATAATCATGAATTTACATCCTTTTGGTCTTGAGGAAGGCTCTTATTCTTAATCGGCATGCTCTTTAAACACCCCCCCCCCCCCCCTGTTCTCTGTGCTCCTTCCACTTTTATATAGATCTATTATATTTATATAGTTTCAGGAAAACCATTCAACGATTCTGCACACCCAGATTATGTTCCCCAAATATTCCAACACTTCTACTCCAAAGAGTTAAATTAGAGTCGGACATGATTCGTTACGATAGAAAAAGGAAAAGGCTTGAAACCAAGGAAACAAGGAATTCAGATTTGGATCCACAGTCCTTAGATACAGCGCTCTGTTGTGAAGAAGTAGCAGACAGTATTCCTAAAGATGTTGCTTTCGTACCAAGTCTTGAAGAAGAGAACAAAAACTGAAGGACGAGATAAAAGCAAATGAGACTGAAATAAATACTTTGAGGAAAAAATGAGACTCAGTACATTTAATGTTCAGTCCATCGAAAATAATGATGCAAAAACAAATTTCTATACAGGATTGCAGTTGTACATGCTTTTTATGATTCTTTTCAATTTTTAAGGAAGAACATAAGTGGTGGAAATCTAATTTCTCTCCAAGATGAATTATTTCTAACTTTGGTCAAACTTCGATTAAACCTAGCATTTGAAGATTTGGCATATCGGGCAGGGGTATCATACTCGACAATAACTAGAATATTTTACAAATGGTTGGACATCCTGCATACCCGCCTTGCATTTTTCATCAAGTGGCCTAGTCGAGAGGCACTTAGAGGTTGCCTCCCAAATATGTTTAAGAAGCATTTTCCGGCACACTTGTATAATTGATTGCACCGAGGTATTCATTAACAGACCATCGAGATTGAAAACAAGGGCCCAAATCGGTCCAACTACAAGAAGTACAACACTGTGAAAGTCCTTGTAGCTGTGACACCAACAGGATCTATATCTTTCATTTCTAAAGCCTGGGGTGGGAAAATATCTGACAAAGAAATTGTCCAAAACAGTGGAATATTGGATAAACTACGTCATGGTGACCAAGTTCTTGCAGATAGAGGTTTTGTAAATGAAGAAGATTTCGCGGTAAGGGGAGCAACCTTGGTTATCCATTCTTTCACAAAAGGACGAAAGCAGCTGCCGGCAAAGGGTGTAGAGGGATCACGACGTCTTGCTTCTGTAAGAATAGAAGTTGAACGTTGCATTGGACTTCTAAAGTCTAAATACCAGATCCTCAAAGCAACTTGGTAAAACATTGTGATGATTCTGACTTCGCTACGGTGGACAAAATCATAATGGTTTCTGCATGTTTGACCAATTTAGGAGAAACAATTGTAAATAAAGATAAATCATAAATTGTACATGTTCTATACATAGACAGTGATGGCTTATTCATGCAGATCTGAACAATCTCTATTTTTCTTCATGAAGAAGTTCAGATTATGAGTTGTTTCCGTAAAATCTGTTTTAAAATTTCTTAATTAAACAATTACACTAGTAATCATTCACTTTCTGAAAGTTTAAAAACAAAACTAAAATATTTGTTTGTCTACTTCACGTTTTATTCCCCTGTGACTGAGAGCATACAAAGTTTTGACTGCCTGTAGTGCTCAAATGCAAGTGTCAATTGTGATCCTTTGTCCTGATCTCTTGTAATTCATTTATAAATGGTGCGTTTATGATGGTTACTTCATACATGCAATCCTTGTGAAATGACAGGACATTTGCATTGGTACCATATTTCACAAGACTATTTATGAACAGGAAGGTTTCCTGTTACATAGTTGGCCCCAAGTATGACTTTGACCTTGATAGTGACCTTAAATTGAAAGTTACTTTTACCCTGTTAGGTTGTTGCATATTAGCCATGTATTTGAAATAAAGTGTGACTCCCTGATGATGTGAGTACAATAAGGAATTTAATTTCAATAAACATAAACACTTACATAAATAAATCATTGGTATAACAATTATCATTTTTTTAAAATAATGAATATCAAGAATGTTAATCATGGAATATAAATGTTGGTGCATTAAATTCATACATGCACAAAACTGCACACATAGAATAAATACTAGAATATATACAATCTAAATAGTTTTAAGCTCAGAGCTAAAACAAATTCAGGGTATCACGAAGTATGAATTACCATAGGAAGTAATACCAGGTGTAAAAAAAGTCCAATATGATGTGACCTTGACCATTGAGAGCAAAACAGTGGAGAGTTGCATTGAAAGTTTTGTTACATGTACTTGGCTAAAACATGAAAGCTAAAGTCTATAACATTTAATTTAAAAAATGTATAAATACACCCCTTTTAGAAAGCACTCACACACTTACTTCCTACACAATGGACAAAGCCAATAACCGCAGACAAGACAGATGAAACCAAACTTTGATACATCTTCTGAAGTTGCTGCAACGAACCATTTGTCGTTCGTCTTCCTCGCCATCACATACACAATATGTTTTGACATTAAGTGTTCGTTTTGAAGATTGGTTTTCAATATTACCACCAGACATAAGAATAGGCATAACAAATGATATATAAAATGACCTCAGTTCTGCCTCTTTATCATAGAACCAATCAGTGTTTCTTTTCTCCAAAGAACTCAAAGATCCATTTGGAGTGTATAGTATAAAATAGCCATACTCTACTTCACAAATATTGAGCTGTGTCTGAACTTGCGTGTAATACTGGTGGGAAGGTTTAAGATTGTTATTTATAAAAAATGTATCTTCATGAATAAGAATATCCTGCTCATCTCGTAAGCTGTATGGGCATTTGACCTCTACCACCCCCTTAACACAGCAATCACAATTGACTACTCTATCAGGATTTGCTGCCATATAGGGATACTTAAGGCTGATAAATAGCCCACATTTTGAAATTGTGAAATTTGAATGAGACTCGGCAATACTGTAACTGAATTCAATACATTAACAGCATCATCTTCATGTTCTATTCCCCAGAGGAGAGATGGAACTGCGGTCTTTTTAGAATTGAATGAACTTTCACACAATTGCTTAAGTAAAGAATTTGCAGGATTCCGTTTGTTTGTGTGAAGAACATTATGGACTCTTGATGCTGAAATTCGTCCAACTCTATGTTCGTGCCATATCATACAGTCTGCCTGATTACGGGTGACTGATTCTAAGTACTGAGCTTCCTCCTTAGTAACCTTGATGCTAGAAAATAAAGATGAGGCTTCGTTGTGCAATTCAACCTGGGTTTTCTTAGTGTTGCTATGTTTATAAACTATGTCACTTATCAATTGGGGCAAATTATTTTTGCGATTGAAATGAAAAGGGACAGGTTTGAATTTTTGGTGAAATTCATCATGACATGTTACTACAACACTTTTTATTTCTTGGTCTGACAGTTTCTGAAAAAAAGTTTTCTTGCTCATCATAAGTTGGCCTCTCTACAGGAATGGAACATCTAGATTTGATGGTTGCATTTGAGTTGTTGTTATCATCTGTTCTCTTCGGTTTGGAGAAAAAACATATCAACAATAGGGACTACATCCACTTATAAACACAATTTGTGAAATGAAGTTATATGGCAGGTTTTTTTTTTATCAAATACATGTATCTTACTGTCTTAGTCTTTACCATTTATATAGAATATATTTGACAGCATATCAATATATACAAATACATTTGACAAAAGCAAGTCTACATTTGCTTTACAATTTTAAATCAATCAAGAATGAAATGTTTTTAAAAAAAAAAAACCTTCACGTGTATTCAGGGAAGGGAGAGGCAGAACCCCCTGAAATTAGTAAAATACATAAAAGATTTGAAAGTTTTCGTGCAATTTTCTGCAAATCATAGATTGGAAACCTTAGACCCCTTCATTTTCTATACATCTGTAAACATTGTACATATGAATGAAGGGGCAGACAGGGTGAGAGGGAGGTAGGGGCTGGAGAAGGGAAGCATTGGGGCAAGAGAGGGAAGGGGAAGGAGGGAGAAAAATATTTAGTGGGGGGGAGGGTCTGATACTTCTTAAAAAAACGAAAAAATTATCACACCGAATATTTGCAATATCGCGGGAAGGGGAGGTAGGAGCGGGAATTGGGTGAAGGGTACCCCCTGTCCGTCCCCTCATGAATGATTTTTAATTGTGAATACCTTCTTTGTAAATGTTGCATTCCATTTACTTTGGACAGAGGTACATGCTTCTCTGTTGTATCCCAGACGTATGCAGGCTTCTACCTTGAAAAGGGTAGCAACAACATGTGAACACACCTCTCCAAGACTGAAAAATAAATTTCAAAGTCATGAATAGAAACAAAACCAGCTGTACAAACATATATAACTATTATCAGTAACCACAAATATTGGAGATTTAATTATCACACAATTAATTTCACGTTATTGGTAGTGTTATTCAATATTTCAAACTTCATATAACTTCACTAAAGAAATCATACCCTGCTATGCAATTACAATGACTGGTCAGTATTTCTCCTGATTTCTTCACTGCACACCATACTTTGCACGGAGCCTCAGATGTCCGTTGGCTATGATTTACATTTGCCTGTAAAAGTACTTTGTCTTTTGCTATTTTCAGGGAAAAAACCGTATGCACATACCCAGATAAGAAATAGTTATAACTCTGTAGACTTCTGTAAGCTTTCATAGATTCCTTCGTGTGAATTCCGGGGTGCTCTATTACGTAGTTAAACAAATCTTGATACGTCAGTTCAGGCCACATTTTCATATCATCAGTAAAACTTCCCTTGTCTATTTCATAAGGACATTGATCCAAGTCCAATACCTGGGTACTACTGCACTTTACCGGCACGTGAAAATATAAAGGAAAATGCACGTGCGTGCCCTATAGAAAAATGGCACGCGTGAGCGTGCCGATTTCGTTAAAATGTCAATAAAAAGCAAAAATAAGGTCATTTTTGAATAAAGCATGATTTTTTTATGTTAATACCTCCGGTATGTAATACTGGAGGTATTAATCAGGAACGAGATCTTTTTAAAAACAAACCTAGTAAGAAGCGGCCATGAATGGAATTCCAAAGTATGACGTTGCTAACCACGTGACAAATTCTAGCGATTTGATTGGCTTAAAGGTAGTGATGTGTATCAGTTGTTAAAAAGATCAGCTGTGTTTTACTATGCCTTACGTTTACCATGATGTGTATGAACTATGTAGAGAAAGGAGGTTTTTAATAGACTGGCTTCAGGGACAGGAGTTACTTGGTGACTTTTCAGGTATATGTGAAGTTTCTTTTGAGCGAAAATACCGGTTAGTGGAAAATAAATCTTGTAGCAAAGACAACGTTGTTTGGAGGTGCTCCAACAGGAAATGTAATAAGAAAATTTCAATTAGAGAGGGATCGTGGTTCTCCGGAAGTCACTTACTTTTGGAACAAATAGTGAAGTTAACATACTATTGGGTGTACAGTTTACCCAATGATTTCATTACACGTGAACTAAAAATCGGCAGTGATCACACTTTGGTGGACTGGAAAAATTTTGCCAGGGAAGTCTGTCTGAGCATCTTACGACTAGATAACGAAGAAATAGGGGGAGTAGGAAAAAGAGTTTTAGTTCACGTGTAATGAAATAATTAGGTAAACTGTATACCCAATAGTATGTTAACTTTACTATTTGTTCCAAAAGTAAGTGACTTATCTGCATATCTTTTCTGGCTCCAAAATGGGATGCATGAGGCGGATTGAATTTCCAAGTGCTATCGTTGTAGAGCAGGAACCGTTTTACGGCTGGATCATCAATATTCACCGCATCAACCTTCAAGCTGTCCGTAGAACCGATAAAATTGGAGCCTCTGTCTGAGTAGTATTCCCGCACCTTCCCACGTATTGATACAAATCGTCGGAGGGCGTTGATAAAGGAGGACGAAGTCATCTCCTCAACTATCTCTATGTGTACAGCACGTATCGTTAAACATGTAAAAAGGATCGCCCAACGCTTGCTTTGAGCAACTCTCTCAACTCACCTCTAGTTCTTCTACTAGTGACATGCCAGTGGCCGATGGCGTCAACACCAACGTAAGCGAATGGTGGTGCTGGGTGAAGTCGACAGACTGGTAGATCTGCCATGATTTGACTAGCATGCTTACCTCATTTTTTTTCGACATGTTACGCAGTTATGCAGGATGGTTGAGATGAGCCTTTTTCCTCCAATGATCCAATAACCTGCAGAACGTACACTACCTTCAGTGATGTGTCTTCCCTGATGGTGCACCTGATTGTGAAAATGTCGTACAAGTAATACAGCGACGTGGGATCGTTTAGGAACGATGATTGGGTGCTTCGAATTCTCTTTAATAGATGATCTAGTCAAGCGACCACCGACACGAATCAAATCATCTCCATCAAGGTAAGGATTAAGGTGCATTGAAGTACTATTTACTGGTAGAGGAAGCTTCTTTGACAAGCATGGCATTTCTCTTTGGAAGGCTTCTTGTTGAAATACCTTTAAAATGAACTTCTCAGTGGATGATCGTGCAGAAACAGTTTCTACTGTATCGTGAAGTTTCAGTTTTTTGTTGACTGCACATTCCCTGAGAACAGTTAGATCACTCACTAAACTGTTCCATGTCGAAAATCTCTTGCAACGATCAACGCCAATTCCTGTACGTTTCTGGGTCTCAACTTTTAAAACGTTGACAACTGAGCGAATTTCCTTATCCTTATCAGGATCTTGAAGTTCAAACATTTCACATTCAGTTGTTGACGGTGTTGGCTTCAGTTTCGGAGGGTTGAGCCAAACACTTGATTGTAGGTCCTTTGCTTGGACACCTCTAGTACCGACATCTGCTGGATTAGATTCAGAAGATATATAAGACCATTGTTCAACACTCGAATCCCGCAAGATCTTGTCAACTATATTGGCAACGTAGGTGTAGAATCGTTTCGTACGTTTGTATAAGTATCCAAGGACAACTTTGCTGTCCGCATGAAAGCGTATAGCATGAAGATGGAAGATGTTCCGTCACAGAAACAGCGATTTCAGAAGCCAAAACTGCTGCGCAGAGTTCCAGACGAGGGATGGTGTGGTCATGCTTTGGTGCGAGCTTTGATTTGCCATGAACGAAGCTCATGTCACACTCCTCGCCTGACGTGTAGATTACCAAGTAGGCTACTGCTGCGACAGCCTTTTCAGACGCATCTGAATGAAGATGGAGATCTCTCCTCTCCATCATCTCTAATTCGATTGGAAAATACGACCTGATGGAAGGTCTGTGATTAAGCGTCTCCATTTATTCCATCTCCTCAAGCAATCATGCGATAATGGATCATCCCATCCACATGATGTGTCATCTACAAGTTCTCTAAAGATGATTCTGCCTAGTAAAATGAAAGGAGCTGCAAATCCAAGTGGATCGAACATACTGTGCAGCATTAACAAGACGCCTCGCTTGGTAAGAGGTTTGTCGTCTAGTTTCACACTGAAGGTGAATGAGTCTGTCTGAAGATTCCAAAACAAACCACGACTCCTTTGTAATGGGACGTTTTCTATGTTACCAAAATCAATATTCTCAAGATCCGTTGACCTGTCTTCAGGAGGGAAGGAGTTTACTACTTCTTTGCTATCAGATGCTATTTTGTGCAAACGCAAATTTCCTCCTTTAAAAAGAGCTTCTTGGGTTCTTTTCATGATATCGACTGCCTTTTCGGTAGTAGAGGTAGACATCAAGGCGTCATCCACATAGAAATTATCATGAACAAAGCATCTCACGTCATCGCCCACAGACGGATCAGTATCGATGGCCTTGCTAAGTCCATATGTGGCGACAGCAGGAGATGGTGAGTTACCAAAAACGTGTTTGATCATCCTATATTCAAAAATTTCTTCAGTTGGATTGTTGTTGCGATGCCACAAGAACCGCAGGTAATTTCTGTGTTTCTCTGACACTATGAAACCGAAAAACATCTGTTCTATGTCTGCGGTGATTGCAATAAGTCCCTTTCTGAAACGTAACAATACACCCATCAAGTTGTTGTTTAAGTCTGGTCCACTTAGTAAAACATCGTTGAGGGAAACACCATGGGATTTAGCCGATGAATCGAACACCATTCTAGGCTTGGAAGGTTTCTTCGGGTGATACACGCCAAAAATGGGCAAATACCAATGTTCTTCGTTAGGTTTTATCTGAGGAGCAAGTTCTGCATGTTTGTCTACAATGCCACGCATAAACGTGTAAAAGTGTTCTCGTTTTACGGAGTCTTTCTGATGTGATTTTTCAAGAATTGTGGCTCTACGCAATACATCTTCTCGGTTGTTAGGTAAACTTCTCCTCAAACTTTTAAATGGAAGAGGGGGGACCCAGCTACCGGTCTCATTTCGATTGAATTATCTTGAGGAAGTCCTTGTCCTCTTGTGAAAAACTGCATTTTTCGTCGTTTGCTGTTCGTTCAAAGAGGTTATCATGAAAGCCATTAGTGTTGATAATTGGTACGTTCCTAATGTTGAAGTTGCTCATGCATGGTTGAAAAACTAATGCACGTCCGTCTTTAGTCAGATGAGTCTTGTTCACATGGACTGATTCTGGTGTATGAACACGGTTCAAACACGCTTCTCTTATCACGACCCAGCCTAATCGGAGCTTCTGAGCATATGGAGACCGATCCCCTATTCTCTGGTCCAAAATATAGTGGGCCTCCAATATATCTCTACCCAATAAGAGAAGAATGGGTACGTTATCCTGAAATGAGGGTATCCTCGATGCAATATCCATGAGGTGAGGATACTGACTTGCAATTTCCGGGGTTGGAATTTCGTCACGTACATTTGGGATGTTGTCACACTCTGTGAGGACGGGTAAATTCAGAAAATCAGTTTCATCCCAAGATTCAACAACAAATCCCGAAGCTTTTCGTCTATATGTCGTAACAGAACCCGCGCAAGATGAAATGATATAAGGAATGGGATCCGAATTCACATTCATCAAGTCGAAAAATTCGGATTTTGCAAGTGATTTATTGCTTTGGTCGTCTATAATGGCATATGCATCAATGGCTTTTTCTCGTTCGCCTTGTGGATAAACCTTTACAAGCACAGTCTTTGCGCACAATTTTCCACCGAAAGGATCCCAACAAACTTGCATACAATTAGTATTTAAAGTTTCTTCTGAAGCTTCTTTCTCCCCGCCTTGCTCTTTTTGGGGGTCCGATTTATTCTCACCTTGTCTTTTCTGAGGGTCTGACTTTTCAGAATGGAGAGCAGTTACATGGTCCTTACTATCACATGAGTCACACTTCACACTGGCTTTACAATCTCTTGCCATATGACGAGAATTTCAGCACCGGAAACAGATACCACCATCCTTAAGAATCATTTTCTTTTCGGAAATTTTCTTTGTCTTAAACACCCGACAGTCTTTCAGCAGATGAGTATTACCACCATTATTATGAATTGTACATTTCATGGATAAATCTTGCATTTTTGCATCGGTCTTGTTCGTACTCGTTTCAGATCTGAGGATGTCTTCTGTCCTCTAGATTGACGTGGTTCATATTGAAACCATGGGTCATTTCTTATTCGGGACATTTCCTGCAGGAACTCAACTAGGAAAGAAAATGGAGGATATGGCGTCCTATTCCGCTTTTTGTATTCGAGGCTTGGGTTGTTCATTTCTCCTGAAGGTTTGACGGCAGTTTGTGTATGATGGTAAGTATTCCAGAAGAAGAATCGAAGTAAGATAATACGTTTAGTATTTGGGGTTCTCCTTTACTCCTTGAATCTCGGATACGATGTCAGCGAGGTCATATAACTTCTTGTTATCATCAAACTTCAACTGAGGAAAACTCTCCAGCTTTGTTTTGAGAGACGCTTCAACTAATTCTGGACTCCCGTATCTCTCCTCGAGACGGTCCCACAACCTGGTTACACCTCTCAAAGGGTTTGATGAGTTGGCCGCTCGTATACTGAGAGCATATTTTGACGATTCAGGGCCCAACCACTTCGCTAGCAAGTCCATTTCTTCGAAAGAAGTAACATCCAGCTCTTTTGTAATGTTCTGAAAGCTATCCTTCCACACTGCAAAGTTCTCAGGACAATCGTTAAACCTACTGAACCTAGAAAGCAGCAAGTCCTTTTTAACAGGAACTTTGTAAAATCAGTCGTAGGATTTGCTGAGGGAATTCCAGTGCCAAGCTGAGGGATGCCTGTACTGAGCTGTGGAATGGCAGAATGAATATGAGTATCCCCTGCAGTGAGATTATTAATGAAATTTGCAGTTTCCTGACGAGTATCAGGTATCATGTCAAGTCCATAAGTTACAGGATCTGGCTGTGGTTTTGAACCTTGTGGTGAATGTGGTTCATTTGTTCCCCTAGCTTGTGGAGTTGCACGACATACTCTCCAAAACATCAAAACGGGCATTTTTTAAGTGATGAAGCATAGATCTTATTGCGGCTTTCGCACGTCGATATTCTATTGAGAAGTTGTCCAATTCACTTTGACTCTCACAAGTATTTGTATTCTCTAGAAACTTGGTAAAGCGTTCCGCTAATGTTCGATATTGATCACTCAATTCTAGTAAGGTATTCTCTTCTTCACGCAAAGCATGAATGTCCATAGTGTCCTTTATTGCATAAACTATGTCTTCAACCTTACACCATATTTTATCAAGATGGGCACGGTATGTACTAAATTCATCCTCTTAAAGTTTCTGAGCTTTAAAGGTCAAAGTGCGCATTCGACGTTGCTTGTCCGGTTCCATCTTTGGTACAGTAACATCAGTATCAACAGTTCATAAAAAGGTATCAAATGTCACATCATATACTACTAATGGCCTATTAAAGTACCAAACTATGCCATATATACTACTAATACCACTTACACTACCAGTGACATATAAAAAATGTTTATATATGTTAAACATGTAAACTATGATTCAAATTGTTCATCACTAATGCAACTGTCTGTCTCTGGTAACTATATAAATCACATAAATATCAAATATAATAGTAGCATATGCATAATTCATATGGAAAATGTTATAATATACTATATACTAAAGAAAAATGCTATGAGAGTTCAAACAGCAATGTCTACATGTGATTGCATAAAGGCGACACCTTAATACAATACCAAGTTACAACATGAACACCAGTATATTGAAATGTGATTTTGCAAAACAAATTCAGAAATATATAGTTCTATATCTATAATGTAGATAATGTAGAATGCGAATCTCAGTATGAATAATAGAAGTGACTGTCTTGTGATGCCTCTGAAGAATTCTGTATGAGTGTCACGGTTTCACATTTACTCTATTCTATTCACAGTTTCTGCCATTTGTATGACCCCTGGTCTGTTTGTGATGCGGGTTAGAAATTACAGTTTTTAGAAATGCAAAGGTCAATAACACACAAGTTTGCACCTAAAAGTTCCGCTTAGTTCTTGATCATGCAACACAAAGGACGGCATGTAGTATTTACTATGGCTTACGTCTCATAAGCATTACACACTGTACGGCTCGATAGAATAACCCCTGGTCTAGCATCAAAACGTATGTTCGTTTGGGTAGGAAAGCGACCCCTGGTCCTGTTGTGGTAAGAAAGCCCTGCCTTCTGGATTTGTCTTCATGCAGGAAAACCGTTCTTTACTGTACAGCTCTTGTCCCAGACTTGCTATTAATAACCTCAGAACTCCATGTAAACGATTTAACGTCTTTGTTTATAGAATTCACAAGAGGTAAAGACTGAAAAACAAAATAAAAATGTGTTACACACAGTACAAAAACCTGACAATTGAATAGACAATTATCTCACATCATAACGATCGCTTCCAAAACGATTAAGACAAATCATCAGACAAAACCATCGAAAATATGGAAAATGTCGCCAAAAATACACCATGACAGGTGAAAATACAATTAAACCTTCAATTTACACGATCACTTATTCAACCCATTGGATAAATCTTAAAGCACGTGACAAATGAAATGAAAATATTTGCTAGAAATTACTCTGACTAACACAAATTTATTCTGGACAGGAAATCTGACTAGATAAACAAGATTTATTAAAGACACATGTACAATGGACGGTAAAATGTTTGAATACATACACGGTTGCGACTCCCGATGAACACAAAGAAAGAAAACCCACTTCTCGTGGCCTGGAAGAAAATTCCGTTTGTGTGCAGCGCCTTTTGTTACAGTTTAAATGTCAAAACTGATACGGTATAAATAATCCGAATAAACGCGATGTGGCGACATCACACTCCCCGCCTGACGTTACTACGTCACTACATTTTTATCATTTGTAGGTGAGTACAATAAGACAAGTTCGGTGATTGGTCGACTAAATATAACAAGAGTGTTGCTTTTTACGGTTCGCACGTTGACCTTGCGCACTTTTCCATCTGCAGAGAGAAACACTTCATTAACGATTGCCGTTGGCCAGGCATTTCTTTTGGAGTCCTTCTCCTTCAGCAAGACCACATCTCCCACACAAATATCCTTCTTTTCGTCTGTCCACTTGTGTCTGGTTTGCAGGCTTTGAAGGAACTCATCCTGCCAGCGCTTCCAAAAATTATCAGCCAATACCTGAACATGTTTCCATTGAGACTTATATACATCTTTTGGGCTGAGCTCTTCAAAGGGTGCAACATCACCACCTTCTTTCTGGGTAAGAAGCACAGAAGGGGTAAGGATCAGAGGGTCATCTGGATCAGATGAAACAGGTACGATTGAACGATGATTGATGATGGCGCATACCTCTGCCATGAAGGTAACAAGCACTTCATGTGTTAATGACTTGGCACTATTCTCTAGAATAAGAGAATCCAGGATTCGTCTCGCTAACCCTATCATCCTCTCCCGTATCCCTCCAAAATGGGATGCATGAGGCGGATTGAATTTCCAAGTGCTATCGTTGTTGAGCAGGAACCTCTTTACGGGTGGATCGTCAATATTCACCGCATCAACCCTCAAGCTGTCCGTAGAACCGATAAAATTGGAGCCTCTGTCTGAGTAGTATTCCCGCACCTTCCCACGTATTGATACAAATCGTCGGAGGGCGTTGATAAAGGAGGAGGAAGTCATCTCTTCAACTATCTCTATGTGTACAGCACATATCGTTAAACATGTAAAAAGGATCGCCCAACGCTTGCTTTGAGCAACTCTCTCAACTCACCTCTAGTTCTTCTACTAGTGACATGCCAGTGGCCGATGGCGTCAACACCAACGTAAGCGAATGGTGGTGCTGGGTGAAGTCGACAGACTGGTAGATCTGCCATGATTTGACTAGCATGTTTACCTCATTTTTTTGCGACATGTTACGCAGTTATGCAGGATGGTTGAGATGAGCCTTTTTCCTCCAATAATCCAATAACCTGCAGATCGTACACTACCTTCAGTGATGTGTCTTTCCTGATGGTGCACCTGATTGTGAAAATGTCGTACAAGTAATACAGCGACGTGGGATCGTTTAGGAACGATGATTGGGTGCTTCGAATTCTCTTTAATAGATGATCTAGTCAAGCGACCACCGACACGAATCAAATCATCTCCATCAAGGTACGGATTAAGGTACATTGAAGTACTATTTCCTGGTAGAGGAAGCTTCTTTGACAAGCATGGCATTTCTCTTTGGAAGGCTTCTTGTTGAAATACCTTTAAAATGAACTTCTCAGTGGATGCACGTGCAGAAACAGTTTCTACTGTATCGTGAAGTAGACTTCAGACAAGTAGATTGTTGACTGCACATTCCCTGAGAACAGTAAGATCACTCACTAAACTGTTCCATGTCGAAAATCTCTTGCAACGATCAACACCAATTCCAGTACGTTTCTGGGTCTCAACTTTTAAAACGTTGACAACTGGGCGAATTTCCTTATCCTTATCAGGATCTGGAAGTTCAAACATTTCACATCCAGTTGTTGACGGTGTTGGCTGCAGTTTCGGAGGGTTGAGCCAAACACTTGATTGTAGGTCCTTTGCTTGGACACCTCTAGTACCGACATCTGCTGGATTAGATTCAGAAGATATATCAGACCATTATTCAACACTCGAATCCCACAAGATCTTGTCAACTATATTGACAACGTAGGTGTAGAATCGTCTCGTACGGTTGTATAAGTATTGAAGGACAACTTTGCTGTCCGCATGAAAGCGTATAGCATCAAGATGTAAGTGAAGATGTTCCGTCACAGAAACAGCGATTTCAGAAGCCAAAACTGCTGCGCAGAGTTCCAGACGAGGGATGGTGTGGTCATGCTTTGGTGCGAGCTTTGATTTGCCATGAACGAAGCTCATGTCACACTCCTGCCCTGACATGTAGATTACCAAGTAGGCTACTGCTGCGACAGCCTTTTCAGACGCATCTGAATGAAGATGGAGCTCTTTCCTCTCCATCATCTCTAATTCGATTGGAAAATACGGCCTGATGGAAGGTCTGTGATTGAGCGTCTCCATTCATTCCATCTCCACAAGCAATCATGCGATAATGGATCATCCCATCCACATGATATGTCATCTACAAGTTCTCTTAAGATGATTCTGCCTAGTAAAATGAAAGGAGCTGCAAATCCAAGTGGATCGAACATACTGTGCAGCGTTGACAAGACGCCTCTCTTGGTAAGAGGTTTGTGGTCTAGTTTCACCCTGAACGTGAATGAGTCTGTCTGCAGATTCCAAAACAAACCAAGACTCCTTTGTAATGGGACGTTTTCTATGTTACCAAAATCAATATTCTCAAGATCCGTTGACCTGTCTTCAGGAGGGAAGGAGTTTACTACTTCTTTGCTATTAGATGCTATTTTGTGCAAACGCAAATTTCCTCCTTTAAAAAGAGCTTCTTGGGTTCTTTTCATGATATCGACTGCCTTTTCGGTAGTAGAGGTAGACATTAAGGCGTCATCTACATAGAAATTATCATGAACGAAGCGTCTCACGTCATCGCCCACATACGGATCAGTATCGATGGCCTTCCTAAGTCCATATGTGGCAACAGCAGGAGATGGTGAGTTACCAAAAACGTGTTTGATCATCCTATACTCAACAATTTCTTTAGTTGGATTGTTGTTGCGATGCCACAAGAACCGCAGGTAATTTCTGTGTTTCTCTGACACTATGAAACCGAAAAACATCTGTTCTATGTCTGCGGTGATTGCAATAAGTCCCTTTCTGAAACATAACAATACACCCATCAAGTTGTTGTTTAAGTCTGGTCCACTTAGTAAAACATCGTTGAGGGAAACACCATGGGATTTAGCCGATGAATCGAACACCACTCTAAGTTTGGAAGGTTTCCTCGGGTGATTTCAGGCCAAAAATGGGCAGATACCAATGTTCTTCGTTAGGTTTTATCTGAGGAGCATGTTCTGCATGTTTGTCTACAATGCCACGCATAAACATGTAAAAGTGTTTTCGTTTTACGGAGTCTTTCTGAAACTTTTTCAAGAATTGTGGCTCTACGCAATGCATCTTCTCGGTTGTTAGGTAAACTTCTCCTCAAACTTTTAAATGGAAGAGGGGCAACCCAGCTACCGGTCTCATTCCGATTGAATTATCTTGAGGAAGTCCTTGTCCTCTTGTGAAAAACTGCATTTTTCGTCGTTTGCTGTTCGTTCAAAGAGGTTATCATGAAAGCCATTAGTGTTGATAATTGGTACGTTCCTAATGTTGAAGTTGCTCATGCATGGTTGAAAAATTGATGCACGTCCGTCTTTAGTCAGATGAGTCTTGTTCACTTGGACTGATTCTGGTGTATGAACACGGTTCAAACAAGCTTCTCCTATCAAGACCCAACCTAATCGGTAAAATGTTTGAATACATACACGGTTGCGACTCCCGATGAACACAAAAAAAGAAAACCTACTTCTTGTGGCCTGGAAGAAAATTCCGTTTGTGTGCAGGTCAAAGCATAGTAATTCCATTTTCCATAGGGTCCCATGTTAAATTACCGAATTTCCAGCAACATTTACACAACATCCTACATTTTAGCTATATATAATCCACGTATCAAAATGTTTGTCAGACCCTCTTCTATCAGAATTTTAACAGTTTACCATAGGTTATCCACCTTAATATCGAGAAAATCATACTGGAAGGGGGATGCCCCAAAAATTGGCCAAAATTCAAATGTAAACAACCATCGCTTTTTAGGCCATTAAATTTTTACATGAGCGAAATGAGATAAAAATTCATCAATAATAATTGATCAAATAAGATAAAAAAATTATATAATAGACATCATACATGTAAATCTATATGGGAAACCGGAGTCCACGGGGTAAAACCCATATTTAAAACAAAGGGGGTTGTTATGGCTAAGTATACTAGCGCTGAACCCTACTTTAACGGAACTAAAAATAAAAGGGGTTGTAAAATGGGTATTTTAGTACCGTTAAAGTAGGGTTCAGCGATAGTATACTTAGCCATATCCGCCCCCCCCCCCCCCTTTTTTTTACATGTGGGTTTTACCCCGGGGACTTCGGTTTCCCATATAGATTTACATGTATGGTGTCTATTATATAATTTTCTTATCTTATTTGATCAATTATTATTTATACTGTTTATTATATTGTTCTTTTATATCTATATTAAATGACATAAGGGGAGTTGTTATGGTAATATTAAAAATAATTTTTTTTAATTACGGAATTTTGCGCATTTAAGTGAAGTTTTTATTTTTATTTTTATTATATTTATATACTTTTATAATTAATTCAGATGTTTAAACTTATTTGCGATGGTAAACAGCGACGTCGTTTTCGCCGATTTCTACTTGTTTATTGATATATGTGACGTCATAACTTGTTTGTTTAGTTACGCTTTCATACTCCAGCAATATGGACGTAACTTGATATTCTTTTTTCAATATTTCCCACTTGATAAAGGCCACGCGACCGAAAATTTTTGGACATTGGAGTGTTTTGTTGTTTATTCATTACTACTTCCCTACGGAGAACTTTCATGAAATACGAGAAAATGGCCGAAAACAGCGATTTTGGCAACTACAGGAGCCTTGTTTGCCTTTTTCTAATTTTATCTTCACATTTCGGGGCATACTGCCAGCATCCTCAGATCAATGAAAACGATTTCTATGCACTTGGATATTATTCTGAATTTGAAGGTTCCCATGATGTTCTAATATGTAAGTGACGCGTTTTCTCCAATCCCACAAAATGCAATATGATAACACATTACGTAACTTATATGTGAAATAAGCGTTATGTTTGAAACTCTTTCCAGAATACCTAGGTCAGTTATGACACATAGAGTACGTCACATATACACTGGCAGTTTATGACATGTATGATTTTTAACGCTTCATATAACGGCACCCTATGTGTGCCTCACCGGCCTCGTCGTGCAGAAAGGTCCTTCACTGAGTGACACTGTTTGTTTCTGAAGTTGCGTTGCGGCATAATTTGAAAATGTGTACATAAAACAAAACTTTCATTTTATGATAGGATATCAGTAGGTTTGTTTGATTAATTTATACAAACAGGAGTTTATGTCCGAGGTGACACCTGCAGACAACCTAAGGCGTTTGACGGGAAGCCGGGTAGCTAGGTCAGCATATTGTGATATCTACTGTATTTAATCAATAATTTATGTTTTATGAATTGACAAGATTACCTTCTTCGTAATAATTCTTCTCATTAGATTTATATATTTTCTTATAATAATCCACATGCCGATGTCTTGTATAGATGGTGACTTATTTATGCAAATTACGTCAAGTGACCGACGCATTATGAATATATATAAGGAGAATGGCAAGATTTCTCCACATGCAAAAGTCGGTGGCTCCCGAGGTTACAGGATTGACTGCTGTTCTCACAAGATTGCCACACTGGACATTTATAAACATGGGGATCAAAAGATCGAATCACGATTGCGTGTTGTTCGAATTTTCTTGGCGATATAAAGAGAAACTTTTAGTGATTGGGAAGTCCAGGACCCCAAATGCTTTGATTTTCCGAAACAAACGTGATAGACTTTTCTATCTCATACGCTCTCCGCACAGAGGTCCATGAGTCGCTCCATTGGGTACATTTAGTAGCTTCCACGTTTGAAAAACGAAAGTCACGTAAGACTACATAGAAAGCATGGTTTTATTTAGGCCTATCCCAGATAGCATTACAATATTGGCCCGATGATGGACCGATAATGTCACTATCATCGGTCCAACATCAGAATACAACAGCGGCCCAATGAAGTTTTGCTCATCGGTTCAACAATGGCCCGATGTATCGGCCCAACATCGGCCCGATGGTAGTGTGTATTTTGCCGACATTGGCCTGACATTGGGCCGATGTATGTTTATTGATATACAGTCATATTTACATCGGCCCATTATCGGTCCAATGTATAGACTTTTTTCTTTTCGTCGGTCCAATATCGGTCTGATGAAATAACCAATAAGGAATATCAGGTATATGAATTATTCTTGGTTTATACATAATTTATTCTATATGACTGACATTCTGATAAATTGGTGGTATATAGACATATAGGTAATGATGCTTTCATTTCATAAAATAAGTAAGTAAGTTAAAGTTATCAAGATTACACTTTTATTCAAAATGTTTAACAGTGAAACTGTTTGACACTGAGGGTCATTTATATCATCTGATATAAAATATTTATAGTAAAATAGATGCAAAAATTATATTGGTAATCAAAACAGTTTTAAAAAATACATATTATATTAAAAAGAAATGTACATTGTATTTTTAATAAATTGTACATCTAATGTAAATAATATGAATATCAAAAATTGTTATTCAAATTCTTAAATATTGATTCAGTCAGTTTGCTCATTCTCTGCACTTCTCTGTTGTTGCTGCTGTTGTACTTGTTGTTTTTTCTTTGCTCTCTCTCCTTTTTTTTCCACCGCCTTTATTGCCGGCAGTCCTGGACCACTCCTCCATATGAAATGACAACTGAGCATCGGTGACATCTGTGCAGATTTTATTACGTCTTACAGCTTCTAAAAATTGAGAATATACACATCTTAATATACAAGTAAATAAAGCAGTATTATTTTATTTTCTTTATTCAAAAACAAACAAGATGTGTTTGTGAAACACCATGTCGCAGGCGGCAACAGAGTTAAAAAAAAAAGCTATTTTTAGCTCCAATATCACAGTGAAGATGACAACATCATTGACATTGATGTCATTTGAAAGAGTTTCATTAGCGAAGTGTGCATGCCAAATATGTAGTCTTAAACTCATATGCTTTAAAAGTTATGGTCAAGGTTATAGTTGACAACAGACACACAAACAGACAGATAAACAAGACAAAAACAATATGCCCCCAATCTATCTATCCAGGGGCATAATAAAAGTCAAACAATTTGTAACTAGACACATTTTAGACATTTAGTACTTGTTCACAGATGTGATTGAGTTTTTAAAAATAGATATACATTACTTACATGTGATACACTTGTTACGGCTTCATTCAATTTTAGTTTTGAAAAGGCTAACTTGTTTCCTTTTCCAACAAAATTGGTTTCTTTAGCAAGCCCATTTGTGAAAATTGTAGAGAGGATCCTTCTTGTAGTATTTTTTACATTCTCTCCGCCAATGGCTCCCAATGACCTGACCTGACAGAGATAAGAATAAGCGTTTAATCTTTAAATTAATGGTCAACAAAATATTTTTGAAATAGCATTTTAAATCTTCAGCACATCTGCATATGTCTTATCCTTATGCAGTAATATTTTAGTTTTTATTATGACTGATTATGAATAGAATTAGTTTTACCTGAAACCAAAAAGATAAAATCAAAATAGCATCCATCTTTTAATCATGTGACTTGTCATGTGATCTTTTTTAAAATTTTACCAGGGACGTATAGATACTGATTTTACATAGATCTAGTTCTAAACTGTATTTTAGCTTTTGACATAGAATTATAAATAAAGACAGAGAGAGAGAGAGAGAGAGAGAAGAAGATTTCACTTGTAAACATTCGGGAACTGAGGAAGGAAATCGAATTAGAAAAGGACATTTACATGTAGAGCTATAAATGCATTTTAAATCTATACTTACATTTTCTAACTTCTTCTTTCCAAATGGCGATGTCAGTGATGATTCTACAATCTTTTATAAATCCTCGACCTTTTTTTACAATTGGTTTTTTTGCTGAAATCTTGAAAACTTATTTTGTTTCTGCCGTAAATACTAGCTGTCTGGTCACTACAAAGCGAAGTTAGAAGTGCGCGCTCAATGTGTTAAAATCTTGGCCGATCCCCAGGGTCTCATATTTCATAGTTCCCATGGTGATACCATTGATTTCCTCGAACAAATCTGATCTAGTAGTCTAGCTAATCGATGCAAATTCTTATCTCATGCAGATAATCTTCAAGTTCAACGTACACAAATATAAAACTACTACGAGTTTTCGTTGATCATAAACTTTCACAGTTATATGATCATATGTATCATTTTAACTTTTACGTTAAGTATTGGTTTTTTATCTTTATTTCATTATTATTTTTTGATCATTTATTTAGTTTGATTTTTATTATTTCAGTTTTTTCATTAATTGATTTTGCAAAAATTCGAAGGGAACTAATATGATTTAAAAAAGAATAATCATGGTCTTAATTTTATTTGAAACTCAATTTTAATGAAAAAAAAAATATATCTTTATACATTTCATTCAGTGGTCCATAATCGGACCGATGTTGTTATGCTGACGACGGTATATAATACTGGTTCTATCAATTATCTAGATATATTGAGTTAGATATATTATAGACGTTAAGACTTTACATCATTTAATTATGTATATACATTGTATGCACGCATGATACAGTGTCTTTATTTGTTTAAAAATAATCTGTTTGATAAAAAAAAAAAATGAACCAGGGTCGGGAATGTGTTCAAAACTATTTCAGTGGTACATAATATATAATTGAAATTTAAACAAAATGTTTTACTAATGATGTCCGGCTAAAAACTTTGACAAAGGGCCAACATTGGACCGATGGTGTATAAAATGACAAGCAAATCTATATAACTTAAACAATGGACCATCATCGGACCAATGTTGTTTTGCTGATGCCGACAGTAGCCGCTCTTGCGATCTAATGCCGACGATGGTCCAATGTAAGCATGCTATCTGGGATAATCGATGCGCCAAGGATGACCTGGGGGATTTACTCGGTATTTATCATAGATCGTTACGCAAATTTGTTGAATTATATTTTGAGCACAAGAGCTAAATGACTCTTAAAACTTTTGAAAATCATTGAGGAATCTCGCGAGGAATGACTCCCTTTCCGTCTTTGTGTTCTATATGATCGCAGTTTGCAGAAATTAGATTTCAAAATGTCGAATTCTTCGTACAGAGCGATGATAAATCCCGAGAGTTATCCCCAACAAATATGATGCAAATTAGGTCATGTGACCAGTCCGATTTCAAGAATGAATATTCATAAATTGTGATGACGCGCTCGGTCTAGGTACAACCAGGGAAGTATGTGTTGTCATGAAGTAACAATGTCATAATGCTTTCTTTGAAGACGCAAAGGGCAATATGGTTATTAAATAGGTGAGGTTGTATGTTTATATGAGCAATTTTTTAAACACGTCAAAGTTTGTCCTTACTGCTTAAATCTTCGGTACCTCTTCACTTCTACTAAAACGAAAGTAGAACCTTAAGTTTGTTAGGTTTTTTTATATATGATTTTTTTCTATATATTTATGATTAGTTAAATTAGTTCAATCAATACATGTTAACGGGAATGGCCGAGTTTCATTATATCCACACCAAATCAGTATCGCTACACCCTAGATAAGGTTCCGGGTCGTTTCGCCCTTTTTCCCGTTCGCCCTGGGGTGTTTCGCGGTGGGTAGTTTTGCCCTTAATGTTGACCCGTTCGCCCTTGTATGTAAGTTATTTCGCCCTTCATCATAATTTTATGAGAAACATGCCTTTGTTAGTAATAAAACCCATTGATTTGGGCTGAAGATAGATAGTTTCACCCTTCTTTATATAGGTAAGATATAACTCACCGATATATTACGTTCAACTATGCATTCTTAATAAATACTTAATCTTTCGCCCTTATTTTGCCGAATTCTATTTATTCGCCCTTCGATTGTTAACTTTATTAGAATAATAAACTTTTAAGTGCTAATGGGAAGTTTAATTTTATTTACATTCGTTATGAACAAAAACTTGATTTTAAATAGCGGTTCACATTCACGGGTATATTATGTTAAAACATGCATTGTTAATGAATACTTGAATTTAATTGTTCGCCCTTCTTGTAACATTATACAAAACATGCCCTAACAATCTTTTTATTTCTATCTTTTATCTATTTCTCAGATTTACTTTACAATATTATGATATTGATGCTTATAACATAATTATTTACTTGCACATAAAAACTGTGCAATTAACACAATTGCATCGACAGCTTCTAATATAATTAATTACAAATTAAAATTAATTTCTAAATAGCATCACTTAAATTAATTGCAAAAGTGTGCATTGACATATATAATTGCATCAACAGCTTCTATTAGAAGGCAAATTAAGGTGGATATAGTAATTGTACAATTCAAATCTATCACCTGTACACAAGTACTAGAAACAAACCATTTACACTTAAGAATATAAGTATTTTATGATAATTGTTTGTAGATAATTTTACCACTGTAAAAACACAAGTAAATTAAACCCAGGGCGAAACAACCCTACAAAAAGGGCGGGCGGGGCAACCTTAAGGGCGAAACTACCCAGGGCGAACCTGAAAAAGGGCGAAATAACACGAGGGCGACCGGGGAAAAGGGCGAAAGTACCTGACCCCCCTAGATAATCATATTTTACAACAAGTTAAGGACAACCCCTACTTAGGCGTAACACTCAGTGAAAACCTCAAGTGGTCAACACACATAAATAAAATTTAAAACCGCAGCAATTCAATCCTGGGATTCATCTGTAGAAACTTGAAACACTGCTCAAAGTCTCTTAAAGAAACTGCATATATCTCACTTGTCCGTTCTGTACCAGACTACGCTTCCTTAGTATGGGATCCATATCTGAAAAACGATATTGATCAACTTGAAGCCATACAAAGGAGAGCGGCTCTTTTCGTCTGCAGTGACTATGATAGGCATAGTAGCGTCTCAAAAATGATGGTCAACCTTAAATGGACACCGCTTGAAACATGTAGAAAGGAACAGTGATTGGTGCTCCTCTACAAAATCATACACGGCCTAGTAGCCATACCTCCTGACTCACTTTCTCTCGAATTCAACTCCAGACCGTCTCGATATCACCATAACAAAATCATAAAAATACCTACCTGCAGGACAGATATATCCAAAAACTCATTTGTGCCATCCACTATCAAACTATAGAATTCCTTACCATCCACAGCTATAAATTGTTCATCGATAAACCAGTTTAAGGCTGCCATATCAGCCAAAATTGACTAAATTCTACTGCGCACCCACCTCCCTTGGAAAACTTTTGCTCAAGAATGAGCTAATTTCCAGTACTCGATACAGATACAGATACAGATCCTTCTTGTTTATAAGTCCTTGCTATGATGTTGCCTTTTTCAAACTTTTACATTTATGTTACTAATGAATTTTGTTACACGTATAACATATATACGTATACGTAGTGTTATATCTATTAAAAAAAAAACATATGCTGTACCTATAGGCCAGATTGCATTTGGATGATTTATAATAAACAAACACTGGCATAGATACAATTTAAAGGTCTTTATTATGCTGTCTAATTAAATATGAATGTAACAGTTTAATGGTCAATTATACAGTTAAAGTAAAAATGTGAAAATAATGATTTATGTGTACTTCATTATTATGATTTTTTTTGATTATTATATTCTTCATTGACAGGAATAAATAAACAAATGAATACAAAATAGAATTAAAAAAATCTCGTAAATAAAGGTCTACTCGTTTTAGACCTTTCCAAAATTCTATCATTCATTCAAAGATTCAATTGCAAGCTGTAGGAATCATGGACCCATATAACTATGTAGAGAAAATGTATATAATCTTAGAAAATCCTCCTCTTAACTCATAGCTGTATATGCATGATCATGGGGGAGGGAGTGTTGAAGGTATTTAAACAAATTGTGAAAAGAATGCTACATGTATGAGAAATAAATCTCCATAATTAAAGGCACTAGTTGTAACAGGTTTTGAATGGTGGAACATCCACACCAAAAATAAGTGCTTGACTGTCAAAAAGTATAGAGTTTGCCCATGTGATGTCACACCACTAGCATTAGCGGCCATGTTGGAGTACAACTCTCAGACTTTTTCCATCTCTACCATGTAAACTTCATTAAATTCCCGAGAAAATAACTATTTATCAGAGTAGATTTCGTGAATTCAGTCTAAATTAATCAGTAAACATAATCAGTCAGTTGAAAATTTTCTGTAAAACATTTAGATAAACAATGCGATTATTTCATAAAATTAAGTTAAATCAAGCAGTTTTATATGAGCATTGATGGATAAAGTCCGAGAGTTGTACTCCAATGAGAGAGATAACTCTAGCTAATTTGAGGAAAACAGGGCTGTATGGGAACACTCTATATTAGAGTTGAAATGGTATTCTAAGATCAAGGAGAACTCTTACAGATTTGTAAATGTTAAAATTAATCTTGACTGTTCAGGATATTAAAAAGAAAACTGAATGAATCCTTACTCGCAGCATGGAATATCTCTGCCAAAATTTAACATACCATAATCTCTGAATTAAGGGCTCAACATATAGGAGTTAATACAGAGCTATTAGTATTATTTATAACGTTTGAATATCCTCTTTACACTTATTTTTTAAGGGAAACTAAATGCAATGACTGTTTACAATCACTAACTCTTTACCATGATTATTATTTTATGATCCTGAGACTTTGGTTCAATAGAACTGCGTAAGTGCATTTAATTTTCCAATTTTGAGTTCACCTGAGCCAAAGGCTCAAGTGAGCTATAGTCATAGTGTGTTGTCCGTCGTCGTCTGTCCGTCCTTCTGTCCGCCGTTAACTTTTTCACATTTTCGACTTCTTCTCTGGAACTACATTGCATATTTGAATCAAACTTTGTATAAATGATGTACTCAAGGTCCCCTACAAAAAATGTGTTCGAGATCCAGATTCCCTCAGGGGTGGATCCAGGACGGGGTCAAAAGTGCCCAAAATGGTATCCCTCTTCAAACGTCATCTCCTCCAGAACCAGTACATAAATGGGGAAATTAATTGCATTTCAACAATTTATTAAGATGGGTTATTAAAAATTGTGTTCGGGATTAAGATCCGTCAAATAGAAATTTACGCTTTTTTGACGTGTTTCTGGACTTAGTAATTTCAATGCAGAAAAGTGTCGTGTTTTTCACTTAATTGATATTGATGATTTCTTAATGACTACTTTGATAATAATTGTGGTAAGGAATATTATTGTGAAAGAATTTTTGTCAATATCTCAATTTTGGGATTTTTTATGAATTTTTTAAGACCTCCAAAAAAAAAAAAAAAAAAGAGGGGGGGGGGGGGGGGGGGTTGGTTGGCCATTTTTCACATTTTCAATTTTTTCTGCAAAACTGTTCAAAGGATTTTAATAAATCTTGGTAGAAATAAATCACTTATGATCCTCTTCAAATTCTCTTGTTTTCGTCCAGACCTCTTTACAGGTGGTGCCACCATAGTGAGAAGTAGGTCACAAAAGAGTACCCTCCTTTGACAATATTTTTCTTCATACTGGCTGTATACAAAGACAAACAGAATGCACAGAAATGATCTAGAGGGATGAATGAAGACGTTTGTCATTTTGGTTCCCTTCCAAAATCAAATTTTAGCATTTTTTTTTTTACATTTGTTTGGACTTGGTGATTTCAATACAGGAAAGTGTCATATTTCCTAGTTAATTGACAATAATGATTTCTTATGGACTACTGTGATCATAATTATGGTATGGAATGTTTTTTTGAAAGAATTTTGTCAATATTTCAGTTTTTGAATTTTCTATGAATTTTTTAAGACTTCCAAATGAGGGTGTATAGGAACAATTCTTCACATGTTTAACTTCTGCTGTTATACCACATAAAAGATTTTGATGAAACATGGAATACATGAAGTACTATAGGTCCTCTATCAGTTTTGTAAATTTCATCCAAATTGGTTAACAGATAATGCCACCATGTCTAAAAAGTAGGTCTCACAATGGTACATATACCACTTGGTTATTAAAATATGGAGAGTAGCGGTTCAAATCCAGCTGTGGTCAATTTTTTTTTTTATTTCTTTACACATCTAAATAGGGTTTTAGATGTTTCTCAACACTCAACATATGAAATTAGACAATTTTAAGTTAGATCTGGACAATATTTGAAACAATTGTTGTTCATGACCCAGACAGGAAATCAATCAACAAAAGGCCTCACCTAAAGAAAATGACTCATTATTTGCCCTGAATCACATCTTGCAGAGACAAAGCAAATGCTTAATATCAAAATCACCTGAATGGATGTGCAAAAAGTGTTGTTTTTTATTCTGGTCTGAAATAAAATTTGACACATTTTCAACATTTGTGTTGACTTAGTCACAGTAATACAAAAATAAATTAATTCTTCTTTCCTGCATGACTGATCATCTAGGTACTCAGGTGAGTGATATAGGCCCACTTGGGCCTCTTGTTTAAGTAATGCAGTAATTATATAAAAACAGGGCATAGGCAACATTATGAATTTCATAAACCTGTAGGATAGGGGATTAGGCTTTGTCATTGTTCCGTATATCATGCTGTGTATAATCAGAGGACTATTCATGCTCATAGATTCCCGAAAGCAGATTTCTGTCTTATAAAATAAGAGAATCTGTTTAAATCATAATCAGAAGTAAGTTTTAGATGTAATATTTCTATTTGAAAAGCACCATGCTAAGATTATATGTGAAGTAGAGAATATAATGAAAAACAGTTGTAAATGTACAAAATTTGATTTTCCAAATATTTATGAAGGTCAGCTTTCTGAATTTTGCATTTGGTATTATAAATAACTAATTTATTTTTAATGTAATGTTGATATACCCCGGTAAAAAGTATGTCAATTATTGTTTTATTTTCACACTCTTATTTAATAAAATTATTATGCTGGCAATATATTTATTGACAGAAAATTAGAATTTCCATGAATTTCATGACTTGTTGTTTTTTAACGATAAGTGGATGTTATAAAGATTGATGCCTTATCTTTACAAAATGACTAATTGACATATTCAATTAACAAGCGTGGCTTGATATTGGTTTAGTTTGATTTTCATGTAGAGTAATGTTTGATAAGAGTGACTATGTAAAGAAAATGATACCTAAACACCATAATTAATGAAAGCATCCCTCTGCCTTAATTAACATCTGCAGATGCAATTACTTTTCTTTTCAGACTAAATATGATGCAGTTGATCGTTGTCTTGCTTCTTGTCCTGCCTTTGATATGTGCTATTCGTATAAATGTGAGGGAATGTCCACTTAATAAGACAGCATGGGAAGCTAGGGAACAAGCATTTATAGATGAATGTAAACCACCAGAAGTGTATCACTGTATACAAGATGATCATAATAATTTGTTTGAAACATGCATGATTGCCATATTTGTTGACCCTTCATTTAAAGGTACGTTAATAGCTTGTGTGGTGTTTTTATTTTTGTTTCTATGACACATACGGTTAAGTAGTCCTACTATGTGTACTAAAACAGTTCTCAAAAAGGTTTTTCATGGTAATGTGGTTGGTTGATTGGTGTTTTACGTCGCTTTCAACAATATTTCAGTTATATCGCGACATGGAAGCAGGAGGTTACCAACCTCTTAAACATAGTGGCGCAACCCGGGAATCGAACCCGGATCGTCGGCGCCGCAACCCAAGCGCTTAACCACTACACCACGCCTGCCCCCATGGTAATGTGAATGTTCTGTAAGAACTGCATCCATCAGTATCACTTGGAGAATCAGATTATTCTATTTCATTAAGCATTCATTGTACATTAGATCACTAGATCTGAAATTTAATTTCCATCATCACAGTCGTCACTAATTAAACTAAATAACAATTCCTACTTCTCTTTCCACAATCAACTTTCTCTCATCAATTGTTCTTTGACTTCTCTGTATGATTAAGTTAAATTCTTAAGTCATTGGAGCTATCAGCCTATCAAATCGTAGTATCTTAATTGTCAGCATCCATACTAATCAAGGATGATAACTCTTTCCGTTGGGGAGGCCTGAAATGCTTTGTAATAGATGTTCTATTTTTACTTATTTTTTCATTTCTGTTTATTTATTCGCGGACTGCTGAATTGGTTTTCTCCATCATCTGATATGTCAGAATTTAATATGGCAGACATTGAGCGAAGCTGCAATATTGCTTATGATGTTTATGGATAAAACATAGTTTTAAAAATATATTTTTATTTACATATTTGAACTATAAAGACCCGACTGAAAATATTTTAGATACATGTAATCATGTGAACTTGAAGAATGCAGCACATAAGTATAATCATTTGTCCCACATCGTTATATGTATTATGGGGCTGATAAAGTTTAAAATAAATAATGAAGTAACACATCAATAACTCAGAAGTGACGATCATGAAGGTAAAATTAGTTAAATAATAGCTTTAAGGTTGGTAATTACGATACCAAGCTGATGTGTTTAAAATTGCCTCACTTAAGTCAATAAAACCTTTATTTTTACTTACTTGAAAATCTGAACTGAATATTCATTATCTTTGTCAAAGCAATTCTGTTGAATATTTCTGTAGTTTACAGGAATGATTCCCATAATTTATAATTGTAGGTTGAAAATGGTGTTATTAGTAAATTTATTACTGCAAAATCTGGAAACACAAAAGTAATCAAAGTTTTTCATATCTATATACATATTCCAACCTTGAAAAGTTTTCAGTCATTTGATTAAATATTGCATATAGTGTAATTCACTTTTAAGAAATCATTTTACTCAGTCTCTTGCAGATTTTAAATATAGTGCTACATTTGTTCTGATCGTGATATCAATGGAATATATACCTGTATATTTTAATGTTGCAGAAGTGTTATATATTGATTGGTTTAAATAGAAATCAAATTCCATCATGCAACACAATTATCCTATCATTCATTTTTGTAAAATTAATACATGACTGTATATATATATATTCTTACACTTATTTTTACTTTACTTAGACTTTAAAATGTTCATAACAGATATTGACATGAAATAAAGAACATTATCACCATATTTTATACATAGTAATGTTATGTTAATTCCATAATGCAGATGGTTGTCCATGGGCATTGCATACAGATGATGGAGAAACTGTTATTGGTGGTGTTTTTAATGAATGTGAAGGGCCGAAATGTCCAAAGAATAATGATCCTAAGTACTGGACCAATCAACTCTACAAATGTATGTACTGCTTATATACTGAAACAATGATAAAGATATAAAATAAAGAAGTAAAATTACGAACATTTTATACATTTAAAAGGAAGGGTACATTATTTGTTTTGACACATTTATTTTCACACCAGAGCTGAAGATTCATGTAGTCTAAAGTCATTCCTGTATTCATCATCCGTCTGTTAAGTTTAATCATTTGCGGATGGTATTTTGATGAAATGTGGTAGTCATGAATTATTAATATTATCATACAAATAGTTTTTTTAGCTCACCTGAGCCAAAGGCTCAAGTGAGCTATTGTGATCAATCACCGTCCGTCGTCTGTCGTCCGTCGTTAACTTTTCACATTTTCGACTTCTTCTCCAGAACCACTGAACAGAATTTGATGAAACTTGATAAGCATGTAGTACTCATGGTCCCCTACAAGTGTTGTTGTTTTTCGTCCGGATTCATCAACAGGTGGCGCCACCACAGGTCAAAGTAGGTCAAAGAGGGTACCCTCCTTTGACAAACTTCTTCTTCAGACCGGGGGCATACAGAGACAAACCGAATGCATAGGAATGATCTAGAGGGATGTGTGAAGAAGTGTTGTTATTTTTGGTTCCGTTACGAAATCAAATTTTTGACGTTTTTTGGACGTTTTTTTGTACTTGGTAGTTTTAATGCAGAAAAGAGGTATTTTTTTCTTTTAGTAAACATTGATGCATTAATTTGGTTTAATTTGATCATTTTGATGGTAAGAAATACTACTGCGAAGAAAATTTTTCAATATCTTATGTTTTGGATTTTTTATGAATTTTTTAAGACTTTCAAGAAAAAGGGGGGTGGGATAATTGGTGTAAACATTTCACAGTTTGAACTTTTTCTTCGGAACCACTTGCTGGAATTCAATGAAACTTGGCATGCATCAAAAACTCAAGGTCCCCGACAAATGTGGTCATCTTTGTCAGGATCCATGAACAGGTGGCACCACCACAGACAAAAGTAGGTCACAGAGGGTACCCTCCTTTGACAAACTTCTTATTCAGATCGGGTGCATACAGCAACAAACCGACTGCATAGGAATGATTTAGAGGCATATGGGAAGAAGTGTTGATATTTTTGGTTCCATTCCGAAATCAAATTTTTGACGTTTTTTCATTTTTATTTTGGACTTTGTTATTTTAATGCATTAAAGAGTTATTATTTTCTTTTAGTAAACATTGATGCATTCATTTGGTTTCATTTAATCATTTCTATGGTAAGGAATGCTGGTGCGAAGGAATTTTTTCAATATCTCGATTTTTGAATTTTTTATGAATTTTTTAAGACTTCCAAGAAAAGGGGGGGGTGGGGACAATTTTTCATATCTTCAACTTGATCTACAGAACAACTTGAAGGATTGTGATAAAACTGGGTAGGATGCAAGTACTCATAGTCCTTTTCAAAGGTTTTGTTTTTTGTGCGGATCATCCAAATTGGTTAACAGATAATGCCACCATGTCTAAAAGTAGGTCTCACAATGGTATATATACCACTTGGTAATTGAAATATGGAGAGTAGCGGTTCAAATCCAGCTGTGGTCAAAAAAATTTTTTTTTTTTTTACACATCTAAATAAGTTTTTAGATGTTTCTCAACACTCAACATATGAAATTAGGCAATTTTAAGTTAGATCTGGACAATATTTCAAACAATTGTTGTTCATGACCCAGACTTGAAATCAGTCAACAAAAGGCCCCACCTAAAGAAAATGACTAACTTGTTGCCCTGAATGACTTCTTGCAGAGACAAAGGAAATGCTTAATATCAAAATCACCTGAATGGATGTGCAAAAAAGTGTTGTTTTTTTTATTCTAGCCTGAAATAAAATTTGACATATTTTCAACATCTGTGTTGACTTAGTCACATTAATGCAAAAATAAATGAATTCTTCCTTCATGCATGACTGATAATCTAGGTACTCAGGTGAGCGATATAGGCCCACTTGGGCCTCTTGTTTACCAGATCCATTAAAGAGTTGATTCAATGGATCCAGAGGCAGGCAACAGAGGCCCTAGAGGGTTCTCATTTTTGACAATTTTTTTCCTTAAATTGGCTGCATAGATCAACATGCTAAATGCATCAGATGGGTGTCTAAAGAATTGTTATTCTTTTACTTCTACTCCAATATTGTGAAATTTTAAAGACATTTTTTATCACCTCTCCCCCGCTGGATTCAAAGATTGGATATATTTTGAATGGTAGGTGATAGGGCTTTCGTATTACAGGTGTATTTCTTGTGACAAGACCTTTCTATCGGTGCCAAAATTTTGACTTTTTTATCTTGGATTTTAAAGTAGTTTTAGGATGACTGCTTATACAGACAAATTGGCTGCCAGGGGCACTTGTCATTTTAGCACATTGTCAATTAATTTCCTTTATTTTTCCAATGTAAGCTGCTTATACTGTATTAATTTTGTGTATTTTAACTGATTATACTGAAAGAAATGTAATCATACATAAAGTTTTAAAGACTTTTAGCAATTTTGTACGGCATTTAATACAAGTATGTTATAGTAAGCTTTATCACTTTTTTATCGTTTTGGGTTTTGGGGGGAGGGGTGGTTTTTTTTATATTTGGGGGGGGGGGGGGGTGTTGAGGTTTTTTTTTTTTTGTTTTGCTTTTTTTTTTTTTGTTTTTTTGTTTTTTTTTTTTTTGCTTTTTTCTAGTTTGTTTTGGGGTGATTTTTTTTTTTTAGCTTTTAAATATTTTTTTATAGTGAATTTTTATTAAATGAGACAGAACTTATCGGCCAGTTCAAGTTTTTGACCTAGTAACTTTCACAGTGACCTTTGATCTACATATCAAAATCTTTGTTTATAACTTTTAGAAATTAAGATCAAGGGTCATATTTAACATGAACATTGCATGTAACAAGACCTTCAATTTGGTGCAATGTGCCCTACATCGTGATCTTGAATGTGAGCTTTGACCTACATTTCAAGAACTTTAAAATTGGTTATTACTTTGGAATCGTAAAAGGTTTAAAGACATTTATATTTTACATGCGTATTCCTTGTGAGAAGAGTTTTTAGTCGGTACAATATTTTTGACCTCCTGACCTTGATTATTTCCATGAGGTGATGTGTTATCAGATATAGGACATTGTGAAATTTGTGTCATTTGAACTTTGTTGTCAGGCATTTGTGTTTCACAAACATATCTGTCACTTTTATTTTTACTCCCAATTGTTAACAGTTAAAAAAGAAAGAAGTGTACAACTGCATTTTATTTCAAAGTGTGAAGGACTTCTACTCAAATATATTATATTTAGTTTAAATTATTAAGTTAATTGAGATTGCTAATTAATATCTGGAGAGTTGACAGAATGTACGAAATATCAGAGTGATATTTGCTGGGTCAAACTGTCGGTTAAAGTGATATTAGTATTAATCCAGAAGTTCCGAAATGGGGGGAGGGGGGGGGGGGGCGCACATGTGAAAATCAAGTATTAGTGAAAATACTCCGGCACTTTGGGTTTATCGTTAGCGTAAATGTCTCTTTAAGTTCTTCTGTATCAATTCTAAAAAGTTTTTCTTATAAAATTTGTTCGGAAATGTGTAAAATGTGTACTCAAAATTTACTAGTTTAATTGATGAGATATTTTAAGTACTACTTTTTACCAAAATTCCTCCCGGAATATGCATTGCATAAAGTCCAATGCTTTACCCCAAATACCTCGCTGTACCACTGTGTTATAGTTAAATGTTTTCACGTTTTAAGCTATTTTCAAATTGCTTTCTTTTCTTTATTTCTACTCCAAATGAGGTGAAACGTAAAGAAGTGAGAAGGAAACGAAATGAATATTCTAATATGCTTTTGAGTTACATGTTAAAAATATTTCTCAATAAATAATCGATGTGAAAATGGCAAACAACGCACTTTGATCAATTTGAACTTGGTCATTTGTGATGGGCCTCACTATTCATGAAGAGATGTATCTAGGGCAAGAAGATAATAACAACCAAATGGGAGTCCATTTTTGGAAAAAAAAAACCCAAACAAACAAACCATTTTCTTAAAACCAGCTGTATACATGTAGATTGATATCTCGATGGGATTGGAGTGATGAAGGAACTCTTCAGGTCTCTTCCTGAGGCAAAGACCATGCCTATCCTCTATCCGTCTTCCATCAATACTTTTACATTTTCTTCTTCAACATCTTCTTGTAACCACTGAATGTATTTAAATCTTATGTATATGGTCCGTTAGGAATTGAGTTGCATTTCATTCGAAAAGAGGACATTGCCCCTGAATAGTGTCTAATAGGTGTTAAAATATACATGTACTTTAAAATAAGCTAAATGTTGGAAAAGACACACACCCCTCCCCCTCCAAAAAAAAAGGGGGGAAAGGGGGAATTAGAAAAAAAAAAACATTGTACTACAAGTTGCTATGACTTCATATTTGGAATACAACATCATTATGACAAAGAGTATCAGCAGTTTTTGGGCTGTCCCCAGGGACCAACAGGTTTTTGCACAGGCTTATGCATGAAATGTCTTTGAAATATTTTTCCTCAAGGAATACTAATTTGGTATACAATACACTTACAATATGTAGTATTAAATTTGTTCTTTTAAAAAAGGTTACCTAGAGGTCTTGGGTTCAGTTCCTGTCCAGGGCAAGCCGGTGTTTTGTCTTTTGGATGAGACAGTAAAAACCGCGGTTCAGTGTCGCGGTAGGCGTGGCACTTTAAAGATCTGTCACTGCTGAGGGTGGGTCCATCGCAAAGATAGATATTTCTACTAAATGCATCAGGCAGATGCCGTCACTATTTACATGAAATAACCATGGAGTGACGTAAAACAATAATTAATTAATCAATCTTGTTTCTTTTTTCACAAAAGTTGAAAAGTTCTTTTCTACTCAAGAACCACTTACCACAATAATTTCAAATTTGCTATACATCATCCTTTTGACATATAGCATCAAGTTTCTAATCTAGGGAAGGTCTTGTGACAATATTCAGCAGCTTTATCTGAATATTGTCAATTCTTCTTGTAGATGCTTTTAATGTATTAAGTTTTGAGTTTTTGATCAGATTGTTTGGGCAATAAGCCATATTCGAAAGAATTGAAATGCAAATCTGTTTTTATTTTTTGCCATTTGGGTAAATATCGAAGAAGGGGGTTTGCTCTGGTGAACAATAAATGACCATTTTGACCTCTTTAGATTCATTTAGGGGAATACAAGTTAGATCTAGAAGCTTTCATTCTTCTGTCTTGAAAAAAGAGAAACTTCAGATAAATACATAGAAACTTTCATAATTCACAGTATTTGGAAAGTACTAGATGTAATATGTATGGGATAATTGTTGAAGTGAACATTTTATTTTAAAAACTTCTGATACTGTGTGATTGCATCTTGTGCTCAGAATGCTCATTCGAGTAATACAGGACCATTTGAGCATGAAAAAGATTGTTTGATCAGACCAAAATTATCATTGGGTTAAACAATTATCTATTGTTGTAATCATTATTGACAATTAAATGAAAAGAGAAAATCTGTAAAACTTTTCTTATAGATCCAATATGTCTCCATCATTATGTACAGACAACTATATGGATAACAGAATCATTGAAAACAGAAACAGGGTTGATGAATATAACTGAATTAGCTTCTAGATCAACTCCAGGTTCTGAGATACTACAAGATAGGTATGAATAATGATGTATCCTGTTCTGTGCTTATTTATTATATACTTTTTTTTTCAATTTTTATGCTAATTAAATAGTTGTTAATTTTGGCACTATTTCTCTCTCTCTTTCCGCGCTTCTCTAGACGGATAAACCTGGAATACAGGAGAAATCTTCCCACAAACAGCTTTTCATGTTCCGTATTTGATACTGTATACACTTTGAATTGGGAAGACTTCTTCATTATTACTTGAGTATGTCTCCTTGCAAAATTATTGCTGTAACATGATTTGACAACCTATAAAACTATAGCGTGTGTATAGCTTTCTGCGAAAAAGATCTTTAAGGTATATATCCAAAATAAAATCACTCGCATGTCAATGGCAAGTAGTATCAAGTTTTTGGATAGCTGAAAAGTTTATCATGTTTGTTCATACATATGGTGTGTTACATCTTTCTCACCTCCTGGACACAACTTAATATCCTTGATAGATAAACAAGGATTTTAATTTTTGCATTTTTAAGAACCAAAGTCACAATAAGGTAAGTTATGAAAAGTATTTATAAATAAAGTATTTTCTATGTTGCTGACTAGAAATTAATTTCAAATAACAAATACTATTACATATCTGCATAGGTATGTTGCTTGTAATATATTCAAGTCCCTGAAACAAATTATGAAGAGGTTTTACTTTTTGTTTGAAATTAGTTGCAGCTGCAAACCAACAATGACAATGACAATTTATTTATTCTCAATAAAGTAATATACAGAGTAGAAAATGTAAATCAATATACAAATAATGAACTGTAAATAAAAATGATAATTATGCACATGCTGTGTATATATGAATTTAAAAGTCAAGATAACAAGCTAGCAACCTGGAGAATCAACTCTTTCTCTAATTACATTCGTAGATTTCCCCAATTTTCTAAGTTTATACTTATTTGAGTTATTAAACAGTTATTCAGATTTAAAAACTTGGGTTTTGACAATAATAATTGGGAAAAAAGATTTTTTCTATGATTACTAATTGTAATATCTGTACATGAAAAAATATAATGAAATTCCTAATCAAGTTCTGATTTCTCATACAGTTTACAAATTCTGTCTTCTCTTTGTATATTATTCCATCTTCCAACTTCAACTAGTGATTTTGTATTACATGTTTATTCTAAACTTACAGACTTTAAGTGCTAATTTAAGAGGTAATTCTGTTAAATATTTTTCTAAATTTAGATCATGCTTATAAATTCTATAATTAATGCCTTTTGATAAGTTGAAAAATTCACTTTTCCAACTGTGTACAAATTGATCTTTAAGAATACTAAAAACAGTACTTTTCAACCACACAGTATTTTGAAAATTTTTGGTCTGCCATACATATGAAAGGCCACAATCATTTTATATATTTTTAACATATTTGAGCCATGATATATCATAACATGAAATAATGTGACATATTTTACTGCTTAATTTATTTTGAAAAGAATGAATAAACAAAGAATAAACTTTCTGACTTTAACACTTATCTCAAGGGGATACCATCCAAATTCACCATAAACCATATAATTTGGAGTTGATTTTCTCAATTTCAATAAATGCTTACAAAATTTAAGATGAAAAGTTTCTTAATTTGGAATAATTATTAAATCCCCAAACTTATATCCGTATAAAATTATTGAATTAACTGCTTTATCAAAAATATCTGATTTACAATCTATGGATAAATGACATGTATTATCTCTGCCTTTTGCTATAGCAGTATACATTGCTTTCATACATTTTGCATACATTTGTTCAATATTATAATTACAGAGACCATTCCCTGAGGAGTGAACACACACATTCTAAATTTCTAAACAATTTCTTATTCATTTCCATTATATATAAAATGCAATTTTTTGGGTTTTCCCCCTTTTCCAAAGGCATTGTTTTAGTTTTATCACTTAATCTTCAAATGCTACATATTAGAATAATCGTAATCATATCTAATTGCTTTTGGAGATCAGTAGCAGATTCAGATAATAAAATTGTATCATAAGTGTAGAGTAGCACAAATAATTTAGGGAAAATTAGTAAACCTTTTTATCAAACATTTTTGACATATTTTCTAAAACTTTTGAATCATGTAATTTTAGAAAAACTTCAAGGTCATTTAAAAACACAGAAAATAAAGTTGGTGAAAGGATTACAATTGAAAATGTCTGACGATATTTTATAGTTTTACGACTTTTGATTAAATTTTATTATTCATATTCCTTCTTCTTCAATTACGAAGTGTACTCATAAATGAGTGTCATACTTCATCTGGCAGTCAAGATAAAAGCATCAGAATGCATTTGTTATAGCTTTAAAACATTTACCATCAATTATTAGTTTATTCCATAATCCAAGTCTCCATACTGTATCAAATGCTTTTTTGAAGTCAATAAATGCACAATAAATTTCTTTTTAGATAATTTTGATAGTTTTATTAGTGAGTTTACAGAAAAAAAATATGATCAATAGTACTGTGATTTTTTCTGAAACCAGCCTTATCTTCTAATATCAACTCAACATTATCTGCAAATGTATTCAATCTTTCATTTATAACAGAGGTAAAAATTTTACTAAACAACTAATTAATTAGTGATAGGTATGTAGTTCTTGGCATCATCAATATTACCTATATTCTTAAACACTGGTATAATATTTTCCATAAACCATTGTATCGGTTCAACTCTTGTGTTAAAATTACAATTGAATAATTCAGTATAAAAAGGTATAATCATATTTACAGAGGATTTCAAATACTTATCATACAATAAGTGTCAATATATATTTACTGGTATGCCTTCAATTATTTCTTCAGCAGTTATGGGTTCATGTATGAACTTTTTAATTATAATTGCTGACAATATTTTCAAGTCATCAACTGAGAGCACATGATTAAAATTTTCATCAAATTCATTATTAAAACTAGTAATAAAATGAGTGAATAATTCATCAATGCCAACATTACATTTATTACTTCTTTTACTAATAGAGTTGATGATTTTCCAATACTCTTTAGGATTCTGTAGTAGTTTATGTAAATACCGGATCTGGCATTCGGTACAAGAGGTATATCCGCGACCCAGGAAGTACCTCCCTGAGAGCTCTCACGTGAACTGTTGAGTTTTCTTCTTATCAGCGCTAGACTTGAAAGTACTCAGACGTTGTTGTACAACTTGTTGCGGAGGGGATATAGTAATGCCACCGTCCATGTTATGTATGTATGTATGTGTGTATGTGTATGTGTGTGTATGTTCGCTTGTCCGGGCCATAACTTTTTAACGCCTAGATCAATTTCATTAATATTACACTTGATATTGTTGCTTACATCTCAAGGAAGTGTCATGACCTTGTCTCAGGGTCACATTCTCAAGGTCAAAGTCGCAGTTGGCTGGAGTGGTAAAAGATTGAATTTTATGTCACGTGAGGGGATGCTATGCTTAGCATTGCTCTTGTTATATTCTTATTACTTGTTGCAGCTGTCCCAGCCCAAGCTGCAATATAGTCGCTGCGAGCAGTTAAGATAATGTTTGTTTGTCTATTTTTTTATGCATTTTCAAAGTAATTGTTGTTCTTAAACTTTGTACATTTTTAGTCGGCGACCATTATTATTGAAATGTACCATTGATTTTTATATGCCTGTCATTAGACGAGTCGTATTATGTTATGGTGCTGTCCGTCCATCGGGGGTGATGTTTTCCGGACTTTTTTTTGCCGTCTTTCAAGATATTGAGTTGAAATTTAGTATATAGGTTTATATCAAGCAGCGTCAGTACCAGTTTGAGTTTTCTTACGATTGACCTACTTTTGACAGATTTATGGCCCTTGGACTTCAAGATTTTTTCAGAAATTCATTAAAAATCTATTTTTTGTCAAAACATTATGAAATTTATCATGAAACAAGTAAAATGTACCAACTGTCACATATGTTACAGGTTTTAATATCTTTTTCTTCATTTTTGAAAAATTTATAATTTTAGGGAGGGGGGGGGGGGTTTGGGGGTGACCGTATGTCCTAGGTCATGTTTTCCAGACTTTTTTTGGCCGTCTTTAAAGATATTGAGTTGAAATTTGGTATATAGCTTTATTCCAAGCGGCGTCAGTAATAGATCGAGTTTTGTTACGAATGACTTACTTTTGACGGATTTATGGCCCTTGGACTTATAAATTTCAAGATTTTGTTTTGAAAATTCATTCAATATCTAATTTTTGTAAAAACATTATGAAATTTATCATGAAACAAGTAAAATGTACCAACTATCACATATTTTACAGGTATTGATATCTTTTTCTTCATTTTTGAGAAATTTATAATTTTAGGAGGGGGGTGGGGGGGGGGGGGGGGGGGGGGGGGGGGGGGGGGGGGGGGGGGGGGGGGGGGCTTGTACTAAAAAACTTCAATTTTTTTTTGCAGGTCAGGTTCCAAGATGGGTTGGATAGGACAATTTCTGCAGGAGTTATTACCCTTGGACTTATTCCTATGATAAAATGCTATGAAACGCAATTAATTACAGTAAACGTCAGATGTTTTTCATGAAAATCATGCCAAATGCGAATTGATTATGTCCGAATTAAGCGACGGGCGTATTATGCCACGCTAGGCCTTGCTCTTGTTCATGGATGTTTGTGAGTTATTATGATTACTAAATTGTTAATTCTTCCAACAGGTTGGTTTATCATTTGTTGATAGGTCTATCTGAGGAAATAATTTCCATTTTGCATCAGAAAATTTCTTGTTTCTCATGCAGATTGTCGACTTGCTTGCATGTGTAAATTGTTTTGTTCGTGCGTTGGGTTGATACGTGTTTGATAATTTTCTAACTTTAGTCAATTTTGGCAATCAAATTTAATTCATTTATTTATTGATTCAATTATTCTAAATTACATTTTATAGTATTTTTTTTCTCAATTTCTATATTTAAATTCACTGAAATTGACAAAATGGCATCTTTACCCAAAGTCCAGATAAACTTTGCCAAAGACAAACAATTAAAAACAGTTTCAGGTATAGGCCCTTCAGTAGCTGATAGAAGAAACTTTACTTGTGGTCAGACACATCAAAGTCACGACAAATCTATTGCAAGTAATAGATTTTTTGCGGAATCCTGATTTTGTTTATGACACTGATAGTTTTTCAGAGCATGATAAAAATCTGGACCAACATGAAAATGATTTGAATAAAACTGATGTGTCAAATCCATCAGTAGACAATGATGCTGCCACTAAAAACCTTATTGACAATGTCAGTAATGTTTTAAAAACAAAAAATCAAAAGGCTAATGTCAAATTTACAAGTTATGGGGGAGACAATAGTGATATTGTAACTACTATTGCACAATTTACACCATTTACCCTACAATGACAACAGTTGTCATTGTTCCAGTTACAGTAGCAAGTGTCAATGCATCATTTGCATCAAAGGTGAAACATACATCAACACCTAATGGTGCCAAATCTAAATTTACTACAAGTGGAAATGTTCTGTCAATGCAAAGTTTGTCATCATTCACTAATACAGGTGTACCCAAGTCTGCTGGTATTAATCAGGTACAGAGCGTTGAGTAGGTGTACTCTGATGCAACTGGAATTATGTATCAGCTTGTCATTTGGACAGTATGAGCTCAATATCAGTAAGTAAATGCAAGTGCTACGTCACAGTCCGGCAGTCCAGCAAGTGGACAGAATGTTGGGCAAACTTATCATCAGCCTCTTACACCACAGTATGTCATTTCACATAGTGGGCAGAGCGTTGGGTCATCGCAAAATAGTAACAAGAGCATACAACCAGTACTGACAACTGCAGTACAACAGCCACCTGGGTTTTCATATCAGCCAGTTAGTCATTACCAACCTGGACCAGTCAGGGCATATGGACCGCCATACAAAGGTATTCCTTATGTGCCTGGGGTCAAGGTCAAATGTCACCTTGTACATCCACTGGCGATGTTACTATGGGTATAATCCAATGTTACAACCATTTTTTTTCAACCAGTCCATTTATGCTCTAAATATGAATTTTCAAGGTAACTTGGGGTATCCAAATCACATGCAAACATCTCAAGAAAAATTGAATTTGGTTCCCCAATCTCAGGGTATTTATCCAATACAGGGTCAAATTCAGAGACAGACTCAGGGTATTCCCTATGTATCTAGTTCTACCCTAGGTAACCCAGATTTACCCAACAATATGCATGTAGACCCTGGTTCTCCCACAACACCCAATCTAACCCAAGGGAACCAAACTTTACTGAATCAGAGTCGAGGTGTTCCACAACAACCCGCAATGGCTAACACTAATGTGCAGATTCTACCCCAAGTTCAATCTCAGCAACCCATTTTCAATCAACCTCAAACAACCATAGACACCCAAACTGTTTTTGATACTACCCCACAATCTCAGTTTTACCAACATGTACCTCAGGGTAACTATAACTTGCAGAATGCTCCTCAAGGTACCATATATATACCAAATCAACCACAAGGTAACGAACCACAGGTACCTAACGTACCTAGCCAACCACAACAACATCAAGTTTACCCCCCTATCCAACCACAACTACATCAAGGTTACTCTAATCAACCACAACAACAACAAGGTTGCCATAACCAACCCCAACAACCTCAAGGTTATCCTAAACAACCCCAACAACCTAAAGGGTACATGTACGTAAATCAACCACAAGGATACCCTAATCAACCACAGTATTCCCAGGGCAATGATAATGTACCCCAAGGACAACAGGGCAATCCATATGTGCCCCAACTACCTTACCTACCTCAAACTGCAGTAAATGTGAATTACCCACCACCTCTTTTACCACCTCAACCTAATCGCCAACAAGTCAATTACAATCTGGCGCCATCTCAGTTTAATCGTCAACGTAATATTGCTCTGGGTAGAAACCGAGGAGATTTTCTACCGAGAAACTTAAGGTACGACGGCACAGGTAATTGGGTATCATTTAAACAAAAGTTTACCCGATTTGCCAAATTAAGGCTATGGAAAGTAGAGGAAGGGAAAGATAGCCTACTTTTCTGCCTCGAGGGGAAAGCATGTGAATGTTATATCTGTTCTCCAACGAGAAAATAATATCGATTATGATCTTGTACTGAGTAAGATGGACAAGCGCTTTGGTGTTAAAGAAATTCAGAAACTGCACAAGTCAAGCTTGCAACACTAAAACAGCAACCTGATGAATCACTTTAAGTATAGGGAGATCGTGTACTTCAACTTGCAACCAAGGCCCATGAGGATCTCCCGAGGAATTCATGTATAAGCGGGCTATTAAGAGAATTTGCCATTGTTCTCTAGATCGTGACGCTGGGCAATATGTGGCAAATTTAAATATACTTTCTATTGAAAATGCCATAGATCGCATTACGCGTTATCAACACAACCGTAATGCAATTTATAACAGACCGAAACGTGAAGTCCGAGAAGTCAGGTGTGAGAATGACGAAGTATGCTCTGATTCTAATGATTCAGGGATGGTTTGTCAAATACACAGAAAATCCTTTCACAAATCAGATGATAAACCTGGTGAAAAGTTATCAAAATTAGAAGATAAATTTAGAGTCTTGATGACTCAATTATTAAATATCGACAAACGATTTCAAGAAAATAATCAAATGCCTAGGTCAAGGTCACTTAGTCCTGCCCAGAGAAGTAGGTCACCATCCCCTGGAGATATATGCTTTTATTGTCAAGGTCAAGGTCATTTTAGGAGCAACTGTCCTAAACTTAATAAGGGCAATAAGTCGGCTAAGGTCACCTTTGCTAATCCTTTAAACCGCAAAGGATCGAGGGAGGAAGCCTAACTTCGATCCAAGAATCAATTGGATTAGAACTTCATATTTTACAGTTGAAATGAAGTTCAATGATTAGAGTATCTGAGTGTGTGCATGGTAAACAGGTAAATGCTATCATTGATACAGCATCAGGAGTCACATTAATTTCTGATAAACTGTATAATTCATTTGAATGTTAACCTTCTGTTGTAAAAGAGTTTACTTTGTATGCTGCAGGCAGAGATATGAAAATGAGTGGTTACAAATGAGGTCCAGTTGAAATTGCATTTGACAATTGTTTGAAGTTTGGTGTGGCAGTGACTGTTGCCCCTAGTTGCTGCTTGGTTTGGACTTTTTACAAAGCAGAATGCTACTGTCAGTTTGACTGACAAGACTTAAGGTATTCAAGGTCATTCATTTAAATTTATATCAGGATTGGCAGTTGAAGATAAGGTTGATAGGGTTTCAGTTCCTAAATGTACTGTAATTCCGGCATGGTCTGCACTTCCACTATCACGTGATATAGATAAACCAATGCCTTTGAGCATTATTTAACCTGAAGTTGATAGGTTACTTAACCCTTGTGTCTTAGTAGAAGAAAATGCAATTCCAACCTTAGCATTCATTAACTACAACGACCATGATGTAGTTTTAAAATGCAATCAAGTGATAGGCATAGCCACTGAGATTAGAGAAATTATTCCTGAAACGATTTACAAAGAAATCACACTTGTAAATCAGGTATCCCAATTAAGATGAGATGATGTACCTGAGTACCTGTTACATTTAAACAAAAGGTCATCACATGAACAACTTAATTCTAATGAAAAAATGGCTTTAAAGCAAGTGCTTATTGAGTATTCAGATGTCTTTTCGTCACACGAATATGACATAGGTAACTTTACTGCCATTGAACATGCAATAGACACAGAAGACTCTCCTTCTATAAAGAAAAGGTTAAGACACACATCTGTTTGTTTTGCTGGGAAGGAAGAGAAGCACTTAGAAAAATGCCCAAAGCAGATGTAATTGAACCATCTATGTCAGAATAGGCTTCCCCACCAGTGTTGATAAGAAAGCGTGATGGTAGCGTACGCTGGTGTGTAGATTACAGAGCATGAAGCAAAGTTACTAAAAAGGGTGTATTTCATTAAGCATTAGTGAAGAATGCCTAGACTATTTGCAAGTGTAAGGAAGTGGGTTACTACGCTACCTATGGATAAACTACCTATAGATCGTCGTTACTTGAGGAACGCCACCCCTGGATCCACCCATTGATCTACGGAAAGCTGTGTACCTCTAGTGGACAATGTGATCGAATGACTCTGTTACTTAACTTTGATGTGAACTCTTCACCATCTCATGGTCAATGGACTCTATTATGTTAGACTGTAGTAAACTCTTACTAGTTGTATTATATGTCGATTACTCTTGACATATAAACATTTGTTGCACCAGGTTGCTTTATAGTGTATGACGGTGATAATAGTAGGATTTGACTTTGAGGCAGCTTCACCTAGCATTCAAAGCATGCAGACATAATGTCAAGCTACCCAGACAACCCCGTATATACAAATATTTTTGTGATTAAATCAATTTTTTAGCATAATCTATCTCCAATGCCTTTTTGTTTGAATCAGTTTTGTTGCTGGAAGTGTATCTTTTCCATTGAACATGATTATTGATCTGCAGCACATACAGTGTGCATGCAATGATCAATATTCAAATACAGTAATCCATGAGAAAAATAAGTATATTATAATGAAAACTTTGTGAAGAAAGGTGCACAAAAGTATACATTACTTCAAAGTATTTCTATGTTAAATTTTCGTGATTTGTATTATTTCTTTAGATGCATTGAAACAATACTGATTCGTAATAGTACTTTCGGTACTTTGATTTACATTATGCATTCAAATGAATATTGACATAAAGGTCATGAGAGAATGAGAGATATATATCTGGGACCGTCTGGAATGATTGCAAAATATGGAATTTAAATTATGAGGAACCTGGACCTTGACTTTTGAGCTGTTTGCTTTTGCAGCTGTAACTGGAGAATAGTGAGTGATAGAGGCGTTGAGGCCTTTAGATAGGACAATTTGAAAATGTAGACAACAAATTGGTTACGATGTAAAATGTCAACAGATCTGAATTTCTAGCACTGTTAATATAATCTGAAAACCAGAAGTTGAGGAGACATGGGGTATTCATATAATGACAGAAGAATTATCCCTAGATACATATGGCAAGGTCGAAATCGAGGATGACTTTAGCCTTGATCTTTGAATATAAGGATGACAATAAAAATACCATAAAATGGCTTTCATAAATGATGATTGGAAATTAGGAACAAAAGACTTGTGACAAATATCATCAATAACCACGAATCATAGAGGGATTTTGAGGGAATGGAATTTTACAACTGATCTTAGACTTTAAATTGATACAGTTCATCCTTTTGAAAATATTGGTGTGCTTTAGGTAAAACGTCTACAAAAATGCCAGACAGACCGCTACAATTGCATGTACAAGTGACTTTGGGTTGTACATATTATTATCATTTCTTCTCTGTTATTGCACATCTGATTTTCTAGCCAGGTAAGCATTGTGATTCATTATTTTATCACATGAACATGGAGTCTTAAAATTAATGTACAATTATATTATGTGTAGGAATGATGAAACAGATGCCTTACCGAGTATACTAGGAGCCGTGACAGGAGCGGTAGGACTGGTGATGATGATTGGTATAGCTATCGTGTGTTATAGAAAAAGAAGAACATGTGAGTAATACAGGATTTCATTATCATTTTCACAAAAATATTATCAGAAATTAAATCTGGCCTTCATAGATATTGCGAAACAGTATATTCCAGAAGTGGAATTAATCAAATGTGGATCCTTAAAAATTCAAAAGAGTTGTTAGAACATCTAAAATCAAAAAGTTTTACTAAAATTCACTCCATCAAGTCTTTTGACTTTTCGACTCTGTACACAAGGATCCCTCATCAGAAATTAAAAGACAGATTTGCGGAAATTATTCAAAATGCATTTACTAGTAAAAACGGAAGCCGCAAATTCAAATATATAGTAATAGGCCACGATAAAACTTACTTTGTTAGGGAAAATTCTGATTCCAAAAATAAATACACTGAAACAGCTGTCATTCAGATGTTGAACTTTCTTATCGATAACATTTTTGTGGTGTTTGGAGGTAAGGTTTTTCAACAAATTGTCGGCATTCCAGTGGGCACTAACTGTGCTCCGCTTCTGGCTGACATATTCCTTTATTCATACGAAGCTGAGTTCATTCAGTCTTTGCTTTCGCAAGGAAAAAAACAATTGGCTCTTGGCTTCAATTTTACTTACAGATATATAGATGACTTGCTTTGAATTAATAATCCTTCATTCGCGGATTACCTTAGCATCATCTATCCAAGTGAACTGGAGGTCAAAGAAACCACAGAAACTAGTAATTCTACTTCGTATTTAGATATTATGTCTTTTGACATTAATGGTCAATTGCACACCACACTCTATGACAAACGTGACGATTTCAATTTCGCTATCACAAACTTTCCTTTCATAAGTAGCAACATTCCGTCATCGCCCGCATACGGCGTATTCATATCTCAGTTAATACGTTATTCCAGAGCATGTTCAAATTACAATGACTTTGTTCTGAGGGCTAGGCGACTTTCAGTTAAGCTGCTCAACCAGGGTTATATGTGTGCTAGACTAGCATCGTCACTGAGGAAGTTCTACGGTCGTTACGAGACTCTTATTACTCCATATGATATCTCGTTATCCAGACTTTTAAATGATATTCTGGACTGAGACCGATTCCGATCACTTTACACAGATTTGACACCTTCTATACTAGAAGGTTACCTACTTCGACTTCTCCATATATAGATACATATGGAATTCACACGATTTGACTCTTTCTACGGGGTATATGTGACGGGTGTTGCTAGCAAGCAGGAAATGCTCACTCTCCCCGGGCACCTGATCTCACTCCATCACAGGGGTTCACATATGCTCTTCAAGTAGACATATTTTGTTATTTTCCATTTGTTTTTCATTTTCACTGATTTTGTATGTCTTATGGTTTCATGATTTTTGGATTTGTGGTTTGGATTTATCCATCATCTTTACATTCGAATATAGTCTTGCTGGACCTGACCGTTTCAGCTTATGTGATATGTGATAACGAAATTCTTTGCCGTTTAGTTGATAAAAACATCTTTAAAAAGTCAATTGGAAATGATTGAGTCGATTACATTGTAGAGAAATCATGTGTCAGATGCTAGATATGCGGTTTTCTTATTCCCTCTACTCCTCGAAACACTACATACAACACAATATATACTGGAAAAGTTTTGATGAACCTGATATAGATTTGATGGATTGAAGTATGAAATTTAGTCCACTCCAATAGATACAGATATCTTGATGATGATTTAGCAATCGATAACCCTGAGTTTGAAATTTTGACATTTATCCACCTGAATTTCATTAAACAAAGTCAATACTTCAGATGAGGAAACACCTCTCTTTGACTTAAATATTAAACTTATTAACAGCAATATCCGTACACACATATATGATAAACTTGACGACTTTGGATTTCCTATTGTTAATTTCCCTTATTTAGATGATGATGACCCTAGACTCTCATCATCTGGTATAATTTAGTCAATTGGTTCGGTTTTCTAGAGCCTGCACTAAAGTTTTGTGTTAACATTAAAAAAACAACAATAATCAAATCACTTTCAAATTTCTTACTAACAGGGTGGTTTGGATTCAATGACAGGCATTGTCCCAAACTGTTCAGAGGAAAAATAGTCCTGAGCGTCGTTTACTCTGAATGTCAGTCAGGGCTCCTACAGATTAAAATCTGAGCTCGCTTACATACGGATAGAGAACGGTTACTTTATATCAATTTCTAGTCATTGCTCTACAACTGTGCTTTCTATACGTATTACCTCCGCTCTTACTGCAGTAGAAGACCATGTTATCAAGTATTGTAATGCTGTCTTAACAACAGTAACGTCAATAAAGTTTCTACTTTTGATTTTTCGACACTATATACGTTTTTACCTCATGACTTAATCAAAACCAAATTGCTGTCTCTCATGCTGATGTTTCAACAGAGAATCTAAATCATACCTCTGTACTTGAGTTACATCTGGAGTTTTCTCTAACAAACAATTGATTGATTGATTTTTGTTTTACGTCACACCACGAATATTTCACGTATATGGTGACGGCATCTGCCTGATGCGGGGCATACAAATTTTGACCTTTGCAACGAACCCACCCGAAGCAGTGAGGGATCTTTAATGTGCCATGCATACCACGACACGGGGCCTTGGTTTTTACTGTCTCATCCGAAAGACATGACACCGGCATGACCAGAGCGGGACTTGAACCCCGGCCTCCCGATCAGGAGTCCGACGCGATACCACTAGGCCACGCCGGCTTCTCTAACAAATAATATGACAATTATGCATATTGGACTTGTACTGAGTTGTGTAATGCCATCACATTTTTGATGGATAATATTTATGTACAATTTAATGACAAGAATTATCAACAGATTATTGGGATTCCTATGGGTACTAACTGCGCTCCCCTTATAACAGATTTATTTTTGTACTATTATGAGAGAGACTTTATGCATTCTATTCAAACTTCTAAACGTTTCGACCTTATTGATCAGTTCAATGAAAACCTCTAGATATCTTGATGATATTTTAGTAATCGATAACCCTGAGTTTGAAAACTATATATCAGACATTTATCCATCTGAACTTCAAGTAAACAAAAACTGTAACCTAGACGGTATCTTAACCAAATTAAGCATAAGGCTTCCATGTTTTACAGGCAATGGTAACAATTTGTCCATTTCTATCTTGGACAAAAATGGAGATGAGATGGTGTTCGATTGATTTCACATGTACATTCTTTGTGATAAGACATTTGACATAGTTCTGCAAGAATGACGTAAAGAACAGTAAAATGTTATTATGATGTCATAATCAATACCACTTATAACCGTTGACTTCCTCATGACAATGGACCCCATCAAGAAACTGTTTACCATACATCTTACTTTTTGACAAAGCCCCACCGGAGAGCTATGTTGCCCACTGACAACTTTCATTCACATTTTGATATTATATGAGATATGGCTGTTGGTCATTAAGCTTTCATCTTTACTCTATTCCAAAAATTATCGGAATTCAACAAAAAGTGATGAACACAACTGGTAAATTTCTGCTAATCTTGACAGCTGTAAATCAAATTTAGCTCGGCACCTTCGGGGCTCTTCAAGTGCCTTTGATTTATACATCACATTTAGCTTCATCAGATCGTAAATGAAAATGGTAGAAAACTTTGGATAACTATATTTCATTAAATTTTGTGGTATTTTGGAGTTCCTTGAAGGGATTTAAATGCCTAACAATTATAGATTAATACATAGCTATCGTACACTTAATGAGTATAAATTTAACTCAGGTAAATTTTATCCAAATACAATCTTACATTTTGCTTCCAAGTGAAATTTAGGTATTAATTTAAGTATTATTTAACCACACCATTTGTTTGCCTTTTGTCAAATTAAATGACCGTCCTAAGTCGGTATCGTAATTGCACTACAATCAAATATTTTTGTAATTTGTTATATGTAATAGTATATTATTAAGGCGTCGAGCATTTGCTCGACAGTCTTCTAGCGATCGTAAAAATTTTACCTCTACACCGCCTTTTTAATCCACGTAACAACGTAGTACCTTCTTCAAAGTACTAAACGTAGTAAAAGTTCTTGCAAAACCGGCTTTGTTATCCTTGTTATTGAAATTTCATTGCACAGAAATATGTTTAAGCATAGGTCTGCTAAACTTAAATTATCAATATATTGCCCTAAAACACGTATTATTCTGTCGCTTATTGTGTGTGTTAAAATATTCATTCGCCGTGATGACGCAAGCCAAATCGGCGATTATGAATTACAATCGCACTTCATGGGAATTTTTCCAAATATGGGAAAGACCACGTGACATATTGCCTTATTTGGAGAAATCGTAGTATAACGCTTGTAACACACGCGATCAAGGCCTAATTTGACATTAAGCGCCAATATAGAAACCGATCGTGCAATCTTCGAAATATATATAATAATATAAATAATATAATAATAATATCTGTAGTAATAAATTTCAGTCTAAAAAAGAACAAATAAAATATTTCATAGAATCCTAAATATAGACTGGCAATGCGTATCACGAAGATATCTAAACAGGTGACTACTAATTCATAACGAGGCTGACCTAGGTTCAAGTGACGCGTTATCGGTTATTTTTATCTCACTGGATTTCGCTTTGTTTCATTCAGAGACATATATAACTGTATATATGTCTTTGTTTTATTCATTTAACCTAGAATCAACAAATATCGACAAAATTAATTACATCCTCAAGGCTAAACATCACGAGTCTCTCGTAAATTACATCAGGTACTGTATACCTATGCTGTGTGTGCTACTGCAGACGAATTTTAAAAATAACTACCCGCAGTGTGTACAGCTTCTTATCTGCCCTTACCGTCTGTGCTATAAATAACACTTGCTGGACAGGGAATAGCATTTAAAAATGGCGGTGGTCACTTATCTCTTCGCGCAGCGATAGCAAGCAAGAGCAGGTAACTCCAGTCTATCTTAAACAAGCATAGCTTTTTAAAAAGTTTAAGTTGTAATCGGAATAGCATTAAATGATCAAGATGTTGGTCACAAAGCCAAATAGCTTTATGTTAATGGCAATTACTTGCTTGTTTTTGCGCAGTTGTGAATTTTCCCGCTAAAATTTCTGAAGCCACGCCTCATTTTTTCCTTATTAGGGAAGTAGCATGTGTATATATCACATGGTCTTTCACATATCTGGAAAAGTTCCCACGACGGCATAAAAATTGGCAGCCGAGAAAGTTTTCAAATCGCCTACAAAATTTAATGCGGATGTAAAGAATGATAGCATGGATTAAAACAGAATTTTAGATTGAATGCATGAAAAATAAATTACGTAGAACTTACATGTGAAGATTTGATTCCAAATCAACCGATAAAGTGCGATTGTGATGCACAATCGGCTTGCGTCATTACGGCGATCGGCATGGCATTGTAGCCCTTACACGTGCACATACAATAAACGACCGAATAAGTAGTGTTTTTGGACGATATATAGAAGTTGTTGGCCCTAGTGTAGGTGTTAGTAGCGTAGACAAAAACAGAAACCTAGACCATATCTTAAAACAAATTAATCATAAGGCTTCCATATTTTATAGGCAATGGTAACAACTCGTCCATTTCTTTGTAAAAAAAATGGCAATGGTGTTCGATTGATTTCACATGTACATTCTTTGTGAAAAGATATTTGACATATTTCTGCAAGAATGATGTAAAGAACAATAAAATGTTATGATGATATATTATATGATATACTGCAGTATAGCTGTTTGTCCTTAAGCTTAAATTTTTTCTCTATTAAAAAAATTATCGGAATTCAACAAAAAAGATGAACACATCTAGTAATTTCTGCTACTTTTGACAGCTTTAAATCAAATTTAGCTCGACGCCTTTGTGGCTCTTCAAGCCTTTGATTTATATTAATGTATTGTATAGCTCCATGGTGACTTCTGCCACATAACAGAGCCCAGTAACTCCTCTTTTTTCTTTAACATCATGGAATAATGCGTTTCTGTCACACCCCCCCCCCCCCCCCGCCCCCTCAAACAAAAATGTGCAAATATTTTTCTGATGAACTGTGACATCATTGACGTAAACACAATAACATTATTGGATGTAGACAACCCTAACGCAATTTTACTGAAAAATGTCACTGTCTGAAATGAAGATAAAAATATATATGAAACAAAATTACACTTGACAAGACTTCATATTCATTTTTCACACTAATTCCAATTGTGATGCAAGGTCTTCGTCCATATCCGGATATTTGAGAGTTATGGAGAGTTCATCGTCATTTGACAATTTCCAATTATGTTTTGCTCCTTTTAATTCCATCTACAGATGCCTCCTCCTGCCTGTTAACTGAGCACTGTGAATGAGCTTCCCGTAAGGGATCAGAAATAACAATATTAATATTTCCATGTCGGGCCTCCTCTGCCTTCCTCCTCCTAACCGCTTCCAGTGGTATTGACACCATTGGCACACGGGCTCCTTTAGGATCAGTGAATCCATGCGTAGGACGTTTTACGGTTTCGAACTCAGACTCACTATTGCAGATCCCATGAGCTCCTCTGAGATGCATATGCCCATCGGGCAGCAAAAGAATGTTGGTAATGGCTGATGTGTAGGGACCCAATCCTTCCTTAAACTAAAATCTCTGAAATGTCACATAGCTACCACTGGAGAATGATGTCGTCATCCAGGGCCCTATATCGTGAATGTCGGTTGACACGTCTAAAATATCCATCATCCTGAAAAGACCAGAGTGTAGGTAAACTATAAATATCAGCAAAAGTTGATATACTCCAGAAATAATATTTACATCCCATTTTCAATAATTCTAAACAATAAAAAATCAAAACGAAATCTATAATTCAATCCGGAGATTTGAATGCATTGTAGAGGCGCTCACTAAAACTAGTATGCGGACGCCGACGCGGACTTGAAAAAGTCCGACTTGAAAATAAAAATAGTGATTTCAAATATTTCTTTGTGAAACTTTCTACAGACATTGTAATGGACATATTTATTCTTATCAATGCCAGATATTCACAACTTAGGTCCTAAATTTATCATTTCGATATGAATAAACTTTACAAGTCATGTACTTCCGATTCAACAATTTCCGAAGAACAATGTCCTTATATTTTAATTAATCTTCATGGAGAGTATATTTCTCTTGGTTTAATAACTCTGCCAGTCCTAGTCTACCTTGGGATCGGAGAAGGTGACACTGATGTGGCTGGTGAATATTCATCATCGTCAACCCGCTCAGGCATGTCCTCTAGTGGCTCACTAGCAGTCTCAGATTCAACCGTTGAGGCTATATCTGCTTTATTGTGAAGCCAGGTAGGACGGGGACAATTGCCCTCATTAGGTTTGAGATGATCAACATGAACGTTGATAAAAAGAGAATTTTTATCTTTTTGTATTTCATAATTTAATCGTTGGTAAGTAGAAAGGGACCTGTCCAACAATGACATAATTTTTTATTTACCAAGGGGGTTACGTACGCCAGACCCACTGACCTACTTGATAAAGTCGTGGCTTTAAACCCCTGTCATAATTTTTCTTTTGTCTAGAGGCAGCTACTTTAAGGTTTCCAATAGCGTACTGAAAAACATCTTTTAGAGCTTGTTTTAACCATTCTACTTAATTAGAAAACAGGACAGACTTGTTAAAGGTCCGCTAGGAGGATATCCAACGGATATGTCTAAAGGAAATTCAATTTCTCTGCCAAACATAAGCAGATTTGGGGAACATTTTGTACTTTCTTGAACATTTCATGACTTGTCCTATACCCCATTAGAACATATGGTAAATGATCATCCCAATTATTTTTATGGTCAATAACAAATGAGAAAAGCATGGTTTGAAGACTTCGATTGAATCGCTCAATCATTCCATCACTGTTTGGTCGGTAAAGCGGTTCTTGTCTTTTCTATATTTAACAAACAACAAAAATGAGAAAACAAGTAAGAATCAAATTCACGACCTTCATCAGTATGGATGATTGTTGGAACACCAAAACTACAGATAAATTCTGTTACAATCTTGTCTGCTACTGTCAATGCAGTATGGTCAGGTACAGCAGAAGTTTCCTTCCATTTTGTGAAATAATCTCCTACTACCATAATATATTCATTCTCGTCCTTGGTGATTGGCAAAGGACCCATTATGTCAATGGCTATACGTTCTAAAGGTCTGTTTACTATGTGGCTAACTAGGGGTGACTTCCCTTTCGCTGGACCAGGTTTAATCTTAGCACACATGTCACATTGCTGACACCAGCGGCGGACATCAACAGTCATGCCAGGCCAATAGTATTTCTTCTTGATAAAACTCAAAGGCTTTTCTCTACCAAGATGTCCTGCAAATCTACTATTATGGAATGTTATAAGATTTTCCTTCTCATGACTGATGGTACAACTAACTGGATTAGCTCTGTGCGAGTTTGAACTTAAACTTTTCTATACAAGATTCCATCGGAATCAACAAACAAGAAATTCCACATAATACAAAGTGTTTTGACTTCTTTATCAAACTCATTGAGATTATGTCTAGGGTTTTTTTATACTGAGATTTCAAGTACAATATTTCACGTAGAACATTGGCAGTTTGTTGTATCTCAGCTATTTCAGTAGATGAGTAGTTTTCTAACCAGTTTGGAATATTGCAAGGATTCCTATCAGTCATTCTTTTAGGGGCAAGATGTACATTTGGACTCTGTTCCAAGTTTACATTTGTGCATGACTTAACAGAATTTATTTTGACCTTTTCCTCAAAGTTTCGATGTTGACAGTCGGGACAGTCAGTGTGCAGGCATTTTCTAGCAGGACTTCTAGACATTCCGTCTGCATTGCCATGTAAAGAACCCTTTCTGCGACCTATATTGAAGTCATGTGTTTCCAACACTGTTAACCATCTGACTATAATACCTTCAGGCTTTTTGAAATTTCTCAACCATTTTAAGGCTGCATGATCAGTTCTTATGATGAACTTTCTTCCCCATAAGTAATGTCTGAAGTGCTTTATGAATGTGACCACTGCGAATAATGCCTTGTGTGTTGTACAGTACTTCTGTTGAGATTTGTTCAGTGTTCTACTAGCATATGCAATGACCTTTTCTTGATCTTGTAATTGTGACATCGCTGCCCCAATGCCCATTGAACTTGCATCAATGTCAAAATAAAAACATCATTCCTATATAGATAAGACAACACAGGTGAAACTATGAACATACATTTCAGTGTGTCGATGGAGTTCTGACAATTCTCATTCCACAAAAATTTGGCATTCTTACGACTGAGCTTTGTGAAAGGAGAAGCTAATGTAGTAAAATCTGATATAAATCTCCTGTAGTAACATGAAGTCCCAGGAAACTACGGACTACTGGCAAGTCTTGGACAGCTTTAACTTTCGCGGGATCACAACAGATTCCATGTTTTGACACAAGGTACTGCACTTGTTGTTGAAATAACTTACATTTCTTTGGCTTAAACTTAAAATTTGCTTAACAAAACTGCTGCAAAACCATCTCTAAGCTCTATCAAAAGTATGCCCAAAAGCAATCACATCGTCTAAGTAACATAGACATCTTTGCCAGTTTAACACAACCCCCCCCCCCCCCTATCAGGACTAAATCCATGAGCCGTTCAAATGTAGCAGGAGGGCAGCAGAAATTCAAAGATTATGACATTGAACTCATACAAGCCCATGTGCGTAGTAAATGCAGTTTTGTGTTTATCTTTTTCTTCTAAAGCACATTGCCAATACCCAGAAGCACAATTTAGTGCTGAAAATTATTGAGAACCATTTAAATTATCCTACATGTCAGATATTCTAGGGAGAGGATAAGCATCTTTCTTCGTCAACGAGTTAAGTTTCCTATAATCCACTCAAAATCGTGTGCTACCATCACGTTTTGTAAACCCCCAACCCCACCCCCCAAAAAAGAAAAAAAAAACGGGGATGAATAGGGACGTTAACTGGGAGAAATGACTCCGTCATTAAGCATTTAATGACTTCCGTTTCTATTATTTCCCTTTTCGTTATAGTAAATCTACGTAAAGGTATTCTGAATGGAGGATTGTCTCCCATGCTTAACAAGATCTGTTTTGCCTATTTTACCAATTTTCCCTACAAAATATCTTAATACTTTGTTAAAAGCGAAACACACTTTTGTCTTTCTTCATCGGACAATGACGAGTGTAAACTGTCACTGTGAGGGTGCAAATGCTCTGGTAAAGAATTTGAACTAAAAGAAATATTTACAACCTAATTTTTTTACGTAACCTTGACAACCGTATGCAAACTGGCGACAACGGTACTTCCGTTCAATGTAATGATAAGTATTTGTATTTAAAACAGAAAGTACTATTCCACAATTATTCGTGTTGAACAAAGTTCTGGGGAGCAAAAAAACGTTGCTTCCTAACAATTTGGTCGGTTCAACCATTCCTTCATTGTCATCAGTCTCACCATCAATAAACGTTTAATGTGGACCTCGGATTCTGCAGGAACTACTGTAGACTCGGTTATTCTAACCTTTGAGCCAAGAAAATTATCTACGTTGGCCTGAAGATTTCCCCAATTTCAAAACCTTTTTTCTGAAAAACAAAACACCATCATGCTTATAAATAAAATCTTCACCCAATAAGCCATCTGCCAAATCAAATCCAAGATCTGCGATTATGGTCTCATGCTCAAACAATTTCTCTGAATTGTTAACCGAATAACCGCCCTCCCTAACACAGGGATTTCCCGCTTACCAATACCCCGCAGTGTCCAATCTACATTATCAATGTCAGGTTTAGGGCCTGGCAATCTATGATAAGCCTTCACATTAAGAATACGGTGTTGCTAGGAAGCAGGAAATGCTCACTCTCCCCGGGCACCTGATCTCATTCCATCATAGGGGTTCACATATGCTCTTCAAGTAGACATATTTTGTTATTTTTCACTTTTCATTTTCATTTTCGTTTTCATTTTCACTGATTTTGTATGTCCTCTGGTTTCATGATTTTCAGACTTATGGTTTGGATTTATCCATCATCTTTACATAGTAACTGGAGAACCCTAGTCAACAAGTTAATTAACGGCTATATTATTGACAATACAATTCAGGAATAAACGATTCCTATTAAGTGCAGTGGTTTGAATATGTTGCCCTAATGGAAGACTGGTGTCCGCCAAGTTTGCATCGGGGTCAAACTTTCGGGCTCATGCTCATCCCCTAAACTTTCAACAGATCATCCTTCGGTGACATTTGGGGTGTAAAGATGATGGATAAATCCAAACCACAAGTCCAAAAATCATGAAACCGTAGGACATACAAAATCAGTGAAAATGAAAAACAAATGGAAAAAAAACAAAATAACAAAATATGTTTTCTATCTTTTTGTTAGACTGCTTTTTCGGACACTTTTTGCTAATATGCCCTTTTTCTTTGCAATTATAACACACTACAATTTTCAGTGAACCCTTCTGACCGAATGCTTTCTTTTTCAAAGAATCAATTTCTTCTTCTAATTTCGGTCCGTCGAGTATCATTTTCACTGCAGTAAGCAGTTTCCCGTTCTGGTAGATTGAAACGTTGCCTCAGTGCATGACTAATTGCTGAAAAAAAATATCGAACTCTCCTAATATTAATTCGGATAAAATTTCTTGTGCCGCACCTCTTAAAGTCATAGACAGCTGCTGTGCTTTTTAGCTCACCTGAGCCAAAGGCTTTAGTCATAGTCCGCCGTCCGTCGTCGTCGTCGTCGTCATCGATGTCGTCAGTCCGTCGTTAACTTTTTCACATTTTCAACTTCTTCTCTGGAACAACATTGCAGATTTGGATCAAACTTTGTGTAAATGATGTACTTAAGGTCCCCTACTAAAAATTATGTTCGGGAACCAGATTCCCTCAGGGGTGGATCCAGGGCGGGGCCAAAGGTGCCCAAAGCGGTACCCCTCTTCAAACATCTTCTTCTCCAGAACCAGTACATATATGGGGAAACTAATTGCATTTCAACAATCTATAAAGATGGGTTATTAAAAATTGTGTTCGGGGTTAAGATCCGTCAAATAGAATTTTATGCTTTTTTGACGTGTCATGTTTTTCAGTTAATTGATACTGATGATTTCTTAATGACTATTTTAATCATAATTGTAGTTAGGAATATTATTGTGAAAGAATTTTGTCATTATCTCAATTTTTGGATTTTTTATGAATTTTTTAGACTTCCAAAGGGGGGGGGGGAGGGCTTGGCCATTTTTCACATTTTCAACTTTTTCTACAAAACTACATGAAAAATTTCAATGAAACATGGAATATATGAAGTAGTAAAGGTCCTCTGTCAATCTGGTAAATTTCATCCAAATAATTTTATTAATTTCTTTACACATCCAAATAATTGTTTAAATGTTTCTCAACACTCAACATATGAAATTAGGCAATTTTAAAATTAAGACTCCCCCCCCCCCCCCAAAAAAAAGGCAAGGGGGAAGGGGGGGGGTTTGGCCATTTTTCACATTTTCAACTTCTTCTACAAAACTGTTTGAAGGATTTTAATAAATCTTGGTATTGGTAGAAATAAGTCACTTATGATCCTCTTCAAATTCTGTTGTTTTCGTCCAGACCTCTTTACAGGTGGCGCCACCATAGTCAAAAGTAGGTCACAAAAGAGTTCCCTCCTTTAACAATATTCTTTTTCATACAGAGACAAACATAATGCATAGAAATGATCTAGAGGGATGAGTGAAGACGTATTGTCATTTTGGTTCCCTTCCAAAATCAAATTTGTTTGGACTTGGTGATTTCAATGCAGAAAAGTGTCATATTTCATAGTTTGATAATGATGATTTATTATGGACTATTGTGATCATAATTATGGTAAGGAATGTTACTTTGAAAGAATTTTGTAAATATCTCAATTTTTGAATTTTCTATGAATTTTTAAAGACTTCCAAATGAGGGTGTATAGGAAAAATTCAATCACATTTTTCACTTCTGCTGTTATACAACATGAAAGATTTTAATGAAACATGGAATACATGAAATACTAAAGGTCCTCTATCAATTTGGTAAATTTCATCCAAATTGGTTAACAGATAATGCCACCATGTCTAAAAAGTAGGTCTCACAATGGTACATATACCACTTGGTAATTGAAATATGAAGAGTAGCGGTTCAAATCCAGCTGTGGTCAGAATTTTTTTTTCATTTCTTTACATATCTAAACAAGTTTTTAGATGTTTCTCAACACTCAACATATGAAATTAGGCAATTTTAAGTTAGATCTGGACAATATTTGAAACAATTGTTGTTCATGACCCAGACTTGAAATCAGTCAACAAAAGGCCCCACATAAAGAAAATGACTAACTTGTTGCCCTGAATGACATCTTGAAGAGACAAAGGAAATGCTTAATATCAATATCACCTGAATGGATGTGCAAAAAAGTGTTGTTTTTTATTCCAGTCTGATATAAAATGTGAAGTATTTTTAACATTTGTGTTGACTTAGTCACATAATGCAAAAATAAATGAATTCTTCCTTCATGCATGACTGATCATCTAGGTACCCAGGTGAGCGATATAGGCCCACTTGGGCGTCTTGTTCGGTACTATTCCAACCATTCCACCGTGAAATTTGATTAAAGTGATATGAGCAGTCACGGAAATCAGAACTACCATCAAAGGTTAGTGGTTCTTATTGTTTCCGTTTGCTTTTCATCCGTGTTCTTGGCCTTGAACTCTTTATGGTCGGCATTGACCTGCGCGAGATTCTGAATCAGACGTCGAACTATCAGAACCTGATAATCTCCAACTCGATATGTGCCTTAAACGTGGTGTTGTCATAAGCAGGTCAGGTGAAAATGAATCTCGACGGACCGGAATTCTGAACTTGCCTCGCCGATGCACAGAGAGATCACGGCTTGGCGATTTTGACTTCTAGCTGTATTTACGACTTGTAACACGTTCAAAGGTATCGTTATCCAAATCACTATCACTTTCATATGACGGAATATAACTTGGCTTTGCTTTCATTTGTTTGCGTGAAATCGAACACGATTTTTCTCGGTTGCCATTATATCTAGGCGCGGATTCTATAGTGCGCGACCTTATGTCACTGCCTTCACAGTCTACTGGATTTGAATATCGTTTGCTTTCTGACCTAGATGTACCCTGATTGGCATTTATACTGCTCGAGCGCGTTCGAGATTTCTCCTTTCCACCAGACTGAGTGTTCGATTTTGATTCATGTTTAGGCCTATATTTTTTCCGTTTTAAGTCACTTTTCATTTGTGAGAGTGTTGTGATGTTTGCAACCCTAGCATACCCCGTTTCGTTGACAGTATCCACGTTGCTTTATGATTCTGAGGATGTATTATTTATAATTGTCAACGGTTTTCTCTGTGATTGACTTTCGTCCATATCGCTACAACTTCCACGTAACAGGTCGGATGTAATATTTACAGACGATTCAGGAAGTGGTATCGTATGCTCACCCACGTCATGTCTGGGTATCCGTGGTGTAGTTCCCGAGGGTGTGCTATACAAATTGGACAGACATTTAGGTTTGACACCAGTGCTACCTAAATCCGTCTCCAGCGATAAGGGACTTAAAGTGAAGGGTGTGTAAACTGGGAACCTACGCTGTTGTAAACGTGTTTTATTTGCCACGTCACCCCATCTGACTCGGAACAATAATACATGATAGCAAGCTGTAGAAATCCTGGCAAGCTCACCAATTTTGTAACAAGATTCGGCTGTCTCCGTGCCTATCTTAAGGTTTTCTAGCTCACAATCATGTAAAGTAATAATATTTGTCAGATGAAGGAGACAAGGAAAACAAAAAGTTCATAATTTATTTTAATGACACAAAACAACAATTAAAAGAACAAAATATTTGCAACTATAATGATAAAAAAAACCACCCCCCATTACTAAACGGACTGACGGACAGACATAGCTTATTTCTTCCACTATGAATTTAGATTAAAGGCCGAAAGTTTAAGTCATGCTGACTTATGTATATACTAGAAAAGAGCGGTTTCTATTACCTGCGGCATTGTAAGCAACCAAGTGAAAATATAGTAAAAATAGTCAAAACTCCGCTATATATACGTAAATGTGCCTGGAATCACGTGATACAAACGAAATTTGGAGTACCGTGAAGAGTAAGGAGATTTAAATGCCTAACAATAGATTAATACACAGCTATCATACACTTAGTGGGTATACATTTAACTCAGGTAAATTTTATACAAATACAATCTTACATTTTGCTTTCCTGTGAAATTTAAGTATTAATTTATTAATGAATACCATGAACTAATGCGTTTCTGTCGCAGACATAACAATGGTAACTGACCTTACCAAATTTATCTATTCCCTGTCTATGTAGAGCTTCAACATAATTATGTGACATAATCGTTTACCTTTACGTCTGCCTGGCCTCTCTACCAAATAATTTAACTCATCTTAGCCTTTATTACAGAAGGTCCATAATATTTGGCTTGTAGTGGGCGACCTGGAATAGCTAGATATATAAGGACTTTGTCTCCTAGACAAATATCTCTTTTTCGGGCTTTGTTATAATACCAAGTTTTCATCCTTTATTGAGTAAAAAAAAAGTACCGAAGGATAAACCATAGCTCATAGTCAATGGAATAAAATATAAATATCGTGAATAGTGTCATATCCAGACAAATGCGAACAATGCGACGGACCTTGTCCAAACCTTTTCAGAAGAGACAAGCTCCTGACCCTCGTCCCTTCTGACTATTAGTCGGAACTCCTATTGATCAAGGATCTTAGCTGGCTTACAGACGGGCAGAGCACGGTTTACTTGTAGTGCTATCTCCTTACAATTTTTGATAGCAACATATTATTCTATGTTTTTTTTTCGTTATAAATTTTTATGACCTCTCTCCTTGAGAAACCTGTTGATTCTTTTTATGTATATGGAGGATTATTTACAAATTTTTAAATATGTGTCCTTTGATTGTGCTACTTTTTCGGTGAGCGGGAAGATACGCGCCCGTAAACCGGTTAACCACACCAATTGAATGACGTTTGTTACTTCAATTGAGCGTCCTGAGTCGGTATCGTAACCACAGCACAATCGAATATTTTTGTAAAGTCGTTCCATGTATATTATGCTGTTGTCATTTTTTGTGTGCAGGTCCTTGGTGATTTGTGTCACACAGCTTTGTCAGATGTCTGTTTTCTCTTTGCTATGACCAGAGTCCGGCATATTTTTTGAACACACTAATTTGTTGTCTAGGTCTACTTCGTTTGGATCAGCAGCGTCCAAGTATTCAGTGTCACAATCACTTGTGTCTTTATTTTGGTTAAATTTAAGTTTTTTAAAGTTTGAGACTGGATGGGGTGTTGTTTGATTACTATGTTTTCTATTTTGTTTCCCTGCTTTTCCTTTTCCCGCCTTTGGCCAATCATATAATTACATTAATATTGAATTTCTAAAGTTTTAAACAAGTGGATATGTAATAACTTACATTGAAAATGTTATGTAACACTATCAATTACATTCCAGAAGAATCCAAACACTTATATAGCCTATACTACACGAATATAGTCCATTTAATTCCAGAGCTTATCAGCGATAATCCATAGTGTCGGCCTTTTTTTATCGTGTGACATATCCTCAAGAAGTTGCAAATAATCACCCGGCAATACTGTCCTTGCTGTTGTAGGAGCAATTGGAATATAGGCGCATCTGACAGCATGACGTGTAGAGTCATTCATAGAATGCCCATATCTGTATACAGACGAACCCCCTATAGAAATGTCATGTTTTGATGGTCGGATTGCAATATGATTTGTTTCCATAAACGGAAAACCTGTCAGTATGTCAACGTCTAAATGTTCTACTCCGAGTCCTTCCCTTCAAAGTGCATTTATTTTGTGTATGCCACACATGAATGAGGCGCGAATCCCGCCTATGAAGCTGAGGGGCAATTATCTATATCGGCTTGATGTGCAAGTTGTGTTGGGTTTTGTATATTTCATTCTATGATACTGCACTTTAGCAGCATGTATCATGTGTCTTGTTGCCCCACTGCTAGTAATAATGCGTATATTACTGTGATTATGAAATGCATCTAAATATGACGACTGACGAACATGGACCCTGTTGTTGACAGGAGGAAGGTCGGAAATATCCGTAGTACAAACCTCGGCGACCTTACTTTCTGGTAAATGCATTTTAGCAAATGCCAAATATTCGGCGTGCCTTAGCCAGATATTTTCGATCATCCATGGGCAGATAAGTTCACGTGAGAAAGTGTCTACTTGGACGTCGAGGTTCCTTTCACAGTAGACAGTATGGTGCAAAAGAGGTATTACTGGTACCTTGGGGCTTAGGAATGAATTACTTTGACGGTTGCGAAAATGTCGCGCACGCATTACTTTGGCGTCTTTCGATAATTGCAACTCTTCTTATAGCAAGTAAAGAGCTTGTGAAATCTCGGGTTTTATTGATGATAACGTGCGCATACGGAACTTCGTGCCACACATTTCCTATACCAGTTTAGGTAGTTCCGGATGTATAAGAAGCAGCCATATTAAAACGATGAAATGCTAAAACGCAGTTGTTAATTCCTTATCTTCAATGAAATCCACACTGTGATGAGTGATGCCTGATCAGGGCTTTAAATGGCTGTCTTCTATAAATGTCAAATGAATTTGGAACAAATCCTCAGGTCGGTCATCTGAAGAGAAATAGAAGAGAGGTCTGTAAAATGAGCTCCAGTAGATTGAAATCCATAATGTTTACATATCATTAGCCCAACACTGTATAGGGACGTGGAACTTTTAATGATAGTGCTTTAGCTATAACCGGATAGAAATAAACGATTTGGCCCAATAAAGTTCTAACACAGTGGCCCCTAAATAGTTTTTGCCTAGTCTTTTTAAGCCACGTGTGCCCTGTTACAAATATAAAGCAAAGGTTTTGTAGAACGACAGGGTGTGTGTCAAATTTTGCCTCCAATCTGCAAAAGAATTGATTGTCGACTTTTGCCGAGACATCGCTGCTTCGGTGTTCTTGTTGAGTTTACAATGATTACTGATAGACGCCTCATAAGTGATCTATTACCACTGGTCAAACGGCAACAGATTGTGTTAACGCTGACTTTAGTAGAAGCTAGTAGAAACTTTAGTAGGCTATACGGGACACAGTAAAGTTTTGCATTTACTACATATTGTAAGTAATAAACCGTCACGGAGGAAAGGATTTCCAACTCCAAAACGCTGCCGCCATGTCAGGGTGTCACACAGGCAATGTAACAATCGGTATATTCACGACAACTTTGATACTTTTATTAATAAACAGACAACTCAAATACAGTAAACTCAAAATCATGTATATATTGTACAATTATATAGCATATTCATCCTTCATCTGATCGTCCCCTTTGTTAATGGCGCAGGACATTTCAGCTTTAATACCGAAATCCTACAAACATGACAGTGCATCACGGTAGCCTCTATTTATATTAAATATATCTTTTTTCCTAGATCCTGTTTTACATTATCAACATTTGTTGATAAGGCATGTTTCAAAATTATTTTGCATTATTGTCATGTGCAAAGTAAAGTCCAAGTACGCTCAAGAGATATCCAGAGGTAGATGCTATGACCATCGATTTGACCAGTTGTCGTCCCTTGTGGATGCTGTGAAACTGCTGTTGCAATCGGGAATTGGCGCTTTATGTATATAAATATATGTGCCGCCCAACAGAAATATGGTGTGATTATTACCTACAATGTAGATGCAGGACTACCGTCTGACGGATTGCATGACCAAATCCAACATTATTTGGCAAGAGCGTCTCGTTGGAGGCTCTGTGGACGGACGTGATGCATCTTTTACGCCGGACCGTGATATGTTAAGAAGTGTAGCTACTCGTTTATACCACCTACCGGTGTGATCTTTACATGCTGTTTTACAATCTCGTATATATCTAATAAAAATCTTTTATCAATGCCACATAGCATAACATATTCAGGATCGTCGATAGCGTAGTCGTCAACAAAATTAATTCGTAGTTCTTAAAAGAGTAAGTATTTCCATGACTGTCGTCCTGTTCAGCGCAGTGCAGACGTGAAATGCATTTTAGAATATCTTTTACAACAAGATTCTCATCTTGTACACGTACTAGGCCGCGAATTGATACTGCCGAAGTTAGTACACCATGGTCAAGGAAGCATTTGTACCTAAAAGTACGGTGTAACACTATTAAGATTGGTCCATCTTACTTACATTAACAACACTTTCTCTAATACCTATCCCTTCTCCCACTTTTCTTTCTTCTTTTTCCCCTGTCTCAGTCCTCTTTTTATACTCCCCACAAACGAAGTTTAATGTCACAAGTCAAAGGTCAAAGTCACTGTGGACTTGGTTGTTAAAACCGTGTCCGAGCCGTATCTTTTTATTGGGAAGATGGATTTAGATAAAATTTCACAGGATTGTTGACTTGACCCAAGGTCATAGGTCGAAGTTGAAGGTCACTTTGGACTTAGATGTTAAAACGGATTCCTGACCATATCATTTTATTGGGTGGATGAATTTAAATAATATATCACAATATTATTGCACATGACCCATGGGTGTGTCATGACTTTGACCCAAGGTTATAGGTCAAAAGTGAAGGTCACTGTGGACTTAGTTGTTAAAACGATGTCCTGGCCATCTCTTTTTATTGGATGGATGGATTTCGATAACATCTCAAAATATTGTTGCGCATGACCCAAGGGTGTGTCATGACCTTGAACCAATGTCATAGGTCAAGGTGATAATAGACACAATAAAACAAAATTTTGTTTGAACCATAACTTCTCACCCAGTGCACAAATTTCAATAATATGTCACAGAATTGTTGCTTAGGAACCAAGGGTGTCTCATGACTTTAAATCAAGGTCATGGGTCAAAGGTCAAGGTCATCATAGACACAATAAGATAAAATTTGTCCTAATCATAACTCTTCACCCTGTGCACAGATTTCAATAATATTTCACAGAATTGTTGCTTTGCACCAAGAGTGTGTCATGACCTTGAATCACAGTCATAGATGAGAGATCAAGGTCATAATGAACACAATTGGTATAACCTTTTTCGGGCCATAAATCCTTCCCCCGTGCACAAATTTCAGTAATATTTCACAGAATTGTTGCTTATGATCTAAGGGTGTGTCATGACCTGGAACCAAGTTCATACGTCAAAGGTCAAGGTCACCAGAATGGGTAAAACCATGTTTTTATTGCTCATACCTTAAACTGTGCTTGTAAGTGGGACATCCATTACACATATTATGTCTTATACCAGTGATGTATATCGGGATGAATTATTGCATCTTTCTATTTGACCGCGGGGGGTATTTGTCCCGTTAGGACTGCTCTAGTTTAATTTCGTTGGTTTTTTTTTTTCTTAGTTGTATACATAAAGTTAAAAAATTGTATTTCTGTGTATCCGTCATGTCGGAACATGTTGTGTTGTCCGTACGTCCGTCGGAGGTCATGTTTTCCGGACTTTTTTCTGCAATCTTTCAATGTATCGAGTTGAAACTTGGTGTATGGTAGTACCTGTTCACATTTAGGTATGATTGACTTGGTTTTACAAAAGTTATGGACTTTGAAATTTGAAAATTTCAAGGCTTTTACAGTTTTACGGACTTTTTAGCTCACCTGAGCCGAAGGCTCAGGTGAGCTATTGTGATCAATCACCGTCTGTCGTCCGTCGTCTGTCGTCTGTTGTTAACTTTTCAAAATTTCGACTTCTTCTCCAGAACCACTGAACAGAATTTGATGAAACTTGATAAGCATGGAGTACTCATGGTCCCCTACAAGTGTTGTTGTTTTTCGTCCGGATTCATCAACAGGTGGCGTCACCACAGGCAAAAGTAGGTCAAAGAGGGTACCCTCCTTGGACAAACTTCTGCTTCAGACCGGGGGCATACAGAGACAAACCGAATGCATAGGAATGATCTAGAGGGATGTGTGAAGAAGTGTTGTTATTTTTAGTTCCGTTCCGAAATCAAATTTTTGACGTTTTTTTGTACTTGGTAGTTTTAATGCAGAAAAGAGGTATTTTTTTTTCTTTTAGTAAACATTGATGCATTAATTTGGTTTAATTTGATCATTTAGATGGTAAGAAATACTACTGTGAAGAAAATTTTTCAATATTTTATGTTTTGGATTTTTTATGACATTTTTAAGACTTTCAAGAAAAAGGGGGGGTGGGATAATTGGTGTAAACATTTCACAGTTTGAACTTTTTCTTCGGAACCACTTGCTGGAATTCAATGAAATTTGGCATGCATCAAATACTCAAGGTCCCCGACAAATGTGGTCATCTTTGTCAGGATCCATGAACAGGTGGCACCACCACAGACAAAAGTAGGTCACAGAGGGTACCCTCCTTTGACAAACTTCTTATTCAGATTGGGTGCATACAGCGACAAACCGACTGCATAGGAATGATTTACAAGCATATGGGAAGAAGTGTTGATATTTTTGGTTCCATTCCTAAATCAAATTTTTGATGTTTTTTCATTTTTATTTTGGACTTTGTTATTTTAATGCATTAAAGAGTTATTATTTTCTTTTAGTAAACATTGATGCATTCATTTGGTTTCATTTAATCATTTCTATGGTAAGGAATGCTGGTGCGAAGGAATTTTTTCAATATCTCCATTTTTGAATTTTTTATGAATTTTTTAAGACTTCCAAGAAAAGGGGGGGGGGGACAATTTTTCATATCTTCAACTTGATTATCTAGCTGTTCAGGTGAGCGATATAGGCCCATTTGGGCCTCTTGTTTCTGCAGTCTTCAGAGGGTTTGGATTGAAATGTAAAGATGATGGATAAATCCAAACCATAAGTCTAAAAATCATGAACCCAGAGAACATACAAAATGAGTGAAAATGAAAAACAAGTGGAAAATAAAAAATATCTCTACTTGAAGAGCATATGTGAACCCCTGTGATGGAGTGAGATCAGGTGCCCGGGGAGGGTGAGCATCTCCTGCTTTCTAGCAACACCTGTCACATATACTCAGTAGAAAGAGTCAGATCGTGTAGATTCCATATGTATTTATATATGGAGAACTCAAAGTAGGTAACCTTCCACTACAGAAGGTGTGAAATCTGTGTAAAATGATCGAAATCGGTCTCAGTCCAGAATATCATTTAAACGTCTGGATAACGAGATATCATATGGAGTAATAAGAGTCTCGTAACGACCGTAGAACTTCCTCAGTGACGTTGCTAATCTAGCACATATATAACCCTGGTTGAGCAACTTAACTGAAAGTCATCTAGCCCTCAGAACAAAGTCATTGTAATTTGAACATGCTCTGGAATAACGTATTAATTGAGATATGAATAAGCCATATGCGGGCGATGATGGAATGTTGCTGCTTATGAAAGGAAAGTTTGTGATAGCGAAATTGAAATCGTCACGTTTGGTATATAACTTTGCATATAACTTTATATCAATGAGGGTAAGTACCGGTACGCATTACGATATGGTACTTTTTCTCTATATGGAGGATTATTTATAAATGTTTTAATGTGTATCCTTTGATTGTACTGCTTTTGCGGTGAGTGGGAAGGTAGTAGACCGTAAACCGGTTACCAACACCAATTGTGTGACATGGCAGTTTCTATCAGATAAAATAAATTCTGTAATCATGAATTGATTTTTATCAGTCTCATTAAAACCATATCTTTATTCCTCCTCTCTATTTGCCCCAATGCGAATAAAGATCTGGAGAAACGCGGTAAGGGGTCATGTTTTGGTGAACTCGTGAAAAAGTTATTTCCCATAGCCAATCAATCACTCGGCTAGGCACGTGATAGTGACGCATTATGTTACAAATACTGTTCAAAAACTACCTTGTGGGTCACGCACTTTGTGGATGTTAATTCCATTTCTCTGATTTTGTAGCTGATCGACTGATTGGCTGAAAATTAGAGTTCACCAGAACATGACCCTTCATGGAGTTTCGCCAGATCTTTATCCGCAATAGGACATATAGAGAAGTGGAATAAAGATATGGTTTAACTCAGATTGTGATTTTTATAAACCTTATACAGAATTTCTGATAGAATCATATATGAACTTGAATATTAATATAAATTACTGGTTTTTATTTCTTCTGTATTCTAACATTTTTGACGACGAAGGAGAAAGGGTGGTTAAATTCATCTCTTGGCCATAAGATCTTACTGCTGTTGTGGATTGCAATTATATTACTCAAGGTTGTTGCCCTGGGCCAAAGCACGCTTTATCTTGAGTCCTGAATAATTCGTCTGTATTATGCCACGCTAGGCGTTGCTTTTTAGCTCACCTGAGCCAAAGGCTCAAGTGAGCTATTGTGATCAATCACCGTCCGTCGTCCGTCGTCCGTCGTTAACTTTTCACATTTTCGACTTCTTCTCCAGAACCACTGAACAGAATTTGATGAAACTTGATAAGCATGTAGTACTCATGGTCCCCTACAAGCGTTGTTGTTTTTCGTCCGGATTCATCAACAGGTGGCGCCACCACAGGCAAAAGTAGGTCAAAGAGGGTACCCTCCTTTGACAAACTTCTTCTTCAGACCGGGGGCATACAGAGACAAACCGAATGCATAGGAATGATCTAGAGGGATGTGTGAAGAAGTGTTGTTATTTTTGGTTCCGTTCCGAAATCAAATTTTTGACGTTTTTTTGACGTTTTTTTTGTACTTGGTAGTTTTAATGCAGAAAAGAGGTATTTTTTTCTTTTTAGGTAAACATTGATGCATTAATTTGGTTTAATTTGATCATTTTGATGGTAAGAAATACTACTGCGAAGGAAAAATTTTTCAATATTTTATGTTTTGGGAGATTTTTTTATGAATTTTTTAAGGACTTTCAAGGAAATAAAGGGGGTGGGATAAGTTGGTTTTAAACAATTTCACAGTTTGAACCTTTTTCTTCGGAACCTCTTGCTGGAATTCAATGAAACTTGGCATGCATCAAATACTCATGGTCCCCGACAAATGTGGTCATCTTTGTCAGGATCCATGAACAGGTGGCACCACCACAGACAAAAGTAGGTCACAGAGGGTACCCTCCTTTGACAAACTTCTTATTCAGATCGGGTGCATACAGCGACAAACCGACTGCATAGGAATGATTTACAGGCATATGGGAAGAAGTGTTGATATTTTTGGTTCCATTCCGAAATCAAATTTTTGACGTTTTTTCATTTTTATTTTGGACTTTGTTATTTTAATGCATTAAAGAGTTATTATTTTCTTTTAGTAAACATTGATGCATTCATTTGGTTTCATTTAATCATTTCTATGGTAAAGAATGCTGGTGCGAAGGAATTTTTTCAATATCTCGATTTTTGAATTTTTTATGAATTTTTTAAGACTTCCAAGAAAAGGGGGGGGGGGGGGGGGACAATTTTTCATATATTCAAATTGATATACAGAACAACTTTAAGGATTGTTATAAAAATGGGTAGGATGCAAGTACACATAGTCCTTTTAAAAGGTTTTTTTTTTTGTGCGGATCATCCAAATTGGGTAACAGATAATGCCACCATGTCTAAAAGTAGGTCTCACAATGGTACATATACCACTTGGTAATTGAAATATGGAGAGTAGCGGTTCAAATCCAGCTGTGGTCAAAAAAAATTTTTTTTTTTTTACACATCTAAATAAGTTTTTAGATGTTTCTCAACACTCAACATATGAAATTAGGAATTTTACGTTTAAGACTTCCAAAAAAAAAAGGGGGGGGGGGAGGGGTTTGGCCATTTTTCACATTTTCAACTTTTTCTACAAAACTGTTTGAAGGATTTTAATAAATCTTGGTAGAAATAAGTCACTTATGATCCTCTTCAAATTCTGTTGTTTTCATCCAGACCTCTTTACAGGTGGCGCCACCATAGTCAAGAGTAGGTCACAAAAGAGTTCCCTCGTTTAACAATATTCTTTTTCATACGGGCTGTATACAGAGACAAACAGAATGCATAGAAATGATCTAGAGGGATGAGTGAAGATGTATTGTCAGTTTGGTTCCATTCCAAAATCAAATTTTAGAATTTTTTTCAACATTTCTTTGGACTTGGTGATTCAATGCAGAAAAAAGTGTCATATTTCCTAGTTAATTGATAATGATGATTTCTTATGGACTGTTGTGATCATAATTATGGTAAGGATTGTTACTTTGAAAGAATTTTGTCAATATCTCTATTTTTGGATTTTCTATGAATTTTTTAAGACTTCCAAATGAGGGTGTATAGGAACAATTCAATCACATTTTTCACTTCTGCTGTTATACCACATGAAAGATTTTAATGAAACATGGAATACATGAAGTACTAAAAGTCCTCTATCAATTTGGTAAATTTCATCCAAATTGGTTAACAGATAATGCCACCATGTCTAAAAAGCAGTCCTCACAATAGTACATATACCACTTGGTAATTGAAATATGGAGAGTAGCGGTTCAAATCCAGCTGTGGTCAAATTTTTTTTTTTCATTTCTTTACACATCTAAATAAGTTTTTAGATGTTTCTGAACACTCAACATATGAAATTAGGCAATTTTAAGTTAGATCTGGACAATATTTGAAACAATTGTTGTTCATGACCCAGACTTGAAATCAGTCAACAAAAGGCCCCACATAAAGAAAATGACTAACTTGTTGCCCTGAATGACTTCTTGCAGAGACAAAGGAAATGCTTAATATCAAAATCACCTGAATGGATGTGCAAAAAAGTGTTGTTTTTTATTCTAGCCTGAAATAAAATTTGACATATTTTCAACATCTGTGTTGACTTAGTCACATTAATGCAAAAATAAAAGAATTCTTCCTTCATGCATGACTGATAATCTAGGTACTCAGGTGAGCGATATAGGCCCACTTGGGCCTCTTGTTTATTCTATACACGAATCAAAATAATATTGTATTCACTGTCATATTTAAATAAACATACAGTTAGGTGCAGTCCTAACCTTACATAAAGTGCACTTCAAGTTAACTTTATGACTGCTTTTCAAGTTTACTCGGTGACAACAGAGTAAACCTGGAATCAAGTTTAGTAGTAAACTGTATTTCAAGTTTAGTACTAAACTTGATTCCAAGTTTACTCCAAGTGCACTTCAAGTTTTGTTTATTTTCTATACACATGTACATTTGCTATATTTTCTATTTAAACAATTTTTTAAATAAAATATGCAATTGTACATAATAAGACAATAATATCTATCGTGTTATACGAAACTGGATAATTGTAATAAACAAACGTGAAAAGTAAACTTGGTGTCACGTGATAGTAAACCTGAAGACGGAATTACTTTAAAGTAAACTTGATATCAAGTGCACTTGACTAATTTTTATGACTGGTTTTCAGGACGAAAAACTAAACTTGAAGTGCACTTGTCAAGTGCACTTGAATGTAAGCTTAGGACTGCACCCAACTGTATTCAAGGCATCGACTAGGGTTGTTTGAACTGAACGAAACCCTCCCTTACGTCATAGACTTACAAAACGTATGCAAAATACAGAGTGAAATGCCATATTCCGGAGTAAACATGTATGCACGATTCCTTGTGAAGACATTTCCTGGTATAAATCTAATAGATTAATATAGATCGTATCATAGAATGGTATGAGAGTATGTTTTAATAACAAAATAATGTTTTAAAATGTTTAAAAGAACAATGCATCTCATAGATTCGAACCCAAGATGACGCGACCACGCCTTTAGCATTTAGCACTCCCAAGATTTGGCTTTCAACCAACATCAATACTAAACTCGTATATGAACTTCATACAATACTGTTTCAGGCGGACGACTGGTACGTTACGTTAATTAGATTATTTTTCTAAAATCTTCACAACAAATCCATTCTGACTGACATGATTCAAAAGCATTTCCCTCTTAAGTAAGTTAGAAATACAATTGGAATCGTTACAGTGGAACAAGGAAAGTTAAAGAACAAAAACATCGATATTCCCTTTCTCTTCTCTTTGTTGACATGCTGTACGTAAAAATCGTTTATTTCATGTCTAGTTTAATAACCAACTATCAAGTTATTATAAAGAAAAGATTATTTTTAAATAGAAAAAAAAAATAAATAAAAATATCGTACCTTGAATAGATGCAGCTGAAAATCTTTCTTCTCCATGCTTATATTATACCTGTCAGAACCATATATAATAACTATAGACGCACTGCGTGCGGTGACGATACATAGGAAAATGAACGAAAACATTTCCGAAATCATTGAAGAGATCATGTAGGGATTGGTACTTGGCCACCGTAAGGTGATGTCCCGTAAACTGGTTAACCGCACTTATTGTGTGATGTGTGTTACTTCAATTGACCGTTGGTATCGTAACCGCAGCGGTGTCGAATATTATTGTAATGCCGTAATTACGTGTTTATTACACTGTTGTTATGTTTTGTGTGGATTTGTGCCATACAGCTTTGTCATATGTCTTCTATTTTCTCCTTGCTATTAATTTTACAAAGTTTGCTTAACCATGCATGATTATAAATGAACATCCTTTAGTATCCATGTTATCTCTTATCATTCACTTGGTCAGTAGTATCTCGTCTGTAATGCATGTCTCGCGCTGGTCAGTCTGCCAGCTAACGTATACCTCAGTGGAACTCATGGTAATTATGTAGAGTAGTTAATAAATGTATAAACTATTACGTACTATAAGCGTTATCAATCAACATTGGTCCATAGCGATATTACACATCCCACCATGATTGCCAAATAGAGAATCTACGAAGACATTTACATCCTAACCGTTTTACAGCTTTGATGAAATATTAATGAATGACTAAAACCCCAAACACTGTAAAAGTGTTGAATATATATGTACACCTTATTCTTAGTCCTGAAAAAAAAACAACGTTTTTACGACAATAAGAATGTTGTAATCAGATTGTTTAAACTTCTCTTTCGAAGAAAAATTCGCATTGAATAATATTTTTCAATTTTATAATAATAGCTTTCTTTTATTTTACAGTTCTCAGCACATCTGGAAGTAGTCCAGAAAACGGCAACGTAAATGAAAATATTAAACTAGGTATGTCTGTTTTACTAATAGAAATTAGAATAATGAACGTATTCTTGTCATTATTCTCTTTCACAATTTGTTGTAGTCGGCTTATAACTATAATATATTTTTTCTGTCCTTTCCTTCTCCATTTTTCTATATGGCTTGCTTGCTTTGTACAAGGTATTTTTATCGCAGCATTTGATTATGGTTCATCGATTACTTTGTGTTTACTGCATGGCATATTTTTCTATCTTAAGAAAGTTTAATCTGGGGTAATACGTTTTATATGATCATTTTTACGTTTTAACCATCCCCCTCCTTTCATAAGGTCCTTTGATCTTAAAGAACACTTATATGTAGAGATGTAACATGTCACATATGGGTATTACTTTTAATGCTACATACGGACTTTCTTACCATTGAAGACTACAGACGTAACTAGAAGTGTCATTGATTTCACAGCTAGATCCATCAAGGGGTAAATACAGGGCAAGGCGGCAATGATCTTAGAGCGTATCCTCTTTTGACAAATTATTGCAGCATAGATCAACAAAGCAAAGTTCCTGGAAAAAAAAATAGCATTTTGACTCCTCTGTTTTTCACTTTTTAGAAGTGACTCTGACACTACAAAACTCATGCAAGATGAACAGATATAAAGACAAAGGCACTCTGGACTATGTGACCCCAACTTGTCATGGTGCTCCACAGTCTAAACCAAAAGGATGAATCTGTGCCATTATGAATTATACATTTCTACCTTTAATATATTTCAGATGAAGTGGGTGAATCTAAAGTGGAGAAATCAGGAGAAACAGAGCATTTACTTTCAAATGGTATCTATCTCTCGATTTATTTGAAAATTATTCAAGGAAAGTTCAAATGAAATATAGTCCAACGAAGACTTTAAATTCTGAATTATGACAAGATGCTGGTATTAATATTATATAATCTAACTGAACAACACCTTGAAAATATTTTTCAGTGTAAGTTATGAACATTCAGAGACGTTTATATCTATCACACAGAGGCAGAAATCTAGATTCAAACTCGAAGTTATGAATAACTATCAACATTGACGCTTTGACTCTACTGACCGTGTCCAATAGCCAACATTCCACACATTATTTTGTTTATGAAAAATTTACTGGCAAAAGCAGAACATCGCTTGTGTTAAAATGAAATTTTATGTTTAAACACTCTGAATAATCAATGGAGAAATTCAAGTCATAATTTAGCTTGGTTTTAAAAAAAATGTTCTGTACACTGCATTATTTACATAGTATATATTCTTAGACTATATGATCATTACATTAATTTAAGGACTATATTTTATAGCTAAATTTTTGAATAATTGAATACGTTTTTTTAACAATTAAATAAGAGATATTTTTTTTCCAGATTTCATTAAAACAGAAGATGATACATGTAGTGAGGATAGCTATTCTTCAATTTTGTATAATGCATGTCAAACAGGAGATATCAAAAAGGTTAAAACTATGATAAAGAAATATAAAAGAGGATTAAACATTAAAGACAACAATGGACAGACACCACTTCATTATGCTGGATTTTCAGGATCAATAGAGCTAGTGCAGTATCTGATTGATAATGGCTGTGATGTGTATAGTAAGGATACTGTTGGTGTGACCATTGTACATAAAGCATGTAAGGAAGGGCATGTCAGTCTGGTGAAACATCTGACTAACATAGATAAAGGTGTATTAGAGATAAAAGACATCAATGGATTGATTCCGTTTCATTATGCAGGATTTTCAGGATCAGTAGAGCTAGTACAGAGTCTGGTTGATAGTGGATGCGATGTGTATAGTAGGAGTCATATAAATCGGACCATTTTACATTATGCATGTCAGAAGGGACATGTCAATCTGGTAACCCATTTGACTAAAATAGATAAAGGTTTATTAAACACAGAAGACAACAATGGCTTGACGCCGTTTCATTGTGCTGGGTTTTCAAGATCACGGGAACTTGTACAATATCTGATTGATAATGGCTGTGATGTTTATAGTAAGGATAATGTTGGTCGGACTATAGAACATCATGCATGTAACATAGGACATGTCAGTCTGGTGAAACATCTGATAGGAATAGATAAAAGTCGATTGAAAATAAAAGACAACAATGGAATAACTCCATTTCATTGTGCTGGATTTTCAGGATCAGTAGAACTAGTACAGTATCTGATTGATAATGGCTGTGATGTGTATAGTAAGGATAATGGTGGTCGGACCATTGTATATTATGCATGTCAGAAATGGCGTGCTAATCTGTTGAAATATCTGACAGACACATATAATGGTATATTGAACATAAAAGACAACAATGGACAGACACCACTTCATTATGCTGGATTTTTAGGATTAGAGGAAGTAGTACAATTTTTGATTGGTAATGGCTGCGATGTGTATAGTAAGGATAATGGTGGATTGACCATAGTGCATTATGCCTGTCAGGAAAAGCATGTCAGTCTGGTGAATTATCTGACAGACAAATGTAAAGGTTTATTACTAACAAAAGACAACAATGGAATGACACCGTGTCATTATGCTGCATTTTCAGGATCAGTAGAACTAGTACAGTATCTTATTGATAATGGCTGTGATGTGTATAGTAAGGATAATGATGGTCGGACCATTGTACATTATGCATGTCGAAAAGGGCATGTGAGTCTGGTGAAACATCTGACTAACATAAAAGTGAATAAAAGTGTATTAGAGATAAAGGACAACAATAGATTGACACCACTTCATTATGCTGGAATTTCAGGATCGGTAGAACTAGTAAAGTATCTGGTTGATAATGACTGCGATGTGTATAGCGAGGATAATATTGGCCAGACCATTGTGCATTATGCATGTCGGGAAGGACATGTCAGTCTGGTGAAGCATCTGACTAACAAAGATAAAGGGGTATTAAAGATGAAAGACAACGATGGAATGACACCGTTTCATTGTGCTGGAGTTTCAGGATCAGTAGAACTAGTACAGTATCTGATTGATAGTGGTTGCGATATGTATAGTAAGAGTCGTAGTGGTTGGACGATTGTAAATTATGTAATACAGAAGGGGCATACAGGTCTGTTAGATTATATGAAAACAAAACAAGGATTATTAAAGATATAAAAGTCAATGTGGGGACGACACTGGTAGTGGTAGACTCTGTATGATTTTCAAATTCATTACAGTAAATTATGTTGGTAATAATGTTAGGGATGGATAGATGTTTAACTATTGCATCTAGATTGCACATTTTTGTTTCGAGATAGGAGTGTCACATTAAAGGAAGACAAACATCAAGTCATTTGATAATATGTTTTAGGCTTTGACTTCTTTTGCCAGCAAGCATATTGTTAAGTTGATATAAGATTTCTTTTTGAATCAGAATTGCTTCACGGGGGATCCAGAATGAGTAAAGTGGGTCAAAGAAGTTACTCGCTTTTGAGAATCTTCATATCGGCTGCATAGAATAAAAATTGTACTAATTTGTTAGTGATTAACTAGGGTGTGTTTTCATAAAAATTCAAATCAAATTTCCACGTCATTTTGAACTTTGTTATGTTTGCACATATTCATTTGACATGAGCCAAAGTCTCAAATGATGTATTGTCATCGTGCACCATCATGGTTTTGTCTGACGTTAGCTTTTTCCTCTGTTGAAATCCTGTAAGGGATTTTGATCAATCTTGGTTTTACAAATGAGCTATTAAAGTCATAGTGATTCTTTTGTCGTCCCTTCTCTTCCCTTTTACCGTTATCAACTTCTTCAGAACTATGGTGACATTTGGTGGCGATAAAGTACTCATTTCCCCCTACATTTTGTGTATGCAGTACAATCGAATAATTTTGAAATGTCGTTTTCTGTGTTTGTACTATTATCATGATTTATGTACATGCCCTTGGTGATTTGCGTCATACAGCTTGGTCAGATTCTTCTGTTTTCTCTTTGCCAGATCTGTCAAATGTGAATCTATGACTGGGCGGCTGAGCTCAGGATGGTAACCACCTATGACAAACTTCTTCTTCAGAACTTTGGTGGAGATCAAGAAACCCAATCCATTTCCTTCGGAAATCATTTTTTTATATAAATTCAAACTTTACAGTTTTTAAGATACTCTTTATCAAGGAGTATCTTACTGTTTTCGTGTTCAAAGTTCAAAGATTCAGATTTACGTCCACCCAACTACCACCTTTCAAGACATAGTATGATGTCTGTGTCAATGTTTGTCTATTTTAGCGAGGACCGCTGGATGATTTAATCATCGATTCAGTGTAAGAGTCTTTCTTAAAGATAAGTTTTGACCACAATCGTGAGAATTCCTTTAGAAAACATCCCTTCCCCGTACTAATGGTCCCCTACAAGTGTTAATGTTTTTCGTGCAGTTCCATTAACAGGTGGCGCCACCACAGACAAAAGTAGGTCACAGAGGGTGCTCTCCTTCAACAAACTTTTTCTTCAGACCGGGGGCATACAGAGATAAATCAAATGCATATGAATGATCTGGAGGGATGTGTGAAGAAGTGTTGTTATTTTTGGTTCTGCTTCGAAATCAAATTTTTGACGTTTTTTTCGACATTTGTTTTTGGACTTGGTAATTTCAATGCAGAAAAATTGTCCTGTTACACAGTTAAGTGATAATCATGATTTCTTATTGACTATTTTGATAATGATAATGGTAAGGAATATTATTGTGAAAGAATTTTGTCAATTTCTCAATTCTTTTGATTTTTTATGAATTTTCTAAAACTTCCAAAAAAAAAAAGGGGGGGGGGGGTGGCCATTTTTCACTTTCCAACTTTTTCTGCAAAACTGTTAGAAGGATTTTAATAAATCTTGGCAGAAATAAATCACTTATAACCCCCTTCAAATTCTGTTGTTTTCGTCCAGACCTCTGTACAGGTGGCGCCCCCACAGCCAAAAGTAGGTCACAAAAGAGTACCCTCATTGGACAATCTTCTTCGTACTGGCTGTATACAGAGACAAACAGAATGCATAGAAATGATGTAACGGGATGAGTGAGTAAGTCTGGTCATTTTGGTTCCCTTCCAAAATCAAATTTTAGAAATGTTTTCGATGTGTTTTTGGACTTAGTGATTTCAATACAGAATAGTTTCATATTTCCTAGTTAATAGATAATGATGATTTCTTATGGACTATTTTGATCATAAGTATGGTAAGGAATGTTATTTTGAAAGAATTTTGTCAATATCTCAATTTTTGGATTTTCTATGAATTTTCTAAAACTTCCAAATGACGGTGTATAAGGACAATTCTTTACATGTTTAACTTCTGCTGTTATACTACATGAAAAATTTTAAAGAAACATGGTATACATAAAGTACTATAGCTTCTCCATCAATTTTGTACATTTCATCCAAATTGGTCAACAGATGGTGCCACCGTGTCTAAAAACTACGTCTCACAATGGTACATACACCACTTGGTAATTAAAATATGGAGGGTAGTACTTCAAATCCAGCTGTGCTCAAATTTTTATTTTCATATCTTTACACGGCTAAATAAGTTTTTAGATGTTTCTCAACACTCAAAATTTGAAATTAGGCCATTTTAAGTTGGATCTGGACCATAAGTGAAACAATTGTTGTTCATGACCAAGACTTGAAATCAGTCAACGGAGGCCCCACTTAAAGAAAATTACTAACGTTTTGCCCTGAATCACATCTAGCAGAAACAAAGCAAATGCTTAATATCAAAATCACCTAAATGGATGTGAAAAAGTGTTGTTTTTATTCTGGTCTGAAATACAATTCGACATATTTTCAACATTTGTGTTTTCTAAGTCACAGTAATGCAAAAATGAATAACTTCTTCCTTCCTGCATGACTGATAATCTAGGTACTCAGGTGAGAGATATAGACCCAATTGTTTTCGTACATTTAATATAATAATTACGATAAAACATTTCATACTACAAATGTATAACGATGTGCTTTATGGACTGGGTTTTTGAGTCGGCTTCGGTGAAGCCGCACTCATTGCAATCACTTTCTTTTCAGGGGTTATAACTTTCACTACCGATATAGAGCTTACTACGCCGCTGAAAAATAAAGTGCCGAAAAATTACTGATGTTGTCTTAAAAATTCTTGATCAGCACAATGTACCTTTAGATCAGTTAATTTAAGCTAAACATAAACTAGTTTCAATAACTCGAAAAAGGAGTTGCAATAATGTTTTCAAATTTCGCGTAATAATATGTAGTTGTGACTACTGTACGATGTGTTCACCACCGACACCGTCGGATGTACTCGATTGTGTAATTATCCGGACAAAGCATTTGTCTTGATCATGTATCGCTTGTTTTTATCGAGATATTTCAATTCAAGTTTTCCCCAACATGTTCTGGAACTTGAGTTCTTTTTCACATATATGACAAATTTAAAGATCGATCTTCCCGCATTTCCTCTTATAATGAAAATGCAATATAAATATTTAGGTAAATGTTGTATGTATCTAAATATAAATGATGTTAAAACATTATGAGAATCGTGAATAAGATGGTTATTTAATGTTCCACTTGAAGGAATGCCGTTCCTTGGCTCAGCTTCGACTCGTGACAACAATGCAGTAAAACTTGTTGCCATGAAGTTGTCGATTGCACGTTCATTTCGGATACAAGCAATTGCAAACTCTTTGCCGTAAGATAGTATGAAGAGAGCAAATTTTATTTGCATTTTTTAAATAGTTATAATGACGATGTTGTTGCAACAAAGACCTAATTTTTGCCCCCCCCCCCCCCCCCACCACCACCACCACCATTTTCCTGAAATCCTCAATCCGCCATTAAAATGGTAAAATGATTACATACTTAAAATCAGCCAAGCCGACTCTCGGGACTTTTGAGTCCTTTGATTATTCGTACTTTCTTTTACCCGAATTACTATCAAATCGAGTTGTTTGGGACTATTTTACAGTTTTCATTGTAGTCCGAGATTCTCTACCCTTCTCCCACTTTTGATACAGACGGTTTCTGGGAGAGGGTCAGAGAGATTGCTCATCAAAAGTCTTAATTTCCACAAACCGCGGATACCAAAAGTGGGAGAGGGACAGAGAGTCTAGGACTATTTTAATTGCAATACACTGTCATTACTGACAACGTATGTGGCGGAAAATATCATAACCCAGCATGTAGCCTCACTTGTGTAGCCTTCACGAAAGGGATGATGTGTTGCGTGGAACACTGTTGCTTTTAGTTCATCAATCTCATCGCATAATTTTAATTACCAATTTGGCCTTTAAATATACACATCGGAATAAAAGAAAAAAGATAAAAAAAAAATCCACATAACTGGAAAAGACTCCATGCAGGAGCGGATCCAGGATTTCAGAAAAAGGGCGGGGGGGGGGGGGGGCTACATGTGTATTAGGCAAACTACTCGGCCAGTTTTGGTGCCAAAATCTGGATTTTGACTTTTTGTGCACTACATAATTTTCATTTGTGTGTAAAAATATAACTCATTTCAATCAACTTCATACAAAATGAGTTTGAGGTGTCTTTAGTGTGATCTATATTGATCTCTACTCACAACAGGATGTGAGAAGGAGTATCTTCTAAGACCTCAGGTCCTTAGAATATATGTATGGGAATGGGAGTTCATTCTTGCGACCTTGACCATCCTTTTAAATTTACATTCAAAATTGCTGCAATAAGGAACATACTGTTCCACAAATACAATTCAGTGTTCATTTTTATTGAGGGGGGGGGGGGGTGAGTTTTCTTCTTTCTGTTGACTTTTAGTCGAGACTCCTATTGGTCAAGGATCTGAGCTCGCTTACAGACGGACAGAGGACGGTTTACTTATCTTGACTTCGCTTTACATATTTTTGATAGCAACATGTTATTTTGTAAACGTTTGTGTGTAATAAATTTTTATGACCTTTCTTCTCGAGAAATATGTTGATCGTTGTTCTCTATATGGATGATTATTTACATCAGCTTTGTCAGATGTCTTCTGTTTTCTCTTGCAGTGTCAAGTTTCAAGTTCAAGTTTCGTAGATGCCTCTCACTGTCGCTTATGCGCATCGCATCAATGTTTAGTATTGATCAGATTTTTAAAAAAATAGGTATTGTTATAAAGACGTTGAGTGCATAGATTATGGAAAACTTTATTTGAAATATGACAAACAAAAACTAGGAAATGTCTTAAATAATTGGGAGCAATCGAGGCCAAATTTTTCCAAGTATTCTGTTTTAGCATTTTACATAAGAAATTTCCAATACATTATATCTATATCCTGTGCCGAAGGTGTAAAAGTTGTATACACTGTGGCCTACGATTGATATTTGTAATTAAATATGAATTATGAATAAGGATATATTTATTTGGGTTGTAAAATGATTATTCATAGTGAAGATTATAAAACGCAAAATAAAAAAATGATGAAATAAAAAAAGTAAAATAATTATTTGATTTAAATATGTGTTTTTATAAACATGTGGTAGATGCGGTTTGATAAGCTTCATTATATTCTAGATTATTCTTATAACTGCAATTACTATTTTCTGCTCAAGTTTATCATGATTATTGTATGTAAAGTGTAATATAACGGGGTTATATTACAACGAATATCCAACAGGCAATGATCATACTTCATACAAACAATAGTTTTACTGATTTTCTTGTATATCTGATTTTGCAGTATTTATACCTTAATTAATGTAAAACATATAAGTAAATACAATACTTACTTCACTTAATGATCAACTGCAGTCACTTGATACATCTGCATTTTGAATAAACATAATTTGTATAAAGTTTATACAGAGAAAATGTTTTTTTCTTTTTTGTTTTTTTTTTTGTAGTATCACAATAAGATTAATATACAATTTACTATTTTACATTGACTTATGATAAAGGATAATTGTCACGTTTTTTGTTCTTCTCTGATTTTTATTGATAGAAGATTTATTTGAAAAAATCTAAATGTAATGCTTGTGTGTGATATAACATATGTTAAATCATAATCTGTAGTAATGTGTGAGTAGTCAAGTGTATGTCTGGAGAATATTTTGTTTGCAATTGGAGTTAGTAAGTACATTCCTATAAATGTGAAGAGGTATATGCTTAATCTATTAATAAATATGACATAGACTTTGTAATTTTATGAATTTTGTATAAGATAAGACCTTTGTCGACAAATGAAAATATTCTTATTTCTAGACATCTGAATTCCGGATATAGCAAGTGAGTGTCTATGTTGCTTACAAAGATTGGTGGTATTCGTCAAGGGAACCATTGTGTTCACTGTTGATTATCATTAATATCAGAAATTAAGAGATTTGCCGAAATCAAAAAGGGATCCAATGGAAGTGAAGTCAATCACAAAACTAAAATAAGAGCGCCTATATGAAACACATTTTAAAAATTAAATGCTAAGAGTTCGCATTCTTCAGAAGTAGAAGCTGTATTCTAAGTGGATATTTGTTCTTCAGTGTTTCTTAAACATAGAGTGTGCAACGAAGTGATCAGACAATCAGAATTCTTATTGGTACTAACTGTGCTCTATTCTGTGAGGAATTGTTCCTTTATTCGTATGAAAATGACATCATTCAAAACTGGTAAGTCAGAATAAGGAGTAATTCGCATTGTACATTAATTTTAAATTCAGACATATTAATGATATACTATCAAGTATAAAGAACAAGAATTTTGATACATAGGTACATGCAGTACAGGGCGCCCCCCCCCCCCCCCCCCAAAAAACACACAACAAAACAAAACAAAACAAAACAAAACCAAAAAAAAAAAAAAAAAACCAAAACAAAACAAAAAAAAAAAAAAAAAAAAAAACCCAAACGAAAAAAAAACAAAAAAACAAACAAACAAACAAAAAAAAACTGTAAATTAAAGTTTCTGATTCATGTGCTTCAGATTTAGATCTCCTACTTGATATTCACCGAGATAGTAAATTTACTTTAATTAATAACAAACGTCATAAATTTAATTTCCCAATCGTTAATATTCCGTATGCAACTAGTATCATCCCTGTATTACCTTTGTATAGTTTTTATTTGTCTGAAATTATTCGGTATGCTCGAACGTCTGATGAGTCTCTCCTTTGTTTATCGAGGCAAACTACGGTTGAGTGCAGTCCTAACCTTACATAAAGTGCACTTCAAGTTCATTTTATGACTGCTTTTTAAGTGGTTTACTTGGCGACAATAGAGCAAACTGGAAGTACTAAACTTGATTCCTAGTTTTTGTTTATGAATAACTGTAAGAGATCAGACTAACAGTCAGAGGAGATGACATTTACGAATGTATCGAAGTGTCGAAATCTTTGACTCTCCTAATACCTAAACACCGTAGAAAAGGAAATGAGAGATATCAAATACGACATTGATAAAACATCTGACTAAAATTTGTAATATTGTATAAAGTAAACAACGAAAAATTCAGAATGGTTAACCACTTCTCGAAGTTCACTGAATAAAAGGACAGTATCCCGTACAATGTCATATTCAGACAAATGCGAACCCCAATTAAAGTCGGATGAGACCAGGTGCCCTGGGGAGGTAAACATCCCCTGCTGGCATACAGCCCCTGTCGCAAAAGTCCTGTAACAACTTTTAAATTTCAAATTCAGGAGGAGGTAAATACAAACATAAGCGCACATGAGCACATGCAGAAGGCAAGGACACTAAATTAAAACATCCAATTTACGGTATGAGATGCCTTGAAAATGAAATTCCAGTGTCGGAAATACACATGAACTAAAGTCTGTCGACATATAATGTCAAATCAAGTTTAGTCCAAAAGTTCAAGGTAGCTTGTACGAGCCGATCCCAAAATGTTGTTTAAGAAGAAGGTATACTGCTACTCGGGAAAGAGAGAGAATTGATTAATAATGAAATCGAAATTGTCACATTTGTCATAGGGAGAGGTAAATAACCAATCATCATCATTAATTGATAGGAATATATCTAGGTATGAAGCAGAAGATGCGCTCTCAGTTCAGTCTCAAAGTCCTTTGGATGTATGATTTCGACACAACGGTCGATGCATCTGAATATAATGTTGAACCGAAACTCTGATAGCTAATTGCATTCGGAAAGTAGAGACTGTATGAGTTCCGCTTCTGTATAACTACCAAAAACAAAAAAAAAAAAAAAAAAAGAAAGAAAGAAAGAAAGAAAGAAAAGAAAAAATGAAAAAAAAACAATAAAAATATCGGCAAGTGCGCAATTTGTACTCATCGATATGTCTTTCAAAGTTTATGGAATCTGTTAGCCCAAGTAAAAAGCTTTTTATGGACATTTAAAACCTTGGTTCAAACAACCTGGGTAAAATTTGTTCCATATATTGGGAGAGTAGGGATGTCGCCATCTAGTCAATGAAAATTTATACTATGAAATATCTCAGAAATACTTCAACTTTAAAAGTGGTGTAAATAATTATGTACCAAAAGAAAAAGAATGTTTAAGGTCTTGATATGACCTTTCATTTAATAAACACGTACCCACAAACAACTGATAACATAGATAATGGTAAGATGATTAGTAAAGTCACCTCGACATTCATAAAACCGAGGAGCATACAAAATCAGGAAAAGAAAGAAAAGCAACGACAACAAAGTGTGCTATTCCAAACATTTTCCTTTTCTAATTTGGAATATTGTCTGGATTCACAATTTAGTTATCACTTGTTTTGATTTATGATTCTTGACAAGTATATTCTACCGCATAGTATTCGTATTTAGTTCATATTTTAATAGTATCTAAATATTTTCATATTGCTTGACAATTTTGAAGTCTGTTAACATACACATGAATTGTAAAATGAAATAAAATTAAAGCATATAGAAATATAAAATGACATTAACAACAGCTAACTTTGATCTTTCCGGGTTGAAACAAGCTGAAGCCTGTGGTGTGTAAGAATCTCGACTTGCAATCAGAGAGATGGAGGTTCAGAGCTTCTTCTGTTTTAGATTATTTCACGCCCCTCTAGTTTTATTTAGTGCTTAGCATAAATGACGTGAACTCATCATCAACAGCGAAATTTGTCAATGTAATCTATCACTGCGCGGAGATCATTCATCCTCCTCCTCCTCCTCCTCCTCCTCTCTCTCTCTCTCTCTCTCTCTCTCTCTCTCTCTCTCTCTCTCTGCCATTTGTTTTTTCCTGTAGAAAAATTCTTTCAAATAAATTAAGAACTGAAGATTATTTGCTCAATGTGTATAAGGTAAATTCAATTTCTTTTCATTCTAAATCACTGAAGTGGATAGCATAAGCTTTTAATTATGGAAGCCATTTTGTAGCTTAATTCTGAATTCCGATTTTCCGAACGTTCAGCTTTGACTTGTTAGTCAAGCATAGATTGTTATCACTGAGTTTTGTCAACATACGATTACGGTTCCGAGCGATTCCACTTGATCGAGATTATTGTTACGATAGCCAGTATTCGTAATAAATCCCCAAAAACTCAATAAGTTCTAGAGTATGAGACAGATTCATTGTCTTTAATTCCCAATCTTTACTTGGACTCTAAATTGCATAATCTCATGTTATCTTTGTACTTTACATTTAAAGATCAATGTTAGAATCATTGGGTGTATAAATTAGTAATAGAATTCCTATGTTCATAAAATGACTAATACTAGCATAAAACTACTATAATACAACACACAATCACGATTTTTATTCATGACTCTATCACTAATATAGATATTGCACAGTGATAATAAAACTTCTCATTTAACAAAACAAAGTGTAGATAAAGTCATATAAGTTAACGACAACGAAGTTTGAGCAGTGCAATATACATAATAACCGTATGATTGCATCTTCATGACATTATAATATAATTATCAATCCAGTATGGTATTTCTTACCAATATTCCGATTGATGTTTTAAATTAGTTTTACCTTGATTGTCTGTAGTCATTAATTTGCCTTTGTATACTCTAAGCGTAAATACAAAAACTTTCTTTACAACCACTTCATCAGTTTTAATCACAATATTGATCACGTTATTATCACTCCTATTGACAACAGTACAAAACAACCTGGAGAAACTAAATCTGAAATGAACAAAACGACGTTTAGTTGCTGAACTTTAGTGGATTAAACATCTACAAACCCCATATCCCCTTGGTTCCAATGACCAAATTTTTCAACAAGGTAACGTTTTTTCTTACCATAACAATATTAATACATTTTGACATAGACCAGACGAAAGAGGAAACTCAGGTCGCATGGTTGTCGCCGTAATGGCAACCGCAGAAGACATGGTAGGTTAAATAGGTCATTAGACGGTCTACTGCGGATTGCCAGAAATAAGGGTCGTCACAAACTTCTACATGTATTCCGGTCACTAAATTAAAACCTATCCTGGATGAGGCTGGTCTATTAAGTTTACGTTACACGGATTGATTTATACTTAAAATGGTAATAGCATTTTCATATAACAAACGTATACCATCGCTTCCTCCTTAATCGCAATTTATCAAGATTAGATTTGGAAATAAAGGTTTAGATCTACTTAATATTTTTGATATTTTTCGTGATCATAGAGTCAAATCTAAAATTCGTCAGTATTTCTAAAACCAGTACAAAAATCCTATTAGAAATCTTATATTTAATTACATTGCAGTCACATCTAATCTAAATTCCCTTGACTCTATTCCATCGTCTTGTTCATGCAATGATTCTAAATTCATTTGTCAGCCTGCGGGCCATATTATTACAAGTGATCTTAATTGCATTTCGGATAAATATTTACGTTCACTTATTAATAAAGGGCCAAAGTATAGAGTACCTTCCAGGATAGATTTTACCAAATGCCGGGATATTGTTGAAGAAGCATTAAACACTTATTGTAAACGATGGTGTAAAAAGAAGGTATAAAAATACATGCCTTGAATGACTGGAAAAGTGAAATCTTAAAAATTATCGATATTTGCATCGGTAATTTTATACGTAAATCCCCATTTGTTCAAACAACGACATTATATACCAGTCCAGTCTATAAAAAGAAAATGGCTGATTTACATAATGCTTATATCTTCGTAGGCAGCTAATAATATTATTATTGTTTGAAAAATATACTATATTTCAGTTTTAATACGGAATTGAACTTTACTACGTACATTTAGACCAAATTGTTTAAAAAAAGAGATTCTATCTGACCATTGTAGCTATGTGTAGCTATGTCTGATTCAAATTTAAGCATTGATATAAATGGTTTTCCAACAAACTACACAATAATCCAAATAAATCACGTTTTATATCAAATTCCAGTCATTGCTCTACAACTGTGCTTTCTAAACATATTAACTCCGCTCTTACTGCAGTAAAAGACCATGTTATTAAGTATTGTAATGTTGCCTTTAACAACAGTAACGTCAATTACTTTTGGTCTATCAAAAATTCTAACGAAATCATTGAAAAATCCGTTTGAGAACTTTTGAGGCTAATAACGTTTCTACTTTTGATTTTTCGACACTATATACTTCTTTACCTCATGACTTAATCAAAACCAAATTGCTGTCTCTCATACGCTGGTGTTTCAACAGAGGGTCTAAATCATACCTCTGTACTTCAGTTACATCTGGATTTTTCTCTATCAAACAATATGAGAATTATAAATATTGGACCTGTACTGAGTTGTGTAATCATATTTTTGATTGATAATATTTATGTACAATTTAATGGCAAGACTTATCAACAGATTATTGGGATTCCTATGGGCATTAACTGCGCTCCCCTTATAGCAGATTTATTTTTATACTCTTATAAGAGAGATTTTATGCATTCTATTCACACTTCTAAACGTTTTGACCTTATTGATCAGTTCAATGACACCTCTAGATATCTCGATGATATTTTAATTATCGACAACCCTAGGTTTGAAAACTATATATCTGACATTTACCCATCTGAACTTCAATTAAACCAAGCCAATACTTCCGACCAGGAATATGATAAATGTAAAGACTTTAGATTTCCTGTTGTAAATTTCCCTTATCTAGATGGTGATGTCCCCAGACTCCCACCATATGGTATCTTTATTAGTCAATTGGTTCGGAGTGCTAGAGCCTGCACTAACGTTTTGGATTTGTACGAAAAAATTCTAAGATTACTTTTAAACTTCTTGGTTATAGATATGGTTTATTCCCGATTCGCATACTCGCTTAAAATAACATCTACCGTAATTGGGTGTGAAAGGGGCCCTCGTGGGGGTAAATTATATTGACTTGTTTATTCATAGTGAAGTGTTACCTGTGTAAGATCAAAATGAAGAATTATTCGAATGTTCTTTTAAATTTCCATTCCAATACAATATCTAAATACTTACATACTATTGTTTACCATTTTTAATACAATAAATCAGTATAAATCGAGAGACCTTGCTGCTGCAGACACCTTATACTGCGACGGAACCTTCTACACCTGGTCATCTTTGTTCTACCAGATCTACACTATCCATCGACAACATCATGACGCCAGTAGTCTTAGCCCTACTTCCAGGAAAGAGCCAGGCAATTTACTCATGACTATTCTACCAGCTACGTAACAAGATCATCGACTTTGGATTGAACTTCAACTCCACTACCGCTATGTTGGACCTCGAGACGGCAGCACACAACGCCACGAAAGAATCATTCCCTGAGATAACCACGAAAGGATGCTTTTTCCATTACACACAATGGATAGGGAGGAGAGCCCAGACCACCGGATTACAGATACCCTACCAGGAGAACGACTCAGTCAAGACATTGGTGCGACGGGCAGCCATCCTACCACTAATTATCCTAGACGCAAAATTAGATGTTTGGTTCCAGACACTCGAAGACAGAGATGGAGCAGACATCTCAGACCTGAGCCAACCCTTCACAGACTACGAGACCGAGCAATGGATAGAGAGCCACTTCGGCTATATATATGAATATAGAATATGACCCAGCATGCTCACCCGAACATTTTTTTTCCGCTATTCAAACTATCAAAGACATTCAGAACGCCAACGAGATAACTAGAATTCAGCGCGCCGCAGGTGGAACCGCCAGACCAGAGACATACCATATTTACACATATATATGTCTCTGATCAGACCAAGGACCAAGAAATATATTACCATCTACCGACGATTTAGGACATTGAAAGAGAGATATGGAATATATTTGGAATATAGTGCATTTATTGTGTATTTATACAGATTTAGTGATTGTGTGTTAATAGTCTTGAATGCTTATTTTGTATTTTAATGTATCATAAATTTATGTTACTTTGAAAGAAATGTTAATAAATTATTCATTTAATGAATCATTGGAATTATATTATGCGTTTGTTTTTATAGAAGTATTGTATGAACATAATGTACATGTACATTCTATAAAGAAACAAAAATACGTGTAATATAAGTAAAAGGTGTACAGGTGATCTCCGGTAGTTTTGTCATACAGGTAAATATCAGTAACACCTCTGACGAGGGCCCCTTTCACATCTAATTACGGTAGATGTTATTTTAAGCGAGTGGCGAATCGGGAACACACCATAGATATCATGAACTTCGAAAAACTTTTTGTAAATTTTATAGATCTTATTCAGACATTTTATCTAAATTCGGAAATGTTACTTTTCAACAGTATGTATCCAGAGAAATTTCCCATCTCATTTTCTACGGTGATCTAGTGTACAAACTCAGGAGGGTCAAAGGTTCCGATAATTTCATATTGACTGGTTCTAAAATTATTAAATCCCTTCGACATCGACAGTATGACCCCGAGATCATCGCTAAGACAATAGATCGATCTTGTATTGGGTATTTCTACAACCCATTGCAGACAGGGCGGTGGGGACTCTATGAGGGGCCTTATCCAAACCATTTAAAAGGAGACAAGGTCCTGATCTTCGTCCCATCTGACTGTTGGTCGGGACTACTATTGATCAAGGATCTGAGCTCGCTTACATACGGGCAGAGCACGGTTTACTTATGTTGATGTCTCCTGACATATTTTTGATAGCAACATATTATTCTATAATTTTTTCGTGCATAATAAATTTTTATGACCTCTCTCCTTGAGAAACCTGTTGATTCTTGTTCTCTATATGGAAGATTATTTATAAATTTTTAAATGTGTGTCCTTTGATTCTGCTGCTTTTGCGGTGAGTGGGAAGGTGGGCGCCCGTAAACCGGTTAACCACACCAAGTGATTGACGTTTGTTACTTCTTAGGTTGGTGTCGTAACCGCAGCACACTCGAATATTATTGTAATGTCGTTCCGTGTATATTCTGCTTGGTGATTAGTTTCACAAAGCTTTGTCAGATGCTTTTTCCAAAAGTGCCAACATTCAACCGATTTATCGGTCCACACATCTGAAATGATGTGTGTTATTTATTGATGTTCTTTGACACATTATGACACATTCATAAAGATTCCATACGAAACGATGTTATTTTCAATAAAGTATTTATTTTGTAAATTTTGTGACCAGATAAGCGACAGTGACAAAATAACCATCTTGATAGTATATTGTGTGAAACTAGCGAATTATATCCGAAACATGAATGATATGAAATACTCTATTTTATTAGTGAACTTTCATTTTGAATAGGCATACAGTATTAAGTCAAAACTTTATTATGGCGTTAATTATTCCAATGAATTAACTTATAGAATAATGATCCATCATTTCATGTAAATGATAAGAAAGTCTCCCATTTATCAGTAAAGGTCTACCACTTTGAATGGTATCCATTTTCAGTCATGCTATGCTAGATCCATAAGTGGAAGTTTGATGAAATCTCTCTCTTTCTAACTATGTAGGACCACTTGCACAAGAGTTATTCACCGTAGATTATCAAACATAATCACAGAGACCATTAAGACTACAATCCTCCAGTGATGGATCATGTGACATAGCATGAAAGGCAATTCCAGACATATATTAACATCAATCCATAGAATTTGGTCTTTCATCCTTGCCATGCTAGATGATCCAAGCGCAGTTGGTTGAAATAAAATTTAAACCCACAACCTAAACGAAAATATTAAATATCTGTTATCATTACAACGCAAAGATAAATAGACCATATTCCGGTTTTGATAATTGCTGTCTTTTTCTCCAAGCTAATACATTTTGGCTTTGTTTTTCATAGTGACGTCATAACGCATGACATAGATTCATTATAACGTCACTATGAAAAACAACGCCAAAAGGTATTAGCTCGGACAAAAAATCGTCTTTTATCAAAACCGGAAAATGGTCTATTCTGCATCTGCTAGACGAATTTAACTATTCACAAACCGTCAACCTTATTCACTAGTGTGAATATTAGTCATAAGAATACCATTTATAGTAACGTACCATGATGTGAATACGAACACTTACAGCACTGTATAATCCCTCGGTACGGAATGACTGAAGTAAAAAATATACCAGGCTTAGCGTTTTTTATTTATTTGTTTATTTATTTATTTTTTGTTTGTTTGTTTTTAAGTCCTTTCGGTCATATTTAATTCTGATTTTATTTAACATGCCCCATCATGCTGATACATTATGATTTATGCATTTCTTTACCTGTTCTCCGGTCTTTTATGATATCTTCTTCACAGTGTAATGTATCACATGATACAAGGATAATTCAGCCACGATTCACGGATATTAAAACACCAAAGTTCAGAATATAGATAATTCTCAAAGTATATAGTCATGCACGTACCAAGTAAATATTTTGTTTTGTAAATCGTTCAACAATAATTTTTGTTGTTTGAGCAAAAATACAACATCTGTGGCATTCCGTATATCGGATTAAAAGAGATGTATCGTACACTATAAAGAACAAATATATTTAACTAAACGAAGTACATATTGATTAACCATACCATGTATCTCCTGAAGAGCCAAAGCAATCCAAAGGAAAATGATCTAGAGTATTATGGTGCAGAAAAAAAAAAAACCAAACGGTAACACTCTTTCTTAATTCAGTATTAGAATAAAATCAAAACACTCAAACCGCAGTAGATGACTTGCTATGCCAAGTTTTATATACATACATATATACTCATTCTAATGTAAACTATGTATGAGCCACAGCTCAATTGTCATGTAATTGTCCAAACAAAAACATCGGAGCAGTGCGTTAAATAGTTAGCTAATCACCTGTAGCACCGATAGTCACTTTCAGTAGTTGGGGTGACCGTATGAAAGGCACTCAATTGGTGTCCTTAACAGGTAACATGTCGAATATCAGAATCCATAAGTCATATAAAATCAAAATAGGTCAATGTGACATAAACGTGAACATAGTTTTATGAGATAATGGTAAGATAAGACCACAAGTTGTGTTCTTTTATTAGCTCCAGATTGAAACCAACTCATCCTAGGGATCATTCATCCCTTGGGATTTGATATAACTTATGGAGTCTGATATGTGTTAATTGTAACTTACATTAGAGAAAATAATAACGGAAGCGACATATTAAATAAGGATCTCTGCTGATGTGAAAAACAAAAACCCTATGCGATATTTACTCCTTAATAAAACAAACAATTTCCATTGTATAACAAGTAAATGGAATATAGTAATTGAGAAACTACATATGATAAAACAGACATAAGTATTTGGATACAATATGGTAATGATTGATTCCAGCAGCATATGTGCATTTCAACAATTTGTGCCTCTTCCCAAATACCCAAAATCCAAAGGGTAATGTAGGATAGGATCTCTTCCCCCGCAAAGAAAAGCAATTTCCGCATAATAGACGCGTCTGCAATTAATGCTTTAACTTTAACCATGACTTAAATACTAGAATTTAATTCATCACACATAATGTATGTAAACAGGGTCTGATCTAGGCCTACCCATCATTAGGAGTGGGATGTAGAATACAAATATTACAAAGTCAATCCTTCACTGCGAAGCATAAACCTCAATTTGTAGTGAAATAGATTTAATACATCTATGGAAATCAGCGATAAGGCAATTTAAGAAAACGACTACTGGACGTCGTGTGATTAAGTCATGTGCAAACTAAATATTAAATTGTTACGTGTTCCTATCTTTCCGGTGGGGTGCAATATACATTTAAGTACATGAAATGACATAACAAAAATATTGATTGTGCTACAGATGCGATACTGGAGCTCGTTTCATCAACATGTATAAATGTTTGACCAACTAAATCTTACGATTATCTTACACACTAAGTTCAACGAAATGTGTGTTTCAGAAACCGGTGTAAGTGTGTACGTATGCAAGGATCCGACTAGCGAATTGAAGCTAGCTTACGCAGCACATATGCATGCATGAATTATATTGAAATTTTACTTTTCATTAGTCCAAAGGTATTTTTTACAGTATTTATAACTTAAAATACATATCTTTTTCGACACGCGCTTACATTTACATTTACACACGATGCCCTTGTAAACTTGTAGTGACGTCATGGAATCGTATGCAATACTTGAAAATACGTCATTAATAATAGAGATTATCTATAATAAAATTAATTAACTATAATAAAATGATAATAATTAGATATATAAATCCACGTTCCATTTCCAGTTTCTGATTTGTTAAGTTTTTGTTCTGTTTGGTTAATTTATTTATTTAGTTTGCTACGCGTGGTCGTATTACCTAGAAAACGAATTTTCTTTTAAAACATGTGGGCATACATGCATAAATCATAATGAAAACGGTATAAGCAAGAATCCGGATCCAAAATTTGCAAGTGTATGTAAGGCACATGTTTCGGTTAAATGCGGATAGTATATTTTAATATTTACTAATTGAAAACACTTAAAACATATAACAAAGCCTAAACGTACTTGCAATGATTTACGCCAACACTTAGTAGAGGTAGGAGGCTGGAGCCCTTTTCAGCAACATGTATACATTTTCGGTTAACTACATCTTACGCCAATGGCGTAAATCTACTTACGTAGATTCTAAGTTCAACGAAATGTGTGTTTCGTCAACCGGTGTAAGTGTGTACGTAGGTAAGGATCCGGCTAGCAAATATCTTACTTTACGCAATACAAATGCATGCATGAAATATATTGATATATAACTGTTCATATAATCAAGCTCAGTTTTCACATATGTTTAACTTAAAGTACATTAATTTTGCAAAACAGGCTTACATTTGTATCTAGTTGATTGACAGTACACACAATGCGCTTGTATGCATGTAGTGACGACATGGAATCATATGCAGTACATGAAAACACGTCATCAAATATCGTAATCGATAAGTACAGATGTGTCCACATAGATCTAAAAAGTCAGTCCGATCACGAATTCCGACGAGATGGGAAAAGAAAATCCTCTCTCCCCTTTCAGTCAATCTAATGTATAATAATGTGCAATATCGAAGACGACTAAGACCTCCTCAAGTTCCCCCATAAAATAAAATTAGCAAATTTATGTAAGACAAACTATGTTTCTGGTTAAATGTCAATAGTATATTGTACTATTTACTAAATCTACTGAATGGAAATATCATAGAAGACTGATTTATGCCCACACTTAGCAGAGGTAGAATGTTTGCGCAGATTTTCGATTTAATCTACGCTAATCGAATAGTTACGCCGTTTGATGAAACGGAAAACAGTTGGAAACTTAATCTTGTCGAGTATTTACGCCAAACGAAGCCTACGCCAGGAGTTACGCCGTATGATGAAACGGGCTCCTGGCATCGAGTTTCTACTTAACTTATACTAAACGTTATGTTGTTTGATGAAACGCAAAATAGTTTAAGATTTAGTCTAGTCGGCTATTTACACCAAACTAAATCTACGCCAGAAGTAACGCCATTTTAGGAAATGCAAAATAAATGTAGTTGGAAATTTAATCTAGTTTGACATGTTAGTCAAATAAACCTACGCCAGGAGAGGAGTTAGCCGTTTGATGAAACGGGCTCCTGGCAAACTTAAGACGGTCAATTGAATGACCGGTTTATGGGCCACCTTCGAACTAATAGCAAATGCAGTGCAGTCAAAGATCACGACTTTAAAATTAAAATAAAAAAGGAAATATAGAAAAAAAGATAGGTGAAGATGGAAAATGAGGTAAAACTAGGACTTTATACCGTATGTTTATATTGGATGTACTGCTGTCTATACTTATATAAAATGTTAAGGAATCATACTTTACATATCAACTGCTTTTAAACATCTTTCAAGGTTCATCTTAGATGAATAGAGTAGAGGGTCAAAGGTCAAGAACTAGCACTCTTCATTTTAACCTGTTTACTGAATCTAAGTACATCCATGTTTCACCAACACATCTAGTTTTCTATATTATGTTCTTGATAACTTTGACTGATATAAAGCTGTGTATCAATACTTTTCTTAAACCAAGCTGTGTTTTTGACTTAAACCAAAGGTTATATTTTAAAGGTCAAGGTTAATAAAGCTTATGGTTTTCTTCTTGTTTAATATTTAACGTTCTAGGGATAGAGTAAGATTAAGGTCATATCTGCTCTTGGATACCTCGAATGGTGTATTGGTTTTTGTCCAATAAAGGGTTGTGAAACGTCCTTGAAATTGAAACTATAAAATAAAATATTCAGGGATCGGATTCCTTTTTCTTTTTCCTTCCTTTTTTTTTTGTCCTTCTCTTTTTATTATTATTATTATTTTTTTGTTTGAGTAAAATGCCGTTTTATATGATAAAATTTTGGTATAAATGTTAGATTTGTATAAATACTTTGCTGCTCTATGTAAGCAATGTAGTGGTTGCTTTAATAAACACGGAAACATCCATTTAAAGATCGTTCTCTAGTTCTTTATTGATGTTTTGTGGCTGCCACATTATCAACAATACACAAAAGCACCAACTCATCATTTGATATTGATTATGATTATTATGTCCTTCTGTTATTTCTTTATTGTTATGAGAGGGATTTTTATGGTTTATATTAAAAAATCAAAACGTTTCGACCTCATTGACAAATTTAATAATACTTGCAGATATCTGGATGACATTTTGGTTATCGACAACCCTGAAATCGAACAATGTATATCAGAAATATATCCACCAGAGCTCAAATTGAATAAAGCTAATACTTGAGATAAATCTACATCTTTCTTAGATTTGAACATGAAAATCATCAACCACTAATATATACTAATATTTATGATAAACGTGAGGATTTTGGATTTCCTATTGTAAAGTTTCCTTAATAGGATGGCGATGTCCCTCGACTCCCATCATATGGTATCTATATATCTCAATTAGTTCGATTTGTCAGAGGCTGCACCGATGTTTTGGACTTTCATAAACGAAATTTACAAATTACCACTAAACTTTTAACTCAGGGATACAAATATCACAAGCTAAGAAAAACATTCGGCAAATTCTTCAGATCTTATTCAGAACTTCTATCTAAATTTTGAAATATTTCTTTTCAACACTATGTATCCAATGGAATTTCCCATCCTAATTTTTACGGTGATCTCGTGTATAAGCTAAGGAAAGTAAAGGCTCCGATAACGTTATTTTATCATGTAATAAAATAGTCAAGCGTCTTCTAAATAGACAATATGACATTGAGATCATCAAAAAGAATATAGGTCTTGTATTTGGTCCCTCTACAGCCTTATGCAGACTTTTACTTGAAAGTTGCACGCTGACTAACAGGGCGGTGGGGACTATATGACGGGCCTTGTCCAAACCTCTTTCAGAGGAGACATGGTACTGAACCTCGTCCCCTCTGACTGTTAGTCGGGACTACTACAAATCTAGGGTCTTAGCTCGCTTTCAGACTATCAGAGCACGATTTATCATGTTGATGTCGCATATATTTTTATATCATTACGTGTTTTACAATACCTTGCGTGTTTATATTTTTATGACCTGCCAATATGCGATACCTGTTGACTCTTGTTCTTTACATGGAGGATTATTTATAAAGTTTTAAATGTACGTCCTTTGATTGTTCTGCCGTTACGGTGAGTGGGAAGGTGGGCCATTAAACCGGTTAACCACACCATTTGTTTGGCTTTTGTCAAAATAAATGACCGTCCTAAATCGGTAGCATAATTGCATTACAATCAAATATTTTTGTAATGTGTTCTATGTGCTATTATATTATTTATATTCATGTATTGTATAGTTCCATGGTGACTTCTGCCACATAACTGAGCCAGTAACTTCTCTTTTTTCTTTCTGTGTGACAACTAATACTCATGCCATCCCTTCCTAATCACATCTAGATAAATTCTTACTTATCAAAAGGGGAACATGGCTATGCATAATGAGGCAAAAGGTCACCATTTTTAAAGGAGAGTCCAGTGATTGATTATCGGATAATGAAACAAATATACCAAAAATATTACACAAATCAAATATCTATGTTTTAATACATCTTTCTTTTAAGTCACTGGGTCAATGTCAAGGTCAGGTCTTGTAGACATACACTACAATTATTGGTTCTTGGGTAATTAATCAGATACCAAGTGCCCTATACAAACAATTTTAGATGTATAACGTTTTATCAATTATTGATTGAGGATTATTGGTCTCTACAGATAATATTCTATATTATGGCCCATGCAATTTATTCAGGTTAGCCAGGAAAGCTCTTTTGCTGCTATGAAATAAACTCATAGGGGAGAAAAATATTTCTGTTCTAGCTACAATAAAAGATGTCTTTCACATTTCTATCATGATTTACAACAAGATATAACATAAATCCTCTTGCTTCCAAAACATAATCTAAAGTGTCAAATATAGAGTGGCGCCTAGGCAGGTCAGCAAATTGGATTACTCATATTTGCATTTACACAAATAAGATAATATACCGTTTTAACTAAGATACCTGGTTCTATTAGCACTGTTTTAGGTTGATTGGGTTTAAGGAATGAATCTATTTTCTTTTTTCGTTGAATGGAGGTATACCACGAAATAATCGACGGAATACAACAAACACGATTCTTTATAATGTGCATAATATGAACGTAAATGCGCACTTCCCATATTGTTTTGTGTAAAATGAAATGTCGCAAATAATTTTCGACAAAAAAAAGGGGGGGGGGGAGCGTCAGCATGAAACCTGCAATTCGTGTCACCAGACTCGATTTCCGATGTGATACTACTTCAGTTATCTGTCCATGTCCCGGTGCTTGAATCTCGAACACGGAACCTTTTTGATATACCGAACTTGAATAATAAAAACAATGAAAATATGAAAATGAATGACGAAATGACTTCTTGTCGAATTGTATAGTGATTTATCATCACATGACTCATATACGTCCCTCTGTGTTTCGATTATACATGACATCGTTATAACGGTTCATGTACACAGACAATATAAGGAAAATAGATAGGTAGGTTTGTTGCTTTTTTGTAAATAAATTGAACAAAATATATACATTCTCTCTGATTTAGGGAGTATCTCTGTGGAAGAAAAGTGGGAGGATTTCATTTGTCGAATATTGGGACAAGACAAAGTAAAATATGTCAATATAATTATCAGTGGTTCAGACAACAGAAACTTCGCATGGTGCATGCATGTAAATGGCTCAGTCTATGGTAAACCATCCAACAGTCCCAAGGCAGGCTCTTGCCGCATTTCGTCTTGGTACATAAGGCAGATAATGATAGGGATCTGTACATTGGCATTTTGTAAAGATCAACACGAAACAAAATCTGAGAATTATTTTAATATAATCATTGGTATATGTATTCAACTTATTTATCAGACCTTTCATGACTACTTTGAATTGGACACTTCCTATACTTGGGTTTTACCTGATCTGACAATTTCAATTGACTCAAATAACAGGTGATATTAGAGTACTTACAGTACTTGTAACCGGGCTTTTAGTAACTGGTCGAGTAGCAAAAGATTAAATTGGACTTAAAATACAGTTGATAACAAATTCAAGGACAGAAGAATTTACACATTTCATTATGGAAAAAGCAATTCTTAAGTAATAGTGAAATGAAGTTTATCATTGGTTAACTTTGATAAATATCACATGAGGCATGGCATCTACCCTTGATCTTGATGAAAACCATAGATTCATTACTGTTTTGAAAGTTACACTGCCCTTGTCACGCTTTATTCTCTTGAATATAACAATATATATCTGTCATCTCCTATTGCTATAGATAGCATGACTATAACTTTTCTTCCTGATTAATGTCTTGTCAAAACGGCCAAAAAATAAAACGGCCCACACGAAAATAGGAACAATTTAATGCTGAAGGCGGTTAATTAAATTATCAAATTATTTGTTTTAGTACAATTTCACTTGCATTGACAATCCATGACCATTAAACCTACTCTGTTTAGCAGCATATTCTATTTATCCTTGAAAAGTTCTACAGATCTACCATAAAAACTCAACATACCTTGATAGTAGCCGACGGTTCGAAGAGTAATGCATGAAAAAAAATTCAATTATCGCCTTTTTTGTCAAAATTGCAAAAATTTAGATGTTACGGAGCAAATCCGAGAGAAAACCGGAAAATGATACTTGGGTTTATTTGTCTCCATTTCTGAACCGGCGACATTAGATTAAACTACATCTTGATTACTACTTTGTTGGAAATGACGTCGATCTGAGAATAATGTCAGACATGCTCATCAGCACAGGGAACAATACATGTACCCGTTTTCTTTCTGCCAAGCGATAAGGTAATGAGCACTACACAACGCTATACCAATGTTTATGTTTGACGCTTGAATTAGACACATGCTTCAATCGGCAAAAGTAGACATAGAAACCTCTCACATACACATATAACAAATATTAGGACAGTTGGCAATGTCATGCCTGTCCATATCTTAAAATATCTAGATTGTGACCATAACGAGACTGACTGAGTTTCAAGTGACGCGTTCTCGGTTATTTTATTATCAATATATTTCGTTTTGTTTTATTCATTTAGCCTAGAATCAACAAATTTTTGACAATTAATTACATCCTCGGCGGCAGAGAGGTATATATCTAAACCTGTCGACGCTAAACATCACACGCCTCTCATAAATTACATTATACACTGTA